>CM025854.1:5644274-5743667 GCA_003952965.2 Morella rubra
TTGTCTTACCTATTGGTTTCATATTCTGTTTTGTTTTTTTGGCTATGTGAGTATGTTTGTGTTCCTTTTACTGAATCACAAAATAAGAATAAACTATTTTATGCAATGCCAGTATAAAAAAATATTGTCGTAGAAAAAAATTAAGTAAAATGTTTGCGACTAATGACCTGAAATGTGTTTCTTGGTTACACGCAGATTGAACTTTTTGCTCTTGGTATACTTCTAACACTATTCATTTTTCAGTATGTTAACGAGAAATATGTGATGTTGTTTCGAATTATATACAGGAGGAGGCTGGAGAAGTTTTAATATTGGGAAAGCACAACAAGGGATGTCATTGTAAAAAATCTGGGTGCCTCAAAAAGTACTGTGAGTGCTTCCAAGCCAACATTCTCTGCTCTGAAAATTGTAAATGCATAGACTGCAAGAATTTTGAGGGTAGTGAAGAGAGACAGGCTCTATTCCATGGAGACCAAGGCAACAACATGGCATATATTCAGCAGGCAGCAAATGCTGCTATAACTGGAGCTATTGGATCCTCTGGCTATGCATCCCCTCCAATATCAAAGAAACGAAAAGGTCAGGAGCTGTTCTATAGTTCAGCAGCTAAGGATCCTTCCATTCACCGGATTGGGCAATTTCAACAGGTAAACTTGATGTTGGTATGTGTAAGGAGAAACATATTTCAACTCGTTATTGGTGAAAACTGGTGAATGTAAGCGAGTAATTATTACCATCCACACTCTGGCTTCCGATGAATCACGTGACCATGTTTATATCTTCTATGAATTTTTATGGTTATGTTATAGTTAAGAGAAGAAATTGAGTTAAAATGAGTGGCCCTGCATTATTAGGAAATGGCTACTGCTGTTTATATGCGTGGATAAATACTTTTATAATTCTTGTTATTTGCTACCACTGAAGTTCCTTTTCTTTTCAGTTTCTGGTCCCACTCGCAGAATTTATGATGGTTTATCCAAGATTTGATGTTTTCGTGTTTATCAGGCAAACCATCTCAAAGCTTCCGCACCTGCCTCTTCCTTGTCTTCCGTACCAGGTGCTCGTGTTGGTGGCACTGGATCCTTAGGCCCTTCAAAATTTACATACAGGTAAAAATAGTTGTCTGCTAGAAATGTCATAAACCTGCTTGGTCTTGTTACTAACTCACTTGTTCTCTTTAAAGGTCTCTCTTAGCAGATATTATCCATCCTCAGCATGTGAAGGAGCTTTGCTCAGTTTTGGTGGTCCTATCAGGAGAAGCAGCCAGAACAATTGCAGGTATCTCTCGATTTGTATATTAGAAGTTTGTATAACTCAGGATGTACTACGATATCGAACTTTCCATGACAGGAGAGTTGTGAGGTTCATATAGAGGTTTTCTAGGATATATTTACTGGTGGATTAATGATTCTAGAACATATGATGAAGTTGACTAATATGTCCAGAGCAAAAAAGTGCAACAGAAAAGCGGGCAGAAGATCAGACAGAAGCCTCCCTTGCTTCATTGACCCAAGAAAGGTTTCCAAGCCAGAAGGATCTTGATGTTGAGAAAGCTGTGGCTGATGATTGTTCGAGTGCAACCCAGGCTGATAAGATATATAACGAAGATTCCAGTTCAGATAGTGTTGATGTGCCAAAAGGAAGGCCAATGTCTCCAGGAACTTTAGCATTAATGTGTGATGAACAAGATGCCATGTTCATGGCATCTGCTTCGCCTGATAGGCTGACGGGTCATGGCAACACGTCTTCACAGTTGCCTTACGGACAAGGCATGACAGAGGTCTATGCAGAGCAGGAAAGGATTGTTCTGACAAAGCTTCGAGATTATCTTAATAGGCTCATCGCTTGTGGAGAAGAAAAAGGCAAGTTAATCTGTCCAAGTTTTTATAAATAGTTCAACTGTAAATGAAATTCACCATTTCAAGTTTTTCAAACTAAGATCATTGTTTGCAACAACAGAAACCTTCAATGACGGAGTCAAGAAATACCCCAGAAAAAAGCAATGTCCTTTTTATTAATGCTAGTCAACATTCCACAGCTAAATTATGGCTGACTGAAGAAATAAATGCGTTGCTTGTCTGAAAGTTCGGATCAATAGTTTTTTTTTCCTTCTTCTTTTGGGGACGGTCATTTTCTTGTGGTGTATGGCTTGCCTGTAATCAGAGAATTTGCATTACCATAAGCTGCTAGCTGTAAGTAACGCATGCCATTTGGTTCTTTGATCTGTTAGCTTTTGCTATCCTACAATTCCCCCCCTCCCCCCAAAGGAGCGTTCTTTTCTTTCCTTGATGTGCGCTGTTATAGGTATGCTAGAACTCAATATCATTTTATCATTGTTTAAATTGTTTAAGTAATGATAATGTTGATCACAGTGGACGTTAATAATAAAAATACCAATTGCCTGGCTTTACTTGAGAATTATTGACATCCTCTTCCCACAGAGATGGTGTGTTCATCACTAGCCAGAAGTGAATTTGGGGGGTCAAAAAGAAGTACTGAGCAATGGTGCTGCCAATCTCAGAACCGAAGCAGGGCATCATCAGGGACCAGTTAGCAATGGTATTGCAAAAGGCATTGTTCCACCTCCAGCCAAGGCCTCTCAGATGGTCACGCCAGCAGTTGCAACTCCTAGTAATGACATCCTTCCAAAAGTTCCATTCATCCCTGAAAATGGTGATAGTAAACAAAAGATGGAAAAAGAGATGTAAAAAGATTATAGTACAGAAATCTGGCCCCAAGGTATTCCCCCTGCATCTGCATAATACTACACCATTATTGGGTTTTCTTCAATGCGGTGTCAAGATGGTGTCGGGCCTCATTGTTAGAGCTGACAGGTATCTAGTTTAATGTTTCCTTTTCCTTTTCTATTCTTTCCTTCTACGCCCGTAATATATTCCTAAACTAGTTTCCAGCTTCGACCATAGTTTGAGAACAGGGTGGTGTAACATGCTGAGCCTTGTAATTGCACAAGATGCCATTTAGATTATTAATGCCAATGACTATATATCTTGTATTGTTAGGCGCTAGGAATTTTATTTAGTGTTCAAATTTCTACAGAAACAAAGAGCAGTTTTATAATTTATCATGGAATACGTTTCCTGAATTTTTTTCGCAAACAATTTGTTAAACATTTATTTGTGATTTGTGGGGGTCTAATCTAAATACCCACATTAGGTTTTTTTGTAATTTGTAAAAGAGATGCTATTCTCCTTCCAACTTGTTTTCTTCGGCCTCAGCGTCGGAGATCTTTATTGACCTGTATATTATTGACAAATGTTTATGCTCGTGTTATATAGCGACTTTCAGGTGGAAGCATTATTAGGAAAAGGGTACGACTGTGTTACAGGATAAGTTTATGCAAGCTGTACTGGTTTTGCTCATGCAAATGACATCTGAGCATGAGTTACAGTGCAGTATTAAGGTGGTGTTAGCTAATCAAAATTTTGAGAATGTTGTCAAAGTTGAGGGAATTAGAGTTCTATTAGATTTTGAGTGATAAAAAATAGAATTTTATAGGAGTCATTGAAAACTTAAAAAGAGATGATTTGAGTGAATTTTTTATGTTTATTGTAATAGAAAAGAGATGCTTTTGATAGGAGAGGGGAGAGGGAGGGAGATAGATTATTTTATAGTTATTTTAATTTTTTTTACCAAAATTTTGTAATAGCCAATCTTTTGGTTTATGGGAGTTGATGGAAAATAGATAGAGATGAATTTTTTATATTTATTGTAATGAAAATAGCTGATTTGATAGAGAAATTATTTTATAATTATTTTTTTGATTAAAATTTTGGAATGGTTGCAAACACCAGACTCCTAGTCCTGGAATGACAACAGTGAACACGTATAAAGGCCTAACTCTTCTTTCTCATGTCCCATGGGTTCTTTAATGGGTGCCAAAACTGTCCAATTGTTGAAGCAGAGAAAATTTGGAACTATTTTGGGAGTCCCTTAGGAGACCTTATCTGCAGAAAAGGAATCCTCTTCTACTGCTTGACTGCACCCGTTGAAGGATTTAATCGCTCGCTTGAGGAATAACTAGCAAAACTAAGAAAACAGTAAGATAGTTGGTTTTAATTATATGGATCTTCATTTAGAAAAAAAAATGATAATTATATGGATCCTCAAATAAGATCACATATTGCCCAGTCTCCTTCGGCTCACGCTCAGAATTCACATCCCCCCCCCCTCCCCCGCCGGGCTGCGGAAGGGCAAGACGAGGTCTTGGCCTCCCGATGATACTGGCCCATTGAAGCGGTTTTTCTTTTGAAAAGTAATTTAAATATTTTTTATTTTATTAACAAAATTTTTAGTTCTTGTATGATTGGTATTTGGTTTAATATTCTGCTATTTATTTTATTGATTGATTTAATATTTATTCAGATCTAAATAAGACAATTTTAGGACTTGTTATAATATTATTATTGATTTTTAAAATACCTTTTAAGTGTTAATAGGGTCCCTTTGGTGGAAAAAGTGGAGAAAATTGATAGAAAACGAGCTGCACTTAAGTACAGAGTTTTGTTCTGCCCTTTTATTTTCTTTCAAAAAGCACAATCAGTTCACTTAAATTACCATCGTTTCAAAGGCAACAAGTAACTTCTAAAATTGCATTAAGTTGGCGGATGTCAAAGTTGTATCCACTGTTCTTCATTGTATTTATACTTGATAGCATTGTGAAGCTCACTAGGTGAAGGATTCTTTTCTACACAAAGTGTTACGAATATAAACAAATACCTATTCTGCTTATTTATATCAGAAATCTCATCTTTCACTTTCTCACCTTCAACATTTTGTCTTTATTTTGATATTTTGGGATTAAAAGATCGTTTCCAACAAGCAACAATTTTTATCTTTTCTTCGATTTCAACAATGGCTCCAACTTCTACAATTCGCTTCGAGTAGTATTTGAAATAATCTAGGCCAATGAGATCTTGGCTACCCGTTAATTGTTGAAAGTCGGATTTAGTACTCTTGGCTATCATTGAATGAATTATAGTGGTTAGGGCCTAGAGAAGAGCTCCTTTTTGACTGAATTTTTTTTTTTACAATTGGATGCAAAAGAGATCAAGAGGTTGATATCAAGTTCCCAGTCCATAGTCTTGATAATTCAGTAAAAAAAAAAAAAAAGGAGCTCTTCTCTAGGCCCTAACCACTATAATTCATTCAATGATAGCCAAGAGTACTAAATCCGACTTTCAACAATTAACGGGTAGCCAAGATCTCATTGGCCTAGATTATTTCAAATACTACTCGAAGCGAATTGTAGAAGTTGGAGACATTGTTGAAATCGGAGAAAAGATAAAAATTGTTGATTGTTTGATGATGTTGAGAATCACCAAAGGCCGGGGCCAGCTGAACTTGCAAAGGTGCAGAAAGAAAGTGGCGGCATCGGGTGTGGAAGCTCCGATGCTTAAGTCAGAAATCAGGGGATAGTAGTATTGGTATAGCAAATGAAGCGTGAGAAATAGGGGTGGCGTACCTGGCTATTTATATGCATGAGAGTTTTGAGTCCTGGTGGGGTCTTGGTATCCCGGATCTTAGAATCCTGGTAGGAGTCTTGGTACTGTGGATCTTTAGGATTCTTCAAATGTTGGCACTGTGGGGTTTGGAGGGAAAGATTCCTTGTTTGCGTGAGGGCCGGAGGCCTTGGAGGGCACACTTAATTCTTGGGCTCTTGGGAAGTAGCGACTGGGCCGGTGCATTCTTGCTGGGCTGGATCACGGGACTACAGCTGGGCATGTGTGTCTTCAGTCGGGCCGAGCCTGTATTATTACAGCCCATCAGTAGTCCCCCCTTTTAAACGAACATACGCTGGCAGGGCTTTAAGGAGTAACGGTTGATGTGTGGTGCGTTGACGTTGGTCCCTTAAGTGGCTTAGGCCATGACGGGATCCGTGATACAGGCCTATGGTGTTGCAGTCAGGGTAAGGGCCTTCGGGGCTTTGATGTGGGGTCAGCCCGTTTCGAGGAGGACTTGTGCTCTTTTTTGAAGAAATGGGACCGTCGGGTTGCAGGTTTTGGGTTCTCTGCTCACCCGACTTCTCATTTCGGTATAAAGGTGAGCAGACTATTGACGGGACACTTATTGATTAGAGTGTCCTGCAAGTTATCAGGCTAGGGTTTTTGTCTTTGCTTTCAACTGCACCCCATATCTTCTTTTGTCGTTTGTCTCACCACTGTTGTTGCATCATCTTGCGAGAAGTCTGTGCCAAATGGCTTCGCCTGGTTCTGGGACCATAGGGGCTGAGGGGAATCCTTTGTCGAAAAGTGGCATCCCTGTGGCTCAGTGGGTTTCCGACCATACCCAAACACATTTAGCCAAGTTGAGGCTTAAGTATCACGTCCCTCCTTTCGTAGTTTTAAGGGTGCCAGAATACAAGGAACGGGTGATGTGTCCAAAGGGGGACGAAATTGCCTTTTTTGAAGAGGTTTTGTAGGCAGGGGCTCGGTTCCCGCTAAGCTGAGATATGAGGCAGTTGCTCCGATGGTTTTCGCTTTGCCCTGCTCAACTTCCTCCCAACAGTTGGTGGTTAGCGTTGGGTTTCTTTGGGTTGTGGGGGAGGTTGTTTTCAGAGGAGCGACCTTCCGTCTGGAGGGAGTTTGCTTGGTGCTACAAACTATAAACGATTGACATGCCCTATTTCCAAGCCTGCGATGTGTGTGTTTTGTTTAAACCTCTTCCTTCTAACAGCAAGGGCTGCCACCAAAAATTCTTTTTCGTGTTTGGTGAAGGTTAGGAATACCCTCCGAGTAAGGAAGATCCCGAAAGGGTGCAGCGTACTTGGGGGGTGCCTTCGGCGCAGGGTAATGTTTCCTTTTTTCTCCTCATGCGTCTCTTTCCTATACTGTGCCTGATCCTGTCATACATCTTCCTTACTTGGGTGTTTGCGACGTAGCCCGACAGATGCCAGATCTGACTCCGGATGAGCATTCACGCGTTAAACTGGCTCTGGCAAGTAGACCTTGGGAAGTGGCAGACTTTTTATCCTCCTCGGAGATGGGAACTTCGGCTGGTGAGTCTTGGTGGTGTATTTTCATGTTGTTTAAAGCATACATTTTGTTGTCGGCATGATGGGTCACCTGCCTCGATGAGTCGGGTCCCTACTGTTTTATGCTTTGGAATGGGTGTGATTGGGTCTTTTCCTGTCGTATTTTTGTGTAGGTGTTGAGGAGGGGGGCAGGCGCAAGGTGTTGAAGCCCAGAGAGGGGAAACCACTTAAGTCCATTCCGATTACGAGGTTGAGTCCCACGATCTCTGTTCTGAAGTCCTCCACTGTGACAGCCCGCGAGGCCTAATCTACTGCTACTGCTCATGAGACACGGTTTACCGTGGCTCGCAAGAAGGCTGTGTCTCCATCATCAAGCAGAGATGGTGTAGAGGTCGTAAAGGAAGTTCTGGCTTCTGTCGGGGCCTCGTCCAGTAAGCCCCAAACCCGCTCTCGCAAGCAGCGGTTCGTGTCGTCGAACGAGGAGGAAGATGAAGAGCCTCTTACTCGTGAGGCACGGAAGAGGATCTGCTAGGCGTCTGCGCCACGTGGTGATGCTGCGGAGGAGACATCTGCCTCTCTACCAGGGAGGAAGTCGCCATCAGAAGACTTTGCCGAAGGCCAGGGTGGGGAGGCTAGACCTTTAGTGCTGCCCGAGGAGAGCCCGAGGCATCTATCTCCCTTGGTGGTTCCTACTGAACAGGCTGGTCAGGAAAGCCCTGACGTGGTGTGAGAGACCTAGACTTGCGCTGATGTCCGTCCTGACTTTCTTTTAGATGTCTTTGGGCGAATGGAGACTGTGCTACTAGAATTCTTAAGTTTGGCTTCTGTTGTGAATCAGTTGCTCCAATGTCTGGCCCGTGACTTTCAGGCAGAGATCGCCAAAATTCAGGCCGAGTGGGCTCAGTATGGGGTTCTAGAGTAATTACTCCGAGAGAGTGGGGAAGGACAACGTGGCAATCAGAGCACTGCAAATGCAGTGTGCTCACAGTTTCGCCACTTGAGGTTGGAGGTGGAATTGCTGAGAGCCCGACATGCAGCCGATGTGGTGAAGGAAGAGCGGAGGTCTATTGAATTGGAGTAGTGGCATGTGGACCGGTTAAGGGCGAAGGCTAAATTGAGAGCATGGCTTTTGGAGGTTGATCGGTTGAAGAAGGAGGGCACAGCCAAGGATGACAAGCTGGGGGAATTGGCGGATGTGGTGGCAGCCGAGAAATCACTGCGCGAGGAGGCAATGCGGGACTGCTTGCGTCTTTCGGCGAAGGAAAATAAGTTGCAAGGGCTCAGGCTGATGTAAGCGCTTACAAGCGCAGCTCCGCCGATCACATCATGAGTTGCAGATGGCTGAGTCAAATTGCATGGAAGAGTGGTCAGCGGGTTTCTATGTGGGGTTTGACACAGCGATGGAGGCGGTTGGGGACAAGTTTCCTCGTGTGGACCTATCGTCCATAAAGGCTGAGGATTATGCCATAGAGGTTGGTGCTGAAGTGGGTTCTCCTTTGGCAGCAGAGGTTCCGGACGCGGGGCTTAGAGGGGCCAATCCCGAAGCAGTAGCCGAGGGGGAAGGGACCAGTGGGCTTATCCCAGCCCCTGTGACCGCCGATTCCCCTTCACCTATTCAGGAGATCTCTCTAGCCGATCCTCCGGCTGTGGCGGTGTCTTTAGCCTCGATTGACCAAGCGGCTCTGTCCCTGATGGTGATATTGGGAGGGAGTCTTGAGGGGCAGTCCACACCAACTCTTCAGGGAAAGGAGACGATGGAGGAAGATGCGGGAAAACCGTCAGCTGTGGCTCCTGAAGGCTAGCGGGTTGCTGTATAGTTTTATATTTCCTTCTTTCACTAGGGATATTGTTGTGCTTGTTGAACTATCTTGTAGTCTGTTGTTAATCGTTTATTTTCTGAGTCCCGCCGAGTTTCGAGAACTAATTGTTTTTCTCTGATATTGTGATGTGTGTTCTTTGTTGGGTTGTTTATTGCGGTATAACATTGGTATCGCATCGTACGGTGCGTTGCACCGAGACATTTATACTTCGCTGTGTTGTGTGCCGATGGGTGGTGTCTGTGCCCCGTTGTACTGTGCGTTGCAATACGGCATTTGCATCCTGTTGTGTTGTTCAAAGCGATGCGGCACTTGCATTCTGATGTGCTATGCGTAGTGATGCGACACTTGCATCCTGCTGCGCTATGCGTGTCCTTGCGGTACTTGCATCCTGATGTGCTGTGCTTAGCAATGCAGCATTTGCATCCTGCTGTGCTGTGCGTAGCAATGCGAAGCTTACATCTTGTTGTGTTGTGCGTGACGATGTAACACTTGAAACCTGTGCGGTGCCTTTGTGGCATGTTTCGTTACCATTGTGCCACGTCCGCGGGTGCGTGCGTTGCCTGTATAATTGTCTTGTCAACCGTCGTTAAGATTTGCATTTTTCAAACCTTAGCTGGTGTCATAGCATCCTGTTGAGGGTCGTAAAGGCATGATCAATCATGCTTTTCGAGGAGACGCGAACTAACTCCTCTTCCTTGAGTTGCTTCATGAATCATTTTGGAGGCCACACGACCTATCAGTGATTTTCCTATTTATTGGACTCGTCCCTTTCGTATTTATTTGCTTATCTTTCTTCGTAATTCTTTCCCGCTTTAGTTCTTTTCGTGGTTCTTTCATCTTGTACGATTCTTTCTCGATCCCATGCCTTGGTTATTCATGGCCGACTATCTGACTACCCTTCCCAAGGAGCTGCTGCAAGACATTATTATTAAGGCGACCAAGAGGATTCCCTAGAGGGACCCTTACATCCTTCAAGATCCGGACAACACAGTGAACACCCTGCTGAGCGTTCGCGGAACACGCAAAACTTTACGTGAAGTTTCGGATTGTGGCGACGTCTATAGAGGCTGTGTTATCCCCTCAAGGTGGCTAAATTCGTGAACCAGTGAAACCCCGACGTCCTATTCTCGCGGGGGATTCGCGTAAAGAACCAGCAATGACGTATCTATTTTGCATGTTGGAGTTGCTAAAATTCGCTTCACTGTGATCATGTGCGTGACGACACATGCTCCTGAGGGTTGGACAAGATTCACCTTACAACAGTCCCCAACCCAATTTTGTGTATTAACAAACTGGAATTGTTAAGAAGGGCTTTTATTTTCCTTACAACTTAAACCGAAGGCACTAATACCTGTTGAGGGTTTTTGGGCTTTCGGTGCTTTCTTTCTTCCTTTCTAGTGAGGTTGCCAACGTATCCTATGACGCCAATTGATCAGGGCATCATCATATCCAAGACTATTAGCGATGATGAGAGCCTAATACATTTCGACTGAACTTCATTTTTGTAGTAGATTAGTTGGCTTCGGTGTCATAGTAGGTGCCAACTTATAGAGGTGTCAGGGCTCAATCCTGAACCCGCGGTGGACTATTACGATGATGACCTCTGCATGCATTATAGGGCCAACAAAGAGATGACTTATTTTGTGTATAGATTAACAAATCAGTATTTGTTACCCTTTTGAGTCAGGCTTTTATTTTTTTGTGTTTGTTCATATTTTCCTTCGTGTTTCTTATGAATACTGGGGTTAAAGTTTTGGGCACTATTTTCTTTCTTTCTTCCTTTCTATACTGTTGCCCTAAGTAGCATGACGCCCACGAATTGTTTCATATCATATCCATTGATTTCTTGTCCAAAGGCGGCGAACTCATTAGCCTAAGTCTTTCGATTGGTTTCGTGCTGAAGCCGAAACATCTTGATTGCTAGTGGCGTGCCTTTACGAAGAGTCGCTTCAACTGCTCCCGGCACGCGTTATATATTTTTTTCATTTGCACTTCTTTGCATTCCCATACTTTCCATGCTCCACGTTTCTCACCTTTTTTTCTTTTATTTTTTTTCATTCCTTTGGTTCCGCATGGCAGACTTTCTTATGACACTGTCGAGGGAATGACTGTAGGAGGTTATGATCAAGGCCGTTACCAGGTCCGAGCGGGTAAATCCTCACGTCCTCCAAGATCCAAAAAATACGGTGAACACTCTACTAAGCGTTCGGGGGATGTGCAAGGTCCTACGTGACGCATCCAATTGTTCCAAAGTGTTTCAGACCTGTCGTGTGGAAGAGCTTCCCAATCTTGTTGTCGGTCTTCCGGAGGTAAGCAGACCTGTATGTTCGCTATTTGTGCACCGCAATCCGGATGTCCTTTTCCTATAGGGTATTCGTGTTATGTTCGTGAAAGCAGGCGAAGCCATGGGCCGGAAACTGATGGAAGAGGCCATAGAGGCTGGGAATTCTAAGGTGGCATATCTATTTTGCATGCTAGAGTTAGAAGACGTGGTTTAGCTAAGAACGACGGTTATTACTTATTAGGCACTTCGGTCTGGCCTGGAATGATGGGTCGGAGTTGGTGTTTCATTTGGGCCGTTGGCTTGGGTGCCAAGATGACTGCCGCATTCTGAAGTGGCGGGACTCAATCCTGATGCCGCAGTAGACTATTATGACGATGTTCTCTGCATGTGCTACAAGGCCAATCGAGAAAAAGCTTTTTTTTCATATATAGGTTGACCGGCCAGTGCTTGCTGTTGTTTTCAAATATTAGCTTGTACATTTTCTTTTGTGTTCTGAATAAAGTTGTAGTGGTGTCTGTTGTCCACCGCTCCTTTTCTTCTTTCCTGTTTTCCTCGCGTCTTGGTTTACTTCATATTCCTAGGAGCGCTTGTAACCACAGGGTACTTAAGGCCGCCGAGGCCAGGGGCGCGCTGAGCATTGGTGAGTTGGGCCAGCCACTTAGGGTCGCTTAGAATAGGGCCGCCGAGGCCAGGGCCGCTGAGGCTAGGGGTGCACTGAGCACGGGTGAGTTCAGCAAGCCGCGCGGGGTGTTCCTGTCGCGGGGGCGCTCACTTAGGGTCGCTGAGACTAGGGGTGCGCTGAGCATGGGTAGGTTGGGCCAGCCACACGGTTTGTTTCGTCGCGGGGGCACTCACTTAGGGTCCCTGAGGCCAGGGGTGCGCTGAAAGTCCATGGGGAAAAGGGCTCGTTCTTTTATTCAAATGAGGAATGTTAGGAGACAACAAGAACGAAGAAAGAATATTAACAAATTTAGCAGTTAAATAAGGGTGAAAAATGATACGATTGGCGTCGCAGATTTTTGCGAATTTTGCTTGCGGGAACGCGGGATATTCTTCTGGTGCATGACACAAGGCCGCCTCCGTTTGCATCATTCAGGGGATAGGCCTTTCATCGATAATAGCTTATCAAGTGCACTGCATTCCATGGATGTGGTAAACGTCTTCCTTGCATGTCCTCCAAATGGTATGCTCCTGGTCTAGTCACATCTACTATCTTATAGGGCCCTTCCCAATTGGCCTACAACTTGCCTTTGGTGGAGTCAACCGCTAACGGCAGGATTTCTCGGAGGACTAAGTCGCCTACAACGAATATCTTTGCTCTTACTCGGGTGTTATAGTACCTTTCCACCTATCGTTGGTGGTTGTAGTTCTGTACGCTGGCTTCGTCTCTCTTCTCTTCCCTCAAATCGAGGTTGAGCCTGAGGTCAACGCTATTTTGATCAGGGTTGTGATCAAGCACTCGATATGTATGGACGCCCATTTCTGCTGGGATCATTGCTTCTGTGCCATAAGCGATGTTGAACGGTGTTTCGCCAGTAGGGGTTCGGGTGGTGGTGCGTTAGGCCCACTAGATCTCGAGAAGTTCTTCAGCCCACGCTTCTTTCCTATCATCAAGTTTGGCCTTAAGCATGTTGACAATCGTTCGTTTGGTAACTTCGACCTGTCCGGTTGCCTGAGGGTAAGCTAGTGAGGAAAAATGATGCTGGATTCCTAACTCTTCACAAAACTACTTGAATCGGCGATTGTCAAACTGCCTCCCGTTGTCGGTGATCAACGTGTGCGGTATGCCAAACCGGTAGACAATGGAGGACCACACAAACTTTCTGACTTGCTCTTCTGTGATGGAGGCTAAAGGCTTGGCTTAGTTTCGACCCACTTCGTGAAGTAGTCAATTGCCATGACTAGAAATCTTACTTGCTCTTTTTCAAGGGGGAAAGGACCGACAATGTTGATTCCCCATTGTGCAAATGGCCAAGGGGCACTGATTGGGGTCATGCGTTCTGCCGGTAGTCGTTGGATGGCTGCATGGTGTTGGCATTTATCACAGTGCTTGACCATGGTGATGGAGTCTTTCAGCTCAGTTGTCCAGTAGTAACCTGTTCAAAGGACTTCGTTGGCTAGAGAGCGCCCACCGGCGTGGTTTCCGCATATGCTTTCGTGAATTTTCCAGAGGACGTAATCGACTTCAGAAGGGGCCAATCTACGAAAGAGAAGTTCAGAGAAGCTCCGCTTGTAAAGTTCATTTGCTTGTAAGGTTATCAGGCAGCTCTCATCCGCACCTTGTGGGCCTCGATCTTATCGGCTGGAAACTCACTCGTGCGAAGGAAGAGGTTGATCAGCGCGCCCTACCATTCGCCTTGGGTAATTTGCCAGATTTCGTGTTTGAACTGTATGGAAAGCTTGTCTAGTATTTCCAGGGGGACATCTACGTGGAGCCCAACATAGTTTGGGTCCGAGGCCATTTGGGCTAAGCTGTCGATGAGGGAGTTCTCCCCTCGAGGTATTTGGTCTATGGATAAATGCTTGAGTCGGTGTGTGAGTTCCAGGACGCGAGCTAAGTGCTCCTTCATGTTGCTGTCTTTTGCTGCGAACACGTCGTTGACTTGCCCGACAACGAGTTGGGAGTTACTGTGCACGTCAACCTCGTCTGCACCCAAAAAGTGCTGATGCTCAGAGCCCGGCTAATACATCAGAGGTCATGCCTGCCATTGTTGGTGGCTTTGAAGTTGAATCGGAGGGCGTTCATGGACCTCTCCGGTCAGGTGATCTCACGATGCCTAAGCTTGGCCCACTTTTGGTTCCTACATGAGCGGTCCCCTTCTGCCTTGGGAAGTGTGACTAGGTGTGACATGATTATATGTCTTCAAACACGAAGTTTGGGACCTCCCCGAGTTGCTGCTTGGTGGTATTGGATGTCAAATTCCCCAGCTTCGGCCCACTATTTCAGTCTTCCAGAGATTTCAATATTCTGTAGTGTGCGGCAAGCTGGTGAGGACGATGATCGAATGAGCTTGACACGAGCGGAGCTTTTGCGATGAAGAGGGCGCATTCTGCTCTCTATAGGAGAATATCATGGCTCGGCTCCCTATAGTGCTCAGCTGACGTAGTACACATTTGACGTTGGTGTCCGTGCTTCGTCACATGAGTAACGACAGTGCTGATGGCTTTGTCTATTGACTGCGAGGTACAAATAAAGTGAGTCGACCCTAGCCGGTCGACGAGCAGGGGTGGGTTATGAGATATTCTTGATTAGCTTGGGCAAGCTGATGGTGCATTTCTCGGCTCCATGCAAAGTCACTAGCTGACAGAGGGTTTTAAAGAACTGAGTAAGCATTTGTCGGTGGAGTACGAGAAAGTAGCAATCAACTGAGGGCCAATATTTTGCCGATGAGGCGCTGCATCTCCTGCATGGTGCGGGGCTGTTGTAATTGCAAGATGGCTTGTATTTTCTCGGAGTTGGCCTCTATCCCTTAACTAGAAATTAAGAATCTCAAGAACTTCCCGAATGAGACCCCGAAGGCGCATTTGGCTGGATTGAGCTTCATTCGGTATTGGTCCAGGACACTAAAGGTCTCTTCGAGGTCCATGAGATGGCTGCAGGAGTGAGTGCTTTTGACCAGCATGTCATCCACGTAAACTTCTACGTTTCTTCTAATCTAATCTTTAAACATGAGGTTGACTAGCCGCTGGTAGGTGGCCCTGTCGTTTTTTAATCCGAACGGCACGACCTTGTAATAGTACAGGCTGCAGTCTATGACGAAGGATGTCTTTTCTTGATCGGGTATGGCCATACTGATCTGGTTGTATCCTGAAAAGGCGTTGATGAACGACATCGTCTCGTGCTCAATAGTGGAGTCAACTAGCAGGTCGATGCGTGGTAGGGGAAAGCTATGATTTAGACACGAACGGTTGAGATCTTTGAAATCCACGCACATTCGCCACTTCCCGTTGGCTTTTTTAACCATCATCATGTTTGACAACCAGTTAGAGTAGTGTACTTCACGGATAAAGTCAGCGGCTAGCAGTTTGCCCACTTCTTCGGCCACGACTCGGTTGCGTTCGGGTGCGAACGTCCTTCATTTTTATCGGAAAGGTTTAGCATTTGGCAGGACATTCAGGTGGTGTGTGATGACACTAAGGTCGACTCCTTCCATGTCCGAATGAGACCATGCAAACGTGGCCCAGTGTCTGGTCAAAAAGTCGATCAAATCGTCACGTAGGGCTCCATTAGAGGTAGCGCTGATGCGTACTATTTTTCCCGAGGCGACTTCCACTTCTTCCAGGTCTTCCACAACTTGAGGCTGGGTTGCTTTCTCTGGGTCTTGGCTGTCGAGCTCAAAATCTGGGTTGGCGTGAGGCACTTCGCTGTCTGTGATTCTTAGTTTTTGCTCCACTACTTGACAAGATCCGCCTTTCAGGGCAGAATACTAACATCCCCTAGCAGCTCGCTGATCTCCTTTTACGATTCCCACACCTGCTGGGGTAGGGAACTTTAGGGCCAAATGACAGATAGAAGTGACAGCGTGCAAGGCGGCTAGGGTGGCGCGCCTGATGATGGCTTTGTATGCAGACCTTTTTTGGACTACGAGGAAGTCAACCATAGTCGTGGCGGAGGTGGGTTACGTACCCATAGTCACGGGTAGTAATACATAGCCAACGGGGTGAACTCTTTCTCCTGCGAACTCGAATAGGTCACCGTCGGAGGGCACAAGGGGAAACTCTAGGGTGCCCAATTGGTCATACGCCTCGGAGAAAATTATGTTTGCTGAACTGCCATTGTCGACAAGCACCCGCTGGACGGCGAAATTGGTAATCATGATGGTGATGACGAGTGCATCATTGTGAGGTTGAACGATCCCTCTAGCATCCTCGTCTGTGAATGTGATGAGCCGCTTCTGGTGGTGCTCTACAAGGAGTATCTGCTGGTGCTGGGCTTCCCACATGTAGTCTTTCTAGGCTCGTCTACTGGAACCACCAATATGATGTCCTCCCACAATTTTCCTAACTTCGCCTTTAGGAGGGGGAAGAGGTAAGTCTGGCTGCTCTGGTATCTCATTCCGAGGAAGTTGGTGGTCTGAGTGTGGAGTTCGCTCCCGTTCTTACTTGCGAGGTCGTTCCCTCCTTGGCGCGCCATGCTCCAATATGAACTGCCACAACTTACCTTGTTGGAGCAGATATTTTATTTGTCGTTTGAGCTCGAAACAGTTGTCAGTAGTATGTCCATGGACTTCGTGAAAATCGCAATACTTGCTTCAGTCTCGCTTTTCTGGTGGTGATTTAAGCTTCGAGGGCCATCTGACCCTCGAGTCCTGCTTTATCTGCATGAGAATTTCTCTCGGGGGAGCATTGAGAGCTGTGAAGGTAGGGAAGAAATGTTGTCCCTTTGAGGGTCGTCGTGCCTTGTTGGCAGCGGCGAGCGTTCCCTCTTTGGGCACCGTCGCTGGTTCCTTACGTGTAAATGATCAATGTGCCGTTCTTGTTTCTCTCTCTATTGATCGGGGGCCACAGTATGGAGGCGCACAGCGAACAGGTCTTTGAAATCCATATGCTTCTAGGCCCTGATCTTGGCCTCGGCAAAACTGGTGGGAGCCTTTCGCATGAGAGTCTTGAGAAAGTCACTTGGTTGGATGCCCGTGATTAACGCCATGAGCTTGGCTTCATTGGTTGCTTGAAGTACCGTGATGGCCTCCCGATTGAAACGCGTTATGTATCGGCGCAAGCTTTCTTTCGGGCCTTGCTTGACACTGAATAAGTAGGAGGTGGGACGCTTAATCCGAAAGGTTGAATATGAAATGGCTTGAGAACTGGGTGCTGAGGGTATCGAAGTCATCTATGGTGCCAGCCGGTAAACCGAAGAACCAGCGTTGGGCAGATCCTTTGAGTGTCAATGAAAACGTCTGACAAAGAATGGGATCTGCGTACGATTGGACGTGCATGTGTAGGAGGAAGACCTCCAGATGGTCGCAAGGGGTCGCCAGAACCATCGAATAGGTCAATCTGTGGTGGCCGGAAACACAGAGGCAGGGAGCATGCTAGTACCTTGAGTGTGAACAGGGAGCTGCCTACCCTAGTAGGGAGAGAGTTGTTTGTCTTGGGATTTTCCACTTTGCTAAGTTGCTGCTGGAGTAACTATATCTGTTCCGCCTGCCCGGCAGGTTGCTCATAAAAGGTGGCCCGCCAATTATTCGCCTCGAGATCTCCAAGGAGTTGACGAGCTGACTGGTTGTCTGCGATGTCTTCACGTGGGGGTGACACCACAGTTCATGGAGGGGTGGGAGGTTTCTTGGGGATCATTCTGATCTGGTGTACCAAGTTCTCAACGGTAGACACCAACGCGGCTAGTAGTGCATCACTACTGGGGGTACGTTCTGGATTGGTTTCTAGGGGTGGTGGATTATTGTTAGGGACATTGGCGGAGGAAGTTATGACGGGTGGTGAAGGGGTTGCTAGATTGGTGTTTGAAGAGAAGGCTTTTCTTCGGGATTCCCACAGACGGTGCCAACTGATGATGTTGAGAATCACCAAAGGCCGGGGCCAGCTGAACCTGCAAAGGTGGAGAAGAAAGTGGCAGCATCGGGCGTGGAAGCTCCGATGCCTAATTCAAAAATTAGGGGAATAGTAGTATTGGTATAGTAAATGAAGCGTGAGAAATAGGGATGGCGTACCTGGCTATTTATATGCAGAAGAGTTTTGAGTCCTAGTCGGGGTCTTGGTATCCCGGGTCTTATAATCCTGGTAGGAGTCTTGGTGCTGCTGATCTTTAGGATTCTTCAAATGTTGGCGTTGTGGGGTTTGGAGGGAAAGATTTCTTGTTTGTATAAGGGCCGGAGGCCTCGGAGGGCACTCTTAATTCTTGGGCTCTTGGGAAGTAGCGACTGGGCCAGTGCATTCCTGCTGGGCTGGATCGCGGGGACTACAGCTGAGCATGTGTGTCTTCAGTCGGGCCGGGCCTATAATATTACAGCCCATCAAGTAGTATTTGAAATAATCTAGGCCAATGAGATCTTGGCTACCCGTTAATTGTTGAAAGTCGGATTGAATACTCTTGGCTATCATTGAATGAATTATAGTGGTTAAGGCCTAGAGAAGAGCTCCTTTTTGACTGAATTATCAAGACTATGGACTAAGAACTTTTTATCAACCTCTTGATCTCTTTGTGCATCCAATTGTAACAAAACAATTCTTTTGAACTTTTCTGCAAATTGCTTAAGGTGTTTGAATGGTAAGAAAATGAAGAAAATACAAAGCTAAATTCAAGGTTTAGCCACCCTCAGTTCTAAAAACTTGGATAGTTATTACCAAAAAAAAAACACATCTTTTTCCCCTCGCATTTCACTTATTTATACAAGAATTCAGTCCCCAATTGCTAAACTAAAATGTGTTACAACAACTATATCTGTTACGCCAAGTAGTTAAGCCAACAAATTAACCAAAGGGCACTAACCAGTGACATTCCCATATACCCCCCAAGTCTCTAACATTCCCATACACGCTGGCACGTGACATTCCTTCTCCTTCAGACAACTTTGTCAGCAAGGTTGAGAGTTTGTAGAAAATTATCAAACTTTATCCCAAGCTTTAACTTCCCATACTCTAGTAATGAAGTCAGTGGACTACCACAACTTGAGTTTAGGCTATCAGCACATGAACTTCAAATGATGCAGCTAAGCCAGTGCCTCTAAATCTGAACTTTGAGTTATGAGGGTTTTTAGAAACACCATTGGTTTATTTTTATCAGGCCCTCATGTCATCAACCACCCCTCTATTGCAAAGCGAATATATCCTGCCTTCAATCTAGAAAGCCTTGAATCGCAACCCTCACTGGTTGTAGAAACACCATTGGTTTATTTTTATCATGCCCTAATGTCATCAATCGCCCCTCTATTGCAATGTGAATATATCCTGCCTTCAATCTAGTAAGCCCTGAATCACAACCCTCACTGGACCCTATCTAGATTAACTCATAGTGCCAACCTGTTTGTGCACGAATTAATCCAATGGGCTACCAAATCTCATCACTCAGACCCCATCCAACTATCCTTCCTTGGCACCTCCCCCCATTTGGTGGACAGTTTTGGCCATTTTTCCCCGGTGGATCTCCTTGTTGCCGTCATTTTGTGCCGTTTGAAGCTATCTTTCCTCCTCCCCCTAGTGTAGCCAGTATTTACATGAAGATTATCTTGAAGGAGTCAAATCGCCACTCTGATCGTCCTTCCTCTAGCGGAAGCCGCCATCACCTTGAGCGATGGTCGTGTTGTGTCCTGGTATTTGTGACCAGTTTGTGTTTGTCTTGTGTACTGACTCTTGTGGCCAGTTTGTATTTGTTCTGTATGCTAGCCCTTTGCGGCTGGTTTGTAGTTCTGGTGATTGTTTAACGGCCCTTGTGGATGTTGGTGGTTCCAACTCTTAAGTCCGGATTAGATACCGGATCTTTGGATTTAGTTTATTTTAGGGCCCTTTGGTCCGTGTAAGTTTTTTGCTAACCTTCTAGTCGTTTTTATATTTTGTACTGGCTATAACTTTTGAGGATATTAATATACTAGTTCAATTGCCTAGAGAGAGAGAGAGACTATCTTTCTATGGATCACAATACACAATGTTTCCAAGTTCTTGAATCACTGGACGATTTCCAACTACAAATGAGCCAGCAACTACAATGCATTTCGGTCAATTTGAAGAGAACAAGAGGAAATTGTAGCATTGGACAAATATTCGCAAGTAGAAGAAGATGAAGAGGGCAAAGAAGAAAAAGAAAAGTTAGAAACAGGCGTCCTTTTAAGTCTTTAGAAGTGGATGTTGTCTCCCTTTTCCCAAATGGACGCGTTGCCACTGTAGTGACTCAAAGCATTTCAAATAAAGGAACCCACGAAAAGCAGCCAAAGAAGACAAACCATTTGCTGCTGAAATTTTTTTTCCTACGGTCACAAAGGAAATTGTCGTGGCCTACCCTTGGCACCATTACCGAGAGGCTGGTATCACTGCTGATGTCAATCTGACGCGTAGTATCAAAGGAGCCAATCAGCCAACTGCTGCTACTAGAATATGCAAAGAAGGATACAAAGAGTGTCCTCATCCTAAGAAGAGAAAACTTCACTCTATCCTTTTAAATTATCACCACCTTTCTAATTTTGAGGGTAAATTAGGGGGCCAATCTGATTCACAGCAAATAAAAGGGGCAAAATAGGCAGCATGAAAATTAAAAACCTCCCAAGAGAAAAGAAAACAAGGGCACAAAAGGAAAAAGGTGCAACGACGAAGAATGGGAAACCAAAATCTTATTATCACTGAAGATTTGAAAAATTACATGTCAGCCAAACACATGACTCTTATTTTACACATCAAACGAAGAAAGAACATTGACTTTTATTTCTCTTCTCCATAATCAGTAAGCTTGAGGTTGATGCCAAAGATGATGGACTGAAGGTAAAGTTTCTGCTCACTGCTCACAAGCGTGACCTTGATGCTTGAGATGATGAGGCAGGTGCACCCTGCAGGGAAAAGTAAAAATGTCATTTACTTCTCTGTTGTTTTTGAAGAAAGGGGTGCACTGCCACGTTTTATTTGTTTGGTTTCTTCAACTGTACCCATCAACCTTTCTATCATCTTGATAATAAACTTATTGCTTTTGAAGGAAGATACTTTCAGCACATCCCCAATATATATGAAAATGTGTCAACTAAACCATTCCATTGGGAACAAACTTAAATAAACCAATTCAAGGTCACTTAGATTACTAGCAAGTGAACAAGTAGCTGAAAACCATGATGAGTCAATTTTTCTTTTCTTCTTTCTCATAAATGAGGTGTCCAAATCAATAACAGGGTCAACATCAAGAAACCTCTCTCTATCAATGGAATAAACAACTTAACTATTTAAAGGCAACTTGAAATTACAACAAAACAAACAAGAAGTTGACCCAAGCATTATCAAATATAATGGAGGGTCAATGTTATCTTCCTATCAGGCAGAAAGCAGTATAATGGAGGTTCACAGTTGTGAGATGTGAAGTAGCACAGGAGCAAAACCCATAAATAAAACAAGAGAGAAGGGGAATAGAGTTCTTACCAATGGGATGCCTCTTGTCGCTCTTTCTTCCAAAAACCTTGATGGTCTAAAGAAATTGCCATATAGTTCTGACCATTTCTTCAGACTAGAATAAACATGGTTAGGCCCAACTGCATCTGCCCAGAAAACAATACCGCCGCTGCAACATGGAAATGACTGCAATGAGATTTGCAATAACTACTAGCCAAAGGAAGTAGAAGTTTGTAAGGTACCATGCTAACAAGGGTATGGACATGCAAAATCGTATCTCAATAGCCCATTTTGGATAAGAATGTTGTTAAGATCCCTAAATCCTCATTTCAGGAATGCAACAAAATGTCTCCAGAATAACCACCATAGAATATCCTGACCCCTCTTTATTTAAAGACTGATGTTTGATTGTTAAAATTTTAAGGTGTTGGAGTTGGTGAAAAAGTGAAGAGAGAGATGATTTGAATGAATTTTTTATATTTATTTGGAGTGAAAAGTGATGATTTGATAGGGAGAGAGAGATTTTTGAGGAGTTATTTTATTGGGGCCAAAATTTTGGCTCCCAAACTTCTCCCTAATTTTAAGATTTTGTAGATTTCAAGCGATGGATGACTGGATTTCACAAAATTACAATGCATGCAAGAATAATGCAACTTATTCTCACAGAACAACAGAGAAATTCTAATTACTCTCATTAATGAAAAACGGAGAGAAAAGATGGGGGGGGGGATAAAAAACTATGTGTTCAAGGATGCCTCCCTCACAGTTTAGCACGAGGACAAAGTGAGGATGGTAGATTTGCAATATAACTATAATCCGCTGAGAATACAGACTGATAATAGTAATCCAACATTTTCCTTACACTTTATAGAACAAGATATAATAAATCTTTATGACAATATTTTACTGAAAAGCACGTGAAAAAAGTGTGTAGAAGGAAGAAATGAGTACTTGAAAGTCCAACAAGAAAGAAGGTAATGCTTATAAATTCACTCACCGGTAAGAGGGAAAACTCATTCCAAGAACAGATGCAATGTCAAGGTCTGATGCTCGGACAACTACTCCTTCATCTAAAACACGACATGCCTCATTCACCACAGGAAAGAGTATCATCTCCACTATTTCTTGATCGGTAATGGATATAGGCTGCCACCGGTAAAATAATTGAGCAAACATTTAAGGTGATTTGTCTTGAAAGGAGTGAAAGGATAACAGCATCAGAAGAGGGCAGGACAACAACAACTTGAAGCAATACTGTGTAAGTTCCTGGAAATGGAATCCTCATATATCAACATGGAGCAAGAGTACCTTTCCACCAGGCATTATATTGGTTAGCCGTTGAGACTCCTCAATAATTGGTAGCACTGAGGGGTCAGGTTTTGGCTTGCTCCCCTTCTCGTAAATGTAGTATCCTTTTCCATTGTTTTTGCCTAAAATAATGGAAGTACATAAGCAACACAATCATTAACATAAAAAGCCATTAGCAACTTGGAAACATCAAGCAATATGCATAAGGGTGGCCATGGAAGTTCTTATCACCATTTCTTCCACTTTTCACCAAAAGTTCAACCAATGGAGTTTTAAATGTGCGATCAGGGAATGCATCTGAAAATTCTTTCCCAACTGCAAGGGCTACTCCATATCCGGCTAAGTCCTGAAGCCTGCAAGTCAAGAGCATGGGCTAATCGACATCATGGTTCAACATGATACTTATGGTTAATATTTGAGGTTTTCCATGAGGAGATGATGTAAAGAGCATTAGGGACCAAACAGGAAGCTCAGATTACTAAAAGGTTGAGCCTCTATTGGTGCTCCTATAACAAAATTAGTTCTTCCTCATGATTCCCAACCTGCTGGCCCTGCACTCTCTTTCTCTTGAAGGGGCCGCTTTGTAATGGCAAAAACACAATAAATATTTACACATCTATACAAAGAAAAACTCAACATAAAATGACCAGGGAAGAAGATTACTGGAATGGGCCCATGGGAAGGCCAAAACTGCTGATTGCTCTGTCAATTCTGAAAACATCCACACCTAAATTAACCAGAATATGTGCGCCTTGCGAATATGGGAAAAATGTCCGATTGACTGCAAAGCCAGTGCAGTTACCCACTACCACAGGCACTTTCTTAATAATTTTCCCAACTGTCATGAGATCAAGAATTACTTGAGCAGATGTCTTCTTCGTCCTTACAATTTCCAGAAGAGGCATCACATGAGCAGGGCTGTTCATCAAAGAGCCACATTAACAAAACATATACAAAAGGCATCACACACTATACAAGTAGTAAAATAACAATCTCACTTGCCTGCTGTGATGCATTGCCACAAAACACTTCCTAATAAATTTAACAGCATCAAGGTGAGACATTTAAATCATACAACAGCAGAGCAATTCCAACATTTCAGAATTGTAGATCATGCAGGATGCTCAGTTCATTAAAAAAGGGCATGCCTCTGTAATCATGTCATTGATTTAATTATCAAACTTAGAAGAGGATAACATAACAAAACACAACATATACAATAAGTGCAGCATCTATTTGAGTTCCATGATGTCCTATGCATATTATACCCCATGTTAATGTCTTAGCATGTTGATATTCTAGTTTTCTTTGAAAAGCCAGAAGTTGTTTCAACTGTTTCCTGAGTGAAGAAATTACAGAACCTTTGGTACGAAGATGTCTCCAACTTACATATTGATCGTGAGAGACAAAAACACCCAAATAGGGACCCCAAGGCAACCATGATTTCTCAATTCCAATAAGCAAGATGAGCGAGCAAAAGTCTGAAAATCTTAAAGATGATATGCTCGGTACTGTGTATGCTTGCTTTTTATTGATTACACACTCAGAAAACATATACATTGATAAAGACTATGAAAGAAAGCACATGTATTAGTGAATGGAAATAAAATAACCTGAAAAAATGTGCCCCCACAATGCGATCTTGAGACCTGGTCTTTTCCCCAACCAAATTGAGGTCAATAGTAGAGGTGTTTGTTGCCAAAATGCAGTGGGCAGGGCAGGCCTTCTCAATCTCACTAAATATTTTTTGTTTTAAAGGAACACTTTCAATGACAGCCTACAAAAGAGGACAAACTGAATGATATCAAACAGGCAGCACTAAATATATGTCATGTATCACCCACTCGTAAGACTTTTCCCTATCAAAAAATCTCAAGTAATTGAGTAGAAGAAGAGGAAATTTTAGTTAGGATGATCAGGAGTACACATGTCAGCCTACTGTAGACTGAGCTCGCAATATCCATTTTAAAAACAGAAACTAGTGCTGCAAGGATTTTGTCGGCAGAATTAGTTTTGAGACAGCTCACCTCAATGACCATATCCACGTCTTTAAAGTCAGAGTAGTCCAGTGCACCTTTAACCATCGATAACGTTTTTCCTGCCTTGTCCTGTGTCAGCTTTCCCTTGGTTACCAAGCCTCGAACATTTGCTGTCACAAAATTGTGTCATGAGTTCCAATAATATGGAAAGATTTCAATAGAATCATACCCAGAAATTTTCACATTAAAAAAGAAAGGGAAAAAAACCTGGAAAAAAAGTGTTTGACAGACTCTCAACCATCAATCTAAGAGTGTGGCACTGGATGGGCCATCAATCTATTCTAATTTTAATTGTTAGTGTAGGGGGGACATTATCCATTGTTTTGATTGCATAAAAAACAAAAGAAAATGAAAAAGAAAAAAATCAGGAATTTTTTCTGGGGAAAATCAAGTCCTAAACAGGCAGCTTTAATTTTAGTGTTACAATAATAGACACCACCAGATAACTTTCATTAATCAAGCAGGAAATAACATTGAGAATATCAATAATTCCTGTTAATAAAGTAACCACCTTCTATTGTTCTTATTCCCTTGCGAAGATATTCAGAGTTCACTTCCTTGAGAACAACATATATGTTGCTCAAAATGAGAGCAGTAGCTATCCCAGAACCCATTAGACCTCCCCCAATAACAGCAACTTTCTTTACATGCCTGGGTCTAAGTCCAATATCAGTAACATTAGGAACCTGTAAAAGACATGTTGAAGAGGGAAATTAAACAAATGAATTCATGGTTACCAATACAAATATGGACGAGTTAATAAGAATCATCTGAACGAAGTTTTTACTCAGCACATTAGGCTTAAATTGATTTTATACCTCCAGAAGCTAAATGAATCTACAGTTCTTTATGACAGTTCAATTTGTTTAAAGACCAAGACATCTTCATTCAATAATTTGCATTATTATAATTAAACAAATCTTCTCTTTCTTTTTTTTCTTTTTTTTTTTCATGATGATTGTATAGTCACTGTGAATGGACACCGATCATATAATTTTACATTTACTATGAATGGATTATGGATTCACACTGCTGATTATTAACAACTCGAACATACAAAATTAAGCGTTATATTTCTAAAAGGCAATTATAAGAGTAGACAACAATCCTACCTACTTGTCAAACCGAGAAAGAAAAAGGAGACTTGAGTCCTTCAAAATTTTCAAAACGAGGAAGAGAATATTCCCCAAAATAAAAGCATTATAAGCACCACATGAGCAACAGAACAATTAACCACATCCATAGAAACATTCTATACCTTAACTAGCGAAACAATACTTTCCTTTCAATCAACACAAAATTGAAAACACTGGTATTGCAAAAATTTAAGTTCAATCCAAAAATGAGCAACAATTGCAGCATGCCACAAGGAAGAATGAAGGCCCAGAGTACACATTAATGTACATCAGAACACACATAGAAGTTTACATAATTCAAACTGTGTAATTTCTCCTGCTTTAGAACATTATTCTCTATAAGAATCATAAAAACCAAATTTCGAACAGAATTTTTGGAAAAACACAGGTAAAAAAGGTTTGGCATGGTCGGGTGAAAGAATTGCCCCTTGAAAACAAAAATTAAAAACCTCAGATACTGCATCCCCTAGCTTTACTTAAAAGCTAAAGCTCAATAAACTCTAGGTTCTTGTGTCAAAAAGTAATGAATCTTGCACAGCATTTTTCAGTATGATTCAATGAAAAATACTGCCTTTATACTAAAAAGGAATTAAAGTGATTAGCATTGAAGCAAGGAGAAAGCAGTACTGATAACTCAATTGAAAAAACAAGAGAAGGTTCGGAGGGAGTAACAGCATCACTTCCAATACCTTAGATGTTGCACGTTGGGCAAAAAAGACATGAACAAGTGCTTTTGAAGTGTCTGCTAAGACTAACTCCTTAAATACTTTTGCCTCCTGCAATAAATAATTCCATTTGTTATAACATACATGTACAGGTAACAGGCCAGCTGTTTCATAAATATTAACCAATCACTCCTTGTGAGCAACCATGCCTACTCCAGCAAACAATAACAAAATCTGATTCCCAGAGGAAAGACAACCCAAGATTGCTAGTATCTTGAAACTACAACTTTTTCTTGTGAACAAAGCTAATTTACTCAACTTAAAAATACCTCCCAAACCCAACAATACCTTTAGAACTCCGCTATATCCTCCATGAACAATGCCCTCCTCGATCACATCAATGCAGGCCTGGTGCTGAGGCATATTTGGGGCTGTTTTTCTGGCTTGTTCTCTTGCAATTTTCAATATATGACGTGCTTCAGCAAGGGAGCCAATCTTGTCTGTCCTGTGAAGGGAACGTATCCATGGCTTGCGCCCATTTGCAATGTCTAGAGCCCACAGTCGAGATACTTTCAGCAACTCTTCAGAGGGCACAAGAGCATCAATGAGACCTAGCTTCTTCCCTTCTTCTGACAATATTGATTTGGACAGCTGGAAATTGTAGTCAGTTGAAATAATGAGAAAGGAGCCAAACCACTCACAAGAGAGAGACAAGCTCTGAAGGTGTAGAGTATGACTCCAGAACACAATTATTAAGAGAAAGAGAATGGTGGTTTTACTCTTCCCACCGTGTAGACGCAGTAAGAAATCAAGATGAGTTGCTAGGCAACAATTTGAAGCAAGAAATTTTTTTTTTATATAAGTAATTTGAAGCAAGAAATCTAGATGGCCGATGATTCGAAAAGAATTTTATCATACTGCAATCTAACCAAAGCAAGTTAAAAGATACGCTAAATCAGAAGCCACCTAATGTCCCTTCCCACAAAGGCCTATTGTAATGTGTACAAAAGTCTGTGGCTTTTATATTTAGAGGTATATCCTCTCATGAAATCATACTTTTGTCAAGCATGCTCCTCGGTTCTCTCTCCTCCGTTTCCACTCCAACCAACCATGGAAATTACATCTTCATATCTTCTCCCTCCTTTTCTCACAACAAAAACCTCTACCCCTGCTTAAAAAGCAAACTAGCATCTATATCGAGTTATATTGGGAAGTGTAGAAAGTAAGATTGCAGGATCCAAGCAAGTGGTAATGGAACAGAAAATTTGAATTGAAAGGATGCTTACCAGTATCATGTCAATAGCCTTTGACAGCCCTACAAGCCTTGGAAGACGTTGTGTGCCTTATAAAACAACAAAAGTTTTGGTAACTAGGCCGACAGTTACAGAAGAAGAAAAATTAAACATTTGAAGCAAAGTATGTGTGCTTGTTCAACGCATGTCTACCTCCGAACCCTGGAATAACTCCAAGTGTCAGCTCGGGCAAGCCAAATTGAGTTCTTGGTGCTGCAATACGTGCATGGCATCCCTGCAAGAGGTTAACTGGAATGAGGAAGTGAAGCAAAGTTTCTGACCCAGAATTAATTGAGAAAGAGGACAATGGAAAGGAGAAGTAAAATGAAGGAAACTGCTGCCACACAACAAGCACAAACCAGTGCCAACTCTAAGCCACCTCCAAGCGCAAGTCCCTCCACAGCAGCAACTAAAGGCTTTTTGCAATCTGTGATTATTAAGAAACAAGATTGACAAATTCAAGAGTTAATTCAAAAATCTGCTCAAATAATAGGTTGTTTCTTTAAAACCACAAAACAATACCACAAGACCCTCACGGTTAAAGTGTGGAAAATACCTTCCATTGTGTTGACCACAAGATCGACTGATACATCAGGCATAAGCGAAATATCTCCTGTAGGGCCAAACAATACAGCAATGAATTCTCAAGTAATACACTTTTGAATCCAAATTCTACATTTTTACCGCCCAACTTTGCAGGTTATATCAAATTAACTCATACCTGTCCTGTGGACCTTCTCAAAAACATTGATGTCAAACCCACCAGAAAACCTCCGTCCTTTACCTTCAATGAACAAATACCACAACCCAAAAAAGAGAAAAAAGAAAAATTCAGACGCCAATGTCCGGCAAGCAAATGCAAGTCTCGCACCTATCACTTATATAAAACAAATTCGCAGAGAAATAATCGAACAAAGAACCACATGGCAAGTATTGCAGCCAAAGGTAAGCGCTAGACATATGATGAATGATAAATTCGAGATGTCACCAACTTGATCTCCCAGATAATTGGCACTTGCAACTAGGCTGCAATCACCAGCTCGCAGGCCCTTTAACCAATCAACTGGCACAAGTAAACGCCGAAACTACGAGCTCAAAGCATAGCATCAGAGAGCTCAAAAGTTACCTGTCAAAACGATAGCTTGCACATCATTTCTCCTCACTGCCTCATCGAATTTCTCCTTCAACCCCCTAATAACTGCACCAACCAACATATCTCAGCCAAAACCAAATACAGGACGAAATCATACAGTCAACAAAGACAGAAAGAGGTTGTGGAGCTCACTCGGAATGGCCAAGGCGTTAACCGGTGGATTAGAGATGGTAATGATCGCAACGCCGTCGTATCCGACCTCCAGGGTAACACTAACTTCCGCCATAGCTTCCAGAAATCACAGACCTAGGATTGTGGTCTTTTACCGATCTATTAAGAAGGTCAAGAAGCTTCCACTCAGAGGGTTGCTGATGATGGTGACGAAGAAGGCCTTCTCATGGCAGCGTTTTATAAGTGCGCCACGCGCAGTATGCAAATTGTATAAGTAATCGAGTGGGTCCACACAATCACCAAAGGTCTTACCCTCGTCGTCGTGTGCCTCGTGGTAATTGTACTGACGCGGTAGTTATCTTCTGTTGCGGGAGACGGATAAGCTCGGGGAAGACTGGGAATGAATCAAATGATTGGGTAGTCCGCTAAATTTTATTCAAAGAAATGAAACCGGTTCTTATCCCTGGGCCAATAGGATTTCCCTACCGTTGTTACCTGCGAAACCTCCTTTCTGGAAGCATTCGCTGAATCTTTACCTAAAGTGAGACCTATTGTGCGGTTATTGTCTTTATAGCGAATAACAATATTGAATGAAGTTACTGGGAAACGGCGTCGTGGAATCGTTGTCAGTCAATGTCGTTTTTCTCACTCAAACAAAATAATAGTGATGGGATACTTTGTAACGTTGTGTCCGAATTGTATGTACAGTATTAATAAATAGTGTACGTATTGAGTACATCTCTTGGGATATAAAATTACACAGATTCTCTATTTTTTCACACAAACATTATTGATAGGGATATGATGTTGTGTAACTTTTTGTCTGAATTGCACGAGTAACCTTAAATAATATAAAATTTATATATTATATATGTCTATCTATTCTAACAGAAAATTACAGAATACGTGGATCCTGATTATAGTTCACCCACCACAATTACTCGAAAATATGAAAAATAAAATAAGAAAAGAAAAACGTCTTTACCAGGCCTCGACGAGAGTGAGCCGTTTTGTTAGTGGATGAAAAAACTTTCAAGTTCAACAATTACTTTCCTTGTCCTCGCATCCTCTCCTGTGTATCTCTTACTCCGTTTAGCTTGTCTGTTGCTTGTTTTTGTTTCTCATTGGAGGGATGTAGAGGGTTTCATTTGATGTAAGGGCAGCTCAATATACTTGGGGCCTTAGGCAAGTGATAAAAATGAGGCTTTTTTATTTAAAAAATAAATTCAAAATTAAACCATAAATTTACTTCTTGATGTTTAGATGTAAAATTACTAATTAAACTTTTGTATTCAAATTTAGCTAATAAGTCATTTTCATAGATAAAATTATTAAACTTTTAGTATATCTTGAGACATAGAGAAATATTTTGAGAAGCTGCTTTGTTTAAGCAAAAAAATGAGTCGTGTGATTTTTTTGTTGTTTAGCAAAAATAACAATCCACTAATTAGTATATTAGTGCGCCACTGTACAATGGGTTAGCAAAAAAATGAGTTGTATGATTGTTTTGCACTTTAGCAAAAAGAGTCCTTCACTATTTAGTCGAGTGTACTACTGTACAATGGGTTAAAAGAATGACATTATGAGAATTTAATTTTTTGAGAACTTGAGTTAATTAGCAATAAATAGAAGTGTTAGGTTTAGGAGAAGAATTTGTAGAAAGTGAGAAGTGGTCCTATTATTTAAGGAAACCTTATGAGAATTTAATTTTTTGAGAACATGAGTTAATTAGTTATAAAATAGATAATTGTGGTGTTAGGTTTCAAGAGAAGAATTTGTGGGTGAACATATTATTTAGAAACGTTATAAAAATTTAATTTTTTGAGAACTTAAGTTAATTAGAGTAGACAGTTGTGATGCTAGGTTTTAGGAGAAGAATTTGTGAAAAGTGGTCCTATTATTTAAGGAAACTTTATGAGAATTTAACTTTTTAAGAACTTGACTTAATTAACAAATAGTTGTGGGGCTAGGTTTTAGGAGAAGAATTTGTAGGAAGTGGTCCTATTATTTTTATAAAAAAAAAAAAATACATAAAAGGTAATAGGTTAATTACAGCTAGTGCTAGTTTCTAGATTTTATTTTTTTTTTTCAATTTCAATTTTGTAAACTATTTTTTAGAATATTCCTACTTTTTTTTCTCGGTTTTAATTTTATAAAAGTGTTTCATATTTTATAGGCTATAATATTAGGGTTTTTTTAAAAAACTTTAATTTTATAAAAGTGTTTTCTATTTTATAGATTATAATATAGGGCATTCTTAATTAAGAGACCTTAGGCGATTTTTTCACGTCTGTCAATTTTTTTTAGTACCACGACTAATGGTATTTATGTTTTAACTTTGTTGAGGATATTGTACTGGTTTAATCACATAACTAAATAAAATTTTATTTTAGCACCGCAAGTAATGGTATTTTATGTTGGTTGATTGTGTTGTAATTTTGTTCAATCTATCGAGGGGTTGAGAAAATATTATATTTGGGCTAGTTTGCTTCCTCTAATTGTATCATGTTCCTATTGGTGAGGTAAAATTCGCTCGGCCCGCTTATTTGTAGGCCCAGCTCAAAGAAAACTGCTCCCACGATTTTCGTTGGGAAGCACGTCTTCCGAGGTTACGATAGATAGGATTCCGGTGGAAGTACGCAATCTTCATATTAGTTTCCCGGCCCATGCCTTGAAAAGAGTGCAGCACCTTTCCAATGGACAACGCCTTCTTTATCTTTATGACGCATCACATCCGTCGCAAAGTACAGTGTAAGAAACGCGACCATCATCATTCATCGATCCACTAACAGGACATCTGAAATAGGTAACCCTCGGGCTCACATGTTGTACTTCTAAAACATAAAGAAAAGGAGAATAACTTGAACGTCGTTGGTTAACTCAAGGGAAAACTCCCTCTTTACTGCTTATCTTTTTGTACGCAATGAATCTTAGGCTCAGCACTCTCCCTCTTTGGACTGTCTTAGCCAAGGTCATAGATTGTGTGGTGTGCTAGATTTTTCTGACATCATCACTTATTATAGTTGAAATGATTTTATTTTTTTGTTAACAAGGTACAAACGAAGAATTTATATAATTTTTTATTCAAATTATAAAGTGCAATCCAAAAAGAGTCGAAATTAAACCTGCCATACAAGAGAAAGAATTCAATAATCCTATCTTACTTATAATTTCATGACTGGCTATGGCTTCCAAATTAAAGCTTGGGTACATGCAACTAAGAGTGAATAGTAGTTCCATTGAAAAGTTAGGTCAATAGGCTTTTATTGAAATTTCCTAGCACTCTAATATTTAGGTGGTATTTGTATCTTAAAATTTTGGTCTAATAAAATAATTTTTTCTCTATCTTATCAAATTATTTTTTTCATTATAATAAATATAAAATATTCATTTAAATTATTTTTTTCCTTACTTTTTTATAGACTCTTATTTCAAAATTTTAATTTGCAAACATGGTAGAAAAATTTGCTAGTATAGTAATAATATTTTTCATGTGTTTAGGCGTTTTGTTTTAATTGAAACAGTCCCAAAAATTGTATTTTGTTGTCAAAAGGGTGCATTGAATAGAATAGTTGGATTTTCCTATTACTTTATATATATAGGTAAAAGAGAGTACCTATCCACTAGGGGAAGACGCCACAACTTCACAAGAATGCAAGTGATTTTAGAGGCGCGTCAATGATTAATTGACTTCTTGTCCTGATTGCTACCTCTATTTTAAGACTAGCAAACCAATTAAGCTACCACGCTCGTGATTAGATTTTCTTATTACGATATATATATAGGTATGTATAAATATTAGTATCTTCTACAATTTATTATTACTTATCAATTGGAAAAGTGATAGACAATACAACACTCTTCAATATTATCATTTAAAGTTTGAGATAGTACAGACATACCGCTTTATCTCAATGCAGGAATATTTTTGGGTTAATTACAATTTTTCTCCACGAACTTATACCCCAATCTCAAAAAACTCCTAAACTCGAACTCGTTACGACCCACTACAAAAAATCTATGTGTCGTGTTTCAATTCGATATTGGACCCAGTTTTGGAGTTAACTCACACGTTTTCCATCACACGTGACCAGCACGTGATACCCATCTCACGCAAAAATGCGAAACTGCCCCATTCAAACAGTAAACACCAGAAATGAGGCTGACTTGGTCAACATAAGTTGAACACCTCTCTCTTTCTTTCTCTCTGTGTCTACAACCATGGTGTTGTTACTCTCGAGTACTGATACAAGTTTAGCAACTCATCACCTCTTGGATACACCAGCCGCTCCACCCCCAGCGTTTTAGCAAAATTAATAACACCTTAAATGAAAGTGGCAAGAGCAGAAGAAGAAACAAAGAGACCCATCAAAAGGAAGGACAAGAAAATTGCAGTGGCGACGTAGAAACATTGATTCTAGGCCATATTTTCATGGCTCTTCTTTTGGTGTGGGAGAAGGGGAGACCTTTACGACAGAGCTAACCTTTTCTTCCTTTTGCCTCCTTCTATTCCTTCTTTGGGTGCTATTAATTTTGCTAAAACTTCTCTATCTATGACCATGATGTTGTTACTCTCGAGCCCTGATATAATTTAAGCAGCTCGTCACGCGAAATTTACCAATGGAATGTCTCAAGAAAATTTTATGCTTCAAGTTCTAGTTTTTCCTTAGCTTTTAGCAAATAAAATACGTGGAAAACTCTTCAGGGATCAACGAAAAGGAAAAAAGTATTAGATTAATAGAGAAATATGGAAAAATAGGTTACAAGGGAAAGACATGGCGAGGCTCAGATTCGCCATTTCTCAAACAAAGGAAGAAGAGCTCGATCCCGTCCATGGCTGCAATAAAGAGCTGCCAAGCACCCAAGTCGTTGGCTACCAACCCATTGCCAACACTACCAACTCAACCAACTCTTCCAAAGCCTACCTTGCCGTCGTTGCCAGCCATGCCCACAGTTCCTAAGGTGACAATATCTCCTCTGCCAGCTACTCCATTGCCAACCTTACCAACCACAATCCCTTCAATCCCTACCATTCTGTTGACAATCCCAACAATTTCTTTTTTCTCCCCATCCCCATCAAAATGAAGCACAAGCTTGAGATGCCACATTCCTTGTTGCTTCTAGCTTTATTGTAATGATTCTTTGCATTAGAGCAAGTGCGGGAGCATATGGTTGTGTTGCATGTGCTTCAGAACCCAATCCTCACTGGCAGCACCCTTCTGATCCCATCAATTTTTCAGCAGCCTTCCAAGAGCCTATCGATAATTTTGGTGAGTACCCTTTTCTCCCACATGAGAGATCCGCTTCTTAACGAGCTTCATGTATTGGGTTCCGACTTCTTCAATAGCAATAGTTCACCTGAAATAATGGGTAATACTGTTGTGGCTTTAATGGTGACAGAGGAAATGAGAGTAATTTTTAGTCGGAGGCAAAACGCACAATTTAGGGCACGAGAACAAGAATTAAAAATGGCAACGACACTGTTTAAATGGGCGCAGTTTCGTATTTTTGCTTGGCATGGGTATCACATACGAGTTAACGTTAAAACTGAGTCTAATACCAAATTAAAATGAGACACATAGATTGTGGAGGTAGGTTAACGAGTTCGAGTTTAGGGTAACTTTTGAGATTGAGGTATAAGTTAATGGGGGGAAAAATTGAAATTCACCCAATATTTTTAGTCAGCGGCGTCGTTTTTGTAGTGGCACATCTCGTAAAAGCCCTTCGTCAAAACCCTTTGTTCGTGAATAGCCAGAAGCTTTCGAAATGGCATCCTCAAAGGTAGTTTCAAACAGCCTCTCGCTCTCAAACTCGGAAAAAGATCGCTCGCACCTGAACTTTCTTCGTTCAATTCGTGCTCTCAATCGCATGCTTCTGCCTCTGCTAGACGCATTTCCCGTATTTCTCGGTGAGATCCCCCGAACACGCCTTTCCCATTATTATTTTCTTACATCATGTTCGGTTTCCGAGAAAACTGCGGGAAAATAGTGACAACAGATTTAATGAAGTGGGTGTTTTCTCTAAACTGAGCCTCACAAAACAGTATCTAGCGGTTCACTCTGATTTCAATAGAGAAATAGTGCATTCAAGTTGTCGCTACTTTCTCGATTTTCTCGGCAACCAGACGGAGAGTTGCTGTTATATTTATTTATTTTTCAACAGATTACCGTTGGAGTTAAGCAGCCTGGAAACCATGCTACCGTTGCACAGCGCCATAACCTCGAGCTTGTCCATTGATTCAAAAAGCTGGTGTTTAGTTCCTCCGTGTGCATAAAGTTCTTTGCCACTACAGTTCGTTCGTCCAGGAAATATTTTAGTGCACACCAACTGTTTGTATATACGATTAGTAAATTCAGTGGTATTTCCAATGCTAAATGAAAAATTGGCTCGGCTGGCAAATACTTGAAAATCATGACATGGAACACATGAGCTGGAGCTGCAACCATAATTGCACTCAGACCTGATGCAATTATCAGGCTTTCCTCAGTGCCTATAATCAGCAGAGAAGATCCATGTCAATTATATTCTACCAACTTCTCTCCTCTATTTTATTATTAGCTCCAGGTTGTGCGTTCTAGCTCCATTTATTTACATAGAATACCATCTTCAATATTTTGTGCTTCCTTCATTCCTTCATGGCGCAATCTCACAATAAAATCTTCCCATCAACTTTCGAGAGTATATCTAATAGAGAAACTGGAAAAAGATCCGGGAAACGAGCTCGAACTCGTTACGACCCACTACAAAAAATCTATGTGTCGTGTTTCAATTCGATATTGGACCCAGTTTTGGAGTTAACTCACACGTTTTCCATCACACGTGACCAGCACGTGATACCCATCTCACGCAAAAATGCGAAACTGCCCCATTCAAACAGTAAACACCAGGAATGAGGCTGACTTGGTCAACATAAGTTGAACACCTCTCTCTTTCTTTCTCTCTCTGTGTCTACAACCATGGTGTTGTTACTCTCGAGCACTGATACAAGTTTAGCAACTCATCACCTCTTGGATACACCAGCCGCTCCACCCCCAGCGTTTTAGCAAAATTAATAACACCTTAAATGAAAGTGGCAAGAGCAGAAGAAGAAACAAAGAGACCCATCAAAAGGAAGGACAAGAAAATTGCAGTGGCGACGTAGAAACATTGATTCTAGGCCATATTTTCATGGCTCTTCTTTTGGTGTGGGAGAAGGGGAGACCTTTACGACAGAGCTAACCTTTTCTTCCTTTTGCCTCCTTCTATTCCTTCTTTGGGTGCTATTAATTTTGCTAAAACTTCTCTATCTATGACCATGATGTTGTTACTCTCGAGCCCTGATATAATTTAAGCAGCTCGTCACGCGAAATTTACCAATGGAATGTCTCAAGAAAATTTTATGCTTCAAGTTCTAGTTTTTCCTTAGCTTTTAGCAAATAAAATACGTGGAAAACTCTTCAGGGATCAACGAAAAGGAAAAAAGTATTAGATTAATAGAGAAATATGGAAAAATAGGTTACAAGGGAAAGACATGGCGAGGCTCAGATTCGCCATTTCTCAAACAAAGGAAGAAGAGCTCGATCCCGTCCATGGCTGCAATAAAGAGCTGCCAAGCACCCAAGTGCCAACGTTGCCAACCATACCTTTGCTTACCAACCCATTGCCAACACTACCAACTCAACCAACTCTTCCAAAGCCTACCTTGCCGTCGTTGCCAGCCATGCCCACAGTTCCTAAGGTGACAATATCTCCTCTGCCAGCTACTCCATTGCCAACCTTACCAACCACAATCCCTTCAATCCCTACCATTCTGTCGACAATCCCAACAATTTCTTTTTTCTCCCCATCCCCATCAAAATGAAGCACAATCGTTGGCCGCTTGAGATGCCACATTCCTTGTTGCTTCTAGCTTTATTGTAATGATTCTTTGCATTAGAGCAAGTGCGGGAGCATATGGTTGTGTTGCATGTGCTTCAGAACCCAATCCTCACTGGCAGCACCCTTCTGATCCCATCAATTTTTCAGCAGCCTTCCAAGAGCCTATCGATAATTTTGGTGAGTACCCTTTTCTCCCACATGAGAGATCCGCTTCTTAACGAGCTTCATGTATTGGGTTCCGACTTCTTCAATAGCAATAGTTCACCTGAAATAATGGGTAATACTGTTGTGGCTTTAATGGTGACAGAGGAAATGAGAGTAATTTTTAGTCGGAGGCAAAACGCACAATTTAGGGCACGAGAACAAGAATTAAAAATGGCAACGACACTGTTTAAATGGGCGCAGTTTCGTATTTTTGCTTGGCATGGGTATCACATACGAGTTAACGTTAAAACTGAGTCTAATACCAAATTAAAATGAGACACATAGATTGTGGAGGTAGGTCGTAACGAGTTCGAGTTTAGGGTAACTTTTGAGATTGAGGTATAAGTTAATGGGGGGAAAAATTGAAATTCACCCAATATTTTTAGTCGGGAAGCCAGCGGCGTCGTTTTTGTAGTGGCACATCTCGTAAAAGCCCTTCGTCAAAACCCTTTGTTCGTCGAAAGCACAGCAGAGACCCAGCAGGAATAGCCAGAAGCTTTCGAAATGGCATCCTCAAAGGTAGTTTCAAGGTTGTCTTCGCGGCTACAGCCTCTCGCTCTCAAACTCGGAAAAAGATCGCTCGCACCTGAACTTTCTTCGTTCAATTCGTGCTCTCAATCGCATGCTTCTGCCTCTGCTAGACGCATTTCCCGTATTTCTCGGTGAGATCCCCCGAACACGCCTTTCCCATTATTATTTTCTTACATCATGTTCGGTTTCCGAGAAAACTGCGGGAAAATAGTGACAACAGATTTAATGAAGTGGGTGTTTTCTCTAAACTGAGCCTCACAAAACAGTATCTAGTTCATATCGGTTCACTCTGATTTCAATAGAGAAATGGAAGAACAGAAAGCAGTGCATTCAAGTTGTCGCTATGTTTTGCCTTTCTCGATTTTCTCGGCAACCAGACGGAGAGTTGCTGTTGCATTTGCTCGTTATTTATTTATTTTTCAACTTTTTTTGGGGTGCTCAGATTACCGTTGGAGTTAAGCAGCCTGGAAACCATGCTACCGTTGCACAGCGCCATAGCTGCGGCTCGGCTTACCTCGAGCTTGTCCATTGATTCAAAAAGCTGGTGTTTAGTTCCTCAAGGTTTGTGACGTGTTCCCATTTAACTTGCATAAAGTTCTTTGCTGAAAAATGTCACTACAGTTCGTTCGTCCAGGAAATATAAGAACGGGAAGTTTAGTGCACACCAACTGTTTGTATATACGATTAGTAAATTCAGTAATGGTATTTCCAATGCTAAATGAAAAGTTCTCTCATTGGCTCGGCTGCATAAATATAATTGCAAATACTTGAAAATCATGACATGGAACACATGAGCTGGAGCTGCAATTCCCAATGGTTCATATTTACCCTGTTTTGCACTTCTATTTTTAATGATAGGATGGATATAGATCATCTTCGCTTTCCTTGGACCTGATGCAATTATCAGGCTTTCCGATAGGAGTCAGTGCATGATAATGTGCTATAATCAGCTAAGATATTTGGGGATGGTTATATGTGTTTATAGAAGAGAAGATTTACCTTCAATAGGGTCTTCTTCATTGTGGGGATGAAATCATGCAACATCTTAGTTGATTGATTAAACCTTCTTTGGGATATTGGAACACTCAAAACATGCTTAGTGAACAAATTAATATAAACTTTCTGGACTTAATTAATTAACCATTTGGTTAGATGCGGACCTGCACAATGTACATAGGTTATGGGAGGTCTAATTGTTTGGCAAACTTTGAGAACCAAAGAAAACAAATCAATCAACAGTTGTCCCTGACAAAGTATTCAGCCAAAGTAGATGGTTAAGCTTAATGAAAGGCATTGATAAAATATGAGCATTAACTACTGTTAGCAGAAGCCAGAGCTAATTCAACTGCGTACGTAAACCTGGATATGGGTCCAGACCACCACAGGTTTATTTGTTAGACAGTATGGATACAGTGCTCTGAAAGAAAGGGAGGCAGCATGGGATATTTAAACTGCTTGCATGTTGAAGTATAAATCTTTGTTCTATTTGCTTTGACTTTCATGATGGGGCGATTCTTGGGTTTGTAAGGCTGTACTTGAAAAGGCTTCATTTAGTTTACTTGGCCACCTTCATAGTAACTTCAAATCAGCTTCTTAAAGTGAACTGGTCTAAAGATGATTTCCTTTGTCAGGATGCAGTTAAGTAAATACTTGATTTTGATGATTCTTGCAAGTTGCAACCATAGGTTTAAAAGAGAAACCATTCTCTATAATGTGTCATACATGTTGAAAGCCCTCCTGAAGGGCTTACTATGCTCTTCTGTTGCTAGCTGCAAAAGCATTCACAGCCATGCACAAGATGGAAACATTTACAGCAGATAAGAGGACACCAACTGTGCACGAGTCTGCAGTGAATGTTTTCTCAACAGAAAAAGAAAAGAAAAGAGCAGGAATTCATACTTGTGAAAAGAATTATGTTTGCTCTATATGATCAAGCACAACTGTGCATCTGCATAGACTACATTCTCTACTGCATTATGGTTCTTATGATGTTATGACCTCATTTAATACCCCATTTTGCCCATATTGCAGGTATATCACTGCCTTTATGACTGTCACAGCACCGAGCTCTTGCAAGGCAGCTGCCTGTTTGAGGGGAATTTAATTTTGTTCAGACTTTAAAGGCCTATATTGGACTGTTTCTGTGGTTTATAAAAACACACGAGCCTCAACTGATGTCGGATAGTGCTTACATTATTCTTCTGTCTTCATCTTTTTCCCGTCTATTTATGTCTATTTCCAGGAGTCTGGATGAGTTTTTAACCATAATGAAGTATGCATCATTCTTTGTGCTGTGCAATTGAGCCCTTTAATTATGGGAATTAGAGGAAGTAAAGCCAAGGAGCTGCTCGCCATTTTCCATTCCTCTATTGATATGCTGCATTTATAGAAGACTTCTTCTCTCTACTGACGCTCGAACCTCTTACCCGTCGGGGAATTCACAACACACATACCACCCGGGTACAGAGGACGGCGGTGCGTTTTATAGAAGACTTAATTCCCAGTAAGTGGATTTGTTTCTGCCAGGAGAATGCTGCTGATATTTGTAAGCAAGAGAGAATCAGTAGGATCGAAAAAGATTTTTCTTACTTAATGTTAGTGGCTTGTTATATTGTTAAGCAAAGCCATTTGGAAAGATGCTAAGGATATTAACATTACAAGCACTGGGTTCAATTGTAGCAGTACACATTGCTCAGGGGGTTAACTTGCTTGTCATCAGTAGGACTGTATCCCCCCTAATCTTGAAGCCCTTTTTTGCTGGTATCTGCATATGACAGATTTCTTCCCCGTTGTGGCTCACGAAGGAATGAAGTATAGCAATGCCGAAGTCCACCAAATGCTTTTTACCTGGTTGACCAGGTTAGATAGTTGCACAGAGAATGCTGTGAAGCATGGGAAAGCATCTCTACTGTCCGTATGAAGCAAGAAAAATGGAGACCACCGGCTGGACTTTTGAAGACCAGTTTTGATGTACCAGTTCATGACAACTCCGTAGCGATCCGCCACATTCACCATGAGAATTCTCTTCATGTTGGATAAAACTGCTTCATCCAGATGACCCCATAGCTGGAGAAGCTCAACCGGTTCTACTTGCCATTTCGGAAGCTAATATCTTTGAATTGAGGAGGGAGGGGTTCTCACCTGTGGTCGTCCATTCCATCCAAAATCCGCATTCCACCTACCGCTCTCATCTTTTATACTTCCTATGCACTAACGAAATCTGAGTCTAGATAGTCCTGCTCGTGCTTGTTCTTTCTAGGAATCGATGGTGCGGACAACTTATTCAACTACTTCGGTTCGGTTAAGCTCCAGTTCAGGCATCATATTATGGCATTCCTTTTTTCTTTTATTTTCTTTGGTTAAGCAATACCTCGTCATATTAATAAAAATTAAGAATAACTATGCATGTTATACACTCGGATATGTTCAGGTATAACAGAAGGAAAAGAAAAAGAAAAAAAAAATCCCTTTTTGCCAAACGGGCAGCCCACTTAGCCAAATTGTGAGCCATTCCGTTGCATTTACGAGGTACCCAAGCGACCTTCCACTTTCCAATATCAACGAACCCGAGATGAATATGCTCAAAACCATCGGCGATATGGCCGAACGTTTAGGAGGGTCAAAAGAAAGCACATCCTTACGGGATCACATTCAAAAACCACTCACTTCCATTTCTGTCTTCTAGCTAAAGACGATGCATCCGCTAAGGTGAAAGTCTCGTCAACAAGAAGGTCCATAGTAGTTAATATTCCGATGGCATTCAATTCCTACAATGCACGACTCAAAATAGTCTACTTATTAAATTAAGGAAAAATATATTTTTACTCACTAGGTTTCAAAAAAATATTTTTTGTCATTGATATTTGGCCGTTAGTAAATTAGGTCACCAAACATAATTCCGTTAGAATTATTTAATGGAAAACTTGCCATGTAGACTAACCACAGCTCTCGCCCAATTAGAACATGCCATGTGTCCTAATTTTTATTTTTTTTTTTAATTAGAGAATTTTTTAAAATTAAATCTAGAGAGAAAATCTCCTAATATCTAGAGAATAAAAATATATTTTCTTTTAACTTAATATAAAGATATCTAAGCTTGACTCTTTAGGGGATGGCCAGGGCTGTAAACAAGCCGAGATAAGTCGAATAATGAATGTTCGAACTTGTCTCATTTAACACATATAAAAGCTTGAGCTCGAATAAAGCTTGAAAACCCATGTTCGAACTCGGTCGCTAAATTTTAAATGAGCTTGAGCTAGACACAAAACAAGCTCGAGCTTGTTTTGTATTTGTAAAGTTAGGGAGAATTTTTTCAAGATTTGAAATTATCATACATAATTTTGATTTGTAATCATCACAACAACAATAACTAAATAATCTAATCTGCATAGAAAAGCAAACAATAATATGTACTAACCAATATAAGTATAATATAAAATAATAAGGTGTTTTCCATTCTACATTCAAGCATTCACAAAAAAATATAGCTCTCAAAACATCAATATCATAATTACATGGTAATGAGAACACCCTTACCACCAATCTATCAAGTCATGAGCATACGTCACACAAATAATCAATGAGAACACTTTGCAATATAAGTAAATTTTATGCTTATATATACAAAAATGGCACATACATATATACATTTTACACCATAACTTAACATGATAATATCACAAAAATTTAATATAAACCATAACACATTCATATACATAGGATATGTAACATAAGTAAAAAGGCTCTATAGATATATAAATGTTACTAATTAGTAAATTTAAACTAATAGTGTATACCTAAACATATACATAACAATAATAGAGATATACAATATATACAAGTGTACTATTTATAGGTACAAATATATAAGTTATATATATAACTGTAAGTATACAAATATATTGATAGATATATATTTTTATTTACATGTATTTTTTTAATACAAGATTTTAAATGAACTCAAATGAATTGAGTCAAGCTTATACGAGCCTAAACTGAGTTGAGCCAAGTTTAATCGAGTTTGACTCGTTTAATAATCGAGCTAAAAATAGTATTCAAACTCAGCTCGTTTATTAAACGAATCAAACTTGAGCCGAGTTTATACGAGTCAAATTCGAGTTGTTCATGAACAGTTCGATTCATTTACAGCCCTAAGCTGCTTTATGACTAGTAGAAGTTCTTTATTACATCCCCTTGTATTTTGGCACTAGAAGGCTTTTCTGGAGCACCGCCTTAACGTTGGGCGCTCAACAATCTCCTTGTGACCTATTAGAGCATTCCTAGCAGGTTCTCTATTTTAACATTTTGGTTAGAATAGAGAACCAATTTAACCAAAAAGCCAAAAAAACACCCTTTAGCAGCTTATTCATTATAACAATTTTTAACAAAAAATTTTAACATGTGAACAGTGGTTTTCTATCTTTAGGTTTAACTTCTCTATCTTAAAATATTAATATATTTTTTTTTCTTTTCTTCCACTGAACACTCACGCTCTCACGCTCTCCTTCTTTTTCTTTTCTTCCTTCCTTCCAGTTCTCACCCTCTCCCTCTCTTTCTTTTTCTTTCTTCCTCTCAGCTCTCACGCTCTCCCTCTCTGGTGTCCCATCTCAGGTTCCTCTCTCTCTCTCATATTGTAGTTTTTTTTTTCTTTGTTCGATTATTGTTCATGCCTTTTAGGAAAAATTTTAAAAAATCTAATCGTTGGGATAAGAAAATTTTTTAAAAATCTAATAGTTGAGATAAGACAAATTTAAAAAATTCCGAGCTTTAGGAAAATATAAAATTTAAAAAATCTAACCTTTTTAGAATAAGACAAATATTCAAAAATATAACCGTTACAATAAAATGAATATTCAAAAATATAAAAGGTTAGAGAAAGAATAAAAAAATATTTGAAAAAAAATATTTAAATAGAATAGTAAAAGTAGATGGTTAAAATAGAGAAGTTGCTGTGGTTGTTTTTAAAAAGTTGATAGCAAAATAGAGAAGTGTATTTTTTTGGTTAAAATAGAGAACTAAATTTGAATAAACTGCTATGAATGCTCTTACAGCTTCAAAAAGTCGTCCCTGTTAAACTCCGTAGTAACGCCATTTTGCATATAGTAATTGAAAAGCAATTTTGTCACCTTGAGGTACACGGTCCTCAATACTCAGAATCTGGTAGTTGATTGAAAAATTCAGAACATAATATCTGACACTATAGATAGAATTTCACCCCTTAAGAGAAGTGTGTAATGTCTTGAAAATTCACTTTCGTGCGAATATAAGCCGCACACGATTGGGCGAGTAGATTGGTGAAATATCCGATATAAAAAAAAAAATAAAAATAAATAAATATATATATATATATATATATATATATTATATATTGGTGAAATATCCTTCGGCTTGGCGGACTTTTAAATCCTTCATCCCTAGAATTGATCAAGATAAGGATGCGCGCCCTGTGTAGTACTAAGAGCCGCAAGCCCCTTGTTAAAAACAAATAAAAAATAAAAAATAAGGGCATTTAAAAACAACCTAAAGTAAAAAATATAGAAAGGCCCATATATTGTATTGTATTAATGCCCATATCAATATGACAAGTGACAACGAGCTCTTCTAACGGCCACAAATGGCCTCCTCTGTCTTCAACACTCTGCAAAACCACCTCTTCTCCTTCACTCTCTGTAAGTACTCTTGGATTCCATTGTTTCTTTACTTCTTACACTTCCTCACCTCCCCCTGCACGCACTGAAGGCAAAGCTTTTTCCCTTTCTTGTAGTTAGAGCACATGTTTGTCGAGTTGAAGCAAGGGTGTCTATTACGGACCAACCTCAAACAAAAACCGCGAATTTTAGAACCGGAAGAGAAAATGGCGCAGGTTTTTCTTCTGCACGGTCTAGAGATGAAAGAACAGAGAGAGAACCTTTCAAAGACCTTGGTGTTTCGGTGCTGGAGAAGACGGAAAAGAAGGTACAAAGAGACAAAAATACCAGGAAAAGCTTGGGTTTTAAAGAAGGGAGGAAAAGGGGTTCGGGGAATACTTCTTTGAAGTCTAAAGATAATAAAATAATCGAAAATTTCGCGGGTAGTGGTGGTAGTTTGATGGTTAATGAAAGGATGGAGAAGAAAACCAACAAAGGTAATGATAATAAGCTGGGAGAGGAGAGTAAAGGTAAGGGCTCTAAGAAAGATGAATCTCTAGAAGTTCAGTTCAGGGTTGCCCTGGATATGTGCTCGAAAAAGGGAGATGTCTTGGGCGCAATTCAATTGTACGATAAGGCACTAAGAGAAGGAATTAAGCTGGGACAGTATCATTATACTGTAGTTTTGTACCTTTGTTCTTCCGCAGCTATGGGTGTTATCCGCCCTGCTAAAAGTGGGGCTGGTATTAGGACTTTGAATTCATTTGAATCATCCCATCGAGATTCTAGTTTGAATTCCAAGGGCTTGAGTGCACGAGGTTCTACAGCTAGCAGGAATTTGGGTGGTATGAAACTTAATACTTCAATTGTGAACAATGAGCAACTAGTTGATTTTCATAGAGGTCACAGGACTGCGAAGAAAATTGAGTATAATTCGAGTAATAGGTCCAACAATCTAATTAGTACTTCCAATGAAAAGGAGAACTTAAGCCATTATTCTAACAGGTATACAAGGGCAAATTCTCCACTTTTGAATAGAATAAGTTATACGAAAAAGGTAGTGGATGATATTTCAGGCACTAAAGATGGGAGTGGTAACCAAGAAGATCATAAAATTCAGGTAGGGGAAGATGTCAAGGAGTATGCAATTGAAAGGGGATTTGAGATCTATGAGAAGATGTGTACTGATAAAGTCCCAATGAATGAAGCAACATTGACCTCTGTCGCTAGAATGGCGATGTCAATGGGTAATGGTGACCTGGCATTTGATATGGTGAAGCAAATGAAGCCATGGGGTATAAATCCAAGATTGCGTTCTTATGGTCCTGCTCTATCTTCTTATTGCAATAGTGGTGACATTGACAAAGCATTTGCTGTCATGAAACATATGTTGGAGAATGGTGTCTATCCAGAGGAGCCTGAATTGGAGGCTCTCTTAAGAGTAAGTATTGAAGCGGGTAAAGGTGACAAGGTTTACCATTTGTTGCATACACTAAGAACAAATGTACGGAAAGTCTCATCCTCTACTGCAAATTTGATTGTGGAATGGTTTAACAGCAAGGCAGCTTCAAGAGTGGGGAAAACAAAATGGGATGAAAATCTTTTGAAGGAAGCTATTGAAAATGGAGGTGGAGGCTGGCATGGACAGGGCTGGTTGGGGAAAGGAAGGTGGAGAGTTTCATATACGACTGTTGGAGCTGATGGTTTGTGTAAATGCTGTGAAGAGAAATTGGCATTGATTGATCTCGATCCTAAAGAAACAGAGAATTTCGCGGAGTCAGTTGCATCTATTGCTATCAAGAGAGAGAGAAATTCAAGCTTTCAGAAATTTCAGGTAATGAAAGTCCCTGGGTAATTCTCATGTCTTGTCTCACGTGTACATTTAATAGGCAAACTAGTAAATCTGTTATGGGCAGAAATGGCTCGACTATTATGGTCCTTTTGAAGCTGTGGTAGATGCAGCTAATGTCGGTCTTTCCAATCAGAGGAGATTCACACCATCCAAGGTAAATTATTTCATAGCGTAGGTGTATAGGACATAAAGAGCTTAAGTTTGTTTTAGCTTTAGTAACTTTTTTTTTTTTTTTTTTTGGGGGGGTGTGTGTTGTGGTGGCAATTCTTAAGGTCAGTGCTGTTGTTAATGGAATACGCCAGAAGCTTCCTTCAAAGAAGTGGCCTCTCATTGTTTTGCATAACAAGCGTATAACTGGACACAAGATGGATGAACCTGTAAACATGGCCTTAATTGAAAAGTGGAAAAATGCTGATGCACTCTATGCAACACCTACTGGGTCAAATGACGATTGGTGGAAAAATGATATTACTCTGAATGCAACACCTACTATGCACAAAAATGACGTTCTGGTGAGCAATATTACTCTGAATCCATTTACCTATGCACAAATTATATTGTAGTTCTAATTTAGTATTTAATTCAATGTCTAATTATTTCACTGATGGGCATGCCTTTTAAGCATTCTTGTTAATAATATATGGTTCAGGTACTGGTTGTATGCAGCAATAAAGTTCAAGTGCTTAATTGTAACAAATGATGAGATGAGAGACCATACATTTCAACTTCTAGGAAATGACTTCTTCCCTAAATGGAAAGAGAGGCACCAAGTGAGTGGAGCTCTGACTCAATGCCTTGAATTACACTTTTTCAGTTTAGGTTGTGCATGGTAATGTCTCCGGTTATACTTTTCCTTCTTGATTACTGGGTCCATTCCTCTTTGTGCAACCAACAGCGCTTCATCTTCTTTATTTATTTTCTGCATTTTGACTAACAAAGAATCTTCTCTTCAAATAAGGTTCATTTCAGTTTTTCTGATGCTGGTCCAGTCTTTCACATGCCTCCTCCTTGCTCTGTTTTAATTCAGGTTAGAACCACAGTTGTGGAATACAGTCTCTTTCAAAAGTAAACTGAAAAATGGATGAACTTCTGTCAGATGTATGTGTGTGGGTATGTAATAACCAACTGAACTGATAAAGTAGAGGATTAAATACTTTTGGTGCAACATTTTAACAGGAATCTGATAAAGGCTACTGGCATATTCCAGTTGTATCAGAGCATGACTATGAAGCAGAAAGAACTTGGCTATGTGTGACACGGAAATCACAGGTCAGAAGGCTAGATTCTCCTGCAGGTCCTGAAGGTAATTCGCTAATTTTAATCAAATTAATCATTCATATTTTAGCCAACTTGGCCAGCAACATAATCTACCGGGCAAAATATGACCATCCTAAGAGCATTTTTCATCTGTTGCATTAAGATAATGGCATTCGTAAGTGTCTTCAATGTAGGAGTTGGATGGGTTCATTTTGATATTCAGGAGATTGAGGTACCGTTTGTTTCCGCAATATTTTGGGGCATGAAAATTTCCAGCAAAACAAACACACTCCAAAATTTTTAACTTTTACACATACATACTTCATCTTTCACAAACCCCAATAAATCTTAATAAAGTAAAGATTCCCAAAATTTCGAGAATATTCTCCGAAATTTTGACAAACAAACACCCCCTGAATGAGTGCAATTAACTCTAGGGAATCAATTTCACTCAATAGGATTTTAATTATATCCTGCTAATTCTAACTGTCAAGGATATATTGTACGTAATTCACCAAGTTCATGTATAGTATTATACTCCTTGGGTAAATAATGTATACTCCTTTGTTAAATGATGTTTCCCAGTAAGCAAGAGCTACGCATGGTCCCCCCCACCAAAACAAAACAAAAAGAAAGAAAGAAAGAAAGAAAAAACACTATGTATGATATGTAGACGTACACACCAGTATGGTGCTGTACATGGATATGAGTTACAATAGGTGATATACTTTTCTGAAGTTTTCTTCCACAGAAAAAAGAATTTTTATTATACTTTTAATACAGCTTTAGATCAGTTTTCTGATCATTAATGTGAACATGGTAGAAAATGGTGCCAACACACCAGTATGGTGCTGTACATGGATATGAGTTACAATACGTGATATACTTTTCTGAAGTATTCTTCCACAGAAAATAGAACTTTTATTATATTTTTAATACAGCTTTAGATCAGTTTTCTGATCATTAATGTGAACATAGTAGAAAATGGTGATTCACTGGTCTTGTCTTTACAATTAGTTGACTGTAGTGTGCAAAGTGCATTCAAAACTTCTGAGACATTTTTTTTTAATTGGAGAATTTTAATGTGGGTGCACAACTGCATAACATTAGACATTGCATTTGAATTAATGATGCAAACATTAATGCTTAAACTTATTCTTAATGCGTCTTCAAATTGTTCTGTCATTTACCACTCTCTGAACCTAGAATTATCCACTATGGCAGAAGTACCATACATTGCAGTTTTTCTTCTACCTCATCGTATCTACACGACTATTTAATCTTTTCATATTGGAGTTCGCCATTTAGGCTTTTATCTGATCCTTTCTTATGTCCAAATTAAGGAAACTCGGGCATTTAACCTTAAGTGCTGTTTGGTTGCTTAGTGAACAGTGAAAAAGAGATTATGTTTGGTACATCCATCTGACATTCTAATCTCACACTGCCAGCAAAACCATGAAGTCATAGAACCCTAACTAGATCAACAACGATGTAATTGCCAAATATTCTTCAATCCTTCTTTTCCCCCTTGGCGAAAGGACCATAGCTCCCATGAATGGATTTGAGAACAGGGGTAAGATCAGGAACTTCTTTAGGATGGCCATTAAGATTGTGCTACATGTCTATTTTCATCTATGTCAGCCACGAAATCTCAACCGATGGTGCACTTTACAGTTTTTTGTAGTTTGAAGGCTTATACAACAAAAATTCAAGTTTATACACTTATTTGACGTTGTTCCTATAGTCTGAGAGTGTAAAGTGAATATTCTTCATATAAATACACACAAAGGCTGGACCAAGAAGTTTTGTATTTGTTAGCAAAAGGAAAGGAAGTCACAGAAAATTCATGTGAGAGAAAGTATAGCTGGTCAGTGTGCATTCACTTGGGGTTATTACGTTGGATTTTCTTAAATGGCGTGCCTTTCGTATTAAATTGTAGGACTACTACAGAATTTCAATGTGTGTTGTTCAGTTGTAAAAGCAACAAAGGTCAGTGGAAGCTTTGAAAGTTTATATAACTTGCTGACAACTTTAAATATTTCCTGTAGCCTACTGAGGTACTTATAAGTTGCTTTTGAGCTCCTTAACTCGTTCTTTTTGGAGGTCCAAAGTCTTGAAAAACTTTAGTTTAGAGAAGATTATAATGTGTTACCACTTCGAGAACAATGAAATTCCTTTGTAAATTTTTATTTTTTTTGTGAATAATGGGGTTCTGCTATTCTACCTGTTCAAAATTCTAAAAATATCTCACTCACTTTTTTTTTTTTTTCTAAGCTGGAAGCAACTAAAATATACAAAAGTTTCCATTCCTATTTACATCACGTGCTTTGATTTTATTCTTTTGGGCCTAGAGGTTCAAATATGCTTTGGTTGTCTTGCATACAAGCATCTTTCTACTGTTCAGGCACATCATAACACCTCCAATATGAGCGATTGGTTGATTGGGCTTTCTCTTTCCTTGAAACAAAATCAACTTCACCACGGACTGACTGTGTTAACTTGTAATAAATATAGAATCACAGTCCCTTTGTTATGACAAGGGATATGCAAGGTCAGCTGCTCCAACTGAAGTAAAGAAGTCACAACTGAATCATGCAAGCCATGAAAATACTCGAAGTCCATCTCAGGACTACAAAAATCTCAGAGATATCTTGTCAGCATCTGTGTACTCAAATAGTTCTCAGACTATACTACCACAGATTGAGGCTGCAGAAATGTGTGGTAACTGTATAATTGATTTTCAAATATGAGCCACATGGCTGTCTTGCTCAGGACCTCAATGATTGTGTGGAAAAACAAACTCCAAACCAGGATCCCCTTCAACATTTACATGGCACATGCGGCTGGCAGCTTGATCAAAACACACAAAAGGTTTGATGTTCAAATGTAAACCATATGTCTGGCTTGCTCGGGACCTCAAACGATTCCTTGGAAAAACAAGCCTCAAACCACGATCCTCTTGAACAGTACTGTGGCACATGCAGCTGGCTGCTTCTGCATGTGCGAAACACATAAATCCTCTGCAGTACAGAAACCCTTGTTTTACTGCAACTGATTTCCAATATAACTCGTCCTGTCATCCATTTTTGTTGGCATTGTAAAGGTTGAACTTCTCGGAGAAATCGGTTTTGTGAGCTGCCCTACCTCTTTATGGAACATCTCAGGGGTTGGTTGGAGGTGGGGTGGATTCATGCAGAGTGTAGTATTCTGTCTTCTGTCTTCTATCTGTATAATCATTTAATTTATTCCGATAATTTAAAGAATCTTTCCATGAGAACTTCTGTTTGAATGTTTTAGCCACCAGGCAGTCATTTTGTCAGTAAGCTACATGCCCAAGATGTTTAGGTTCTAGATTGCTTGGGTCTAAAGGTCTCCGTGTTTGTCCTTCAGATATTCTTTTGAGTAAACTATTCTTTGTTTCCACTAAAAACAGACAGTCAGGTAGAATCCAATAGCGACAACAACCATGTGCTATGATTCTACTATTGTTCCTTCTTGCTATGTTTTGTGGATGATCTTGATTTCTAGTATTTAGTATTCTGATGCTTGGAAATAACAGAAGAACAAAAAAGGGAAGAAAAGTAGTAGTTCTTGGGACTTTATATTTATGGTTTGGACCAAACGGCATTTCCTCTCTCAAGTGTGGAGTTAGTTTAATTCCGTATATATTATATACTTAAAAAGAAAATAAAACGTATACAAATTGAAAAATATAAAACAAAACGCTGAATAAAGACGAGAGAAAGAAAGACTAATTAAACTCCTTTAACTGAAAGTTTAGTGGGTTATTTTTTGTGCTCTTAACTCTTTGGTAGAAGGAAATATTCTTGTACTAATAATTAAATTGTTTCTGTCCCATAAAAGACAGGGAAAGAGGAGTCACAAGTTACAAGGGAAAACGGTTATAATAAAATCGTTTTTTATTAAATGAAGAATGAAGAATGAAGAATGCTGCTAGTTAATATTTAATTCCAGAGATTGTCGGATGTGGACTCTGGGACTAGGCTCCAGCTGATCGTGCTGTCAGTCAGCTCCCGCTCTTTCTTTAGAGAGGAAAGCACACAAAATCACGGGTCTGAAACTGTATTTGTCATCTTCCTCCATCTTTGTACGCGTGTTCTTGAGGATAATCAGAATCCCTCTTTAATAGGATTTGGTGGGTTTTCCATTCCATAGTGAGAACTTCACGAGCCTCCAGTCGCCGGCATCTCTCCGTCCCTATCTTTCAAATCTACAAAAAGGCATGCCCACTCATCCTCTCGTTGTTCGAGATAGAACAGGACAGATAAAAACTTCAGCTTGTATTATCCTTGCCGTCCACTTCCCCCTCCAACATTTATTTTGAACTGCATTTAGCTAGAAACAAAGTGAGAATGCAGAACTCTAACTCTTCTTCCTTTCAAAGTTTAGAGGAGGAGTCCCCGGAGATAACAGCAGTTGAAAAGTCTCTCCAGGTGTACTTTCACCCACAGAGTGCCATGCTATATATTTTTTCTTTGAGGATTTATTTTGTAGCTTTTTGGTTATTTACTTATTAATTGATTTTTGTGGTTTCAGGAGCTTAGAGAGTTAGGTAATCAGCTTCATTATGCTGCGGATCACTGTGAAACGACGTTCTTGAATGCCCAAAAGAAGAACATGTAAGTAGTGCATTGACAAGATAACCTGAATGGTCAGTCGTTATGAGTAGGTCTCTGTTTGTGCCATATAGAAACGTCGAAAATGGTCGTCTTTCCAATATTGCGAACTCCCTCTCTCTCACACACCTTTTGCTTATTTTACAGTGTGCTGGAAAATACAAAAGAGTACATATGCAGGGCCGTGGTTACTGTTGTTGATCACCTCGGGACCGTCTCTGCTAAGCTTAGCTCCCGCATTTCTCAGACTGATGCATTTTCCGAGGCCGACCTTCGAATCAATTGCCTTAAGCAAGTTAGTATAATTCTTCAATAACCTATATATCATTGGAATACTATAAGAGTTATCATCAGTTGCGGGAGTTCAAACTTGTTTGGTGCATTGACAGAGACTTCTCGCATGTGAACAATATGGTCACAAACTTGCTCTAACTAGACTACGGTGGAGTGAGAGTTTGATCAGATATCATCGACGCTATTTATCCATGCGTAATCATCTCAAATGATAACTCCATCATGTTGTTGATAAAACTTCAGATTTGCTGCTAGCGAAAAAGAGTTGATAATTTATTTCCTTTGGTAATTTTCTTCTTTTTTCTTTCTTTTTTTCCCACTTCTGCTTCCCTGTATCAGCTATCGCAAATGTTGGGAAAGCATGTGAAGATTCAAGGTAAAAGGTCTTTCCTTTATATGCCCTCCTGACAATGTCATTACGGATGTGGCCCATCGTGGGGCTGTTGGGCTGCATCTGTGGCTTCAGAGCTAAGAGCCATTTCCCTCCCTGTATGGAGCTCTCACTTAATCACTCATCTAAAACTATAGAAGTAGAAAACTAAGAAGTAGCAAAAAAGGTATAAGCATGCAAGGTAGCTCAATCCTGCTGAATGACCTTTTTATGAGAGCAATTAATCTGGTACAACATTTGAGTTCAGTTGATGTGATAAATTTGATAGAAATGCAGGGATACTACTGATCATGCTAATGGCAAGATCATAGAGCAACATGAACTTGACAGAGAGGAGGACGTGCCACTTTTCTTGTACACTTACACTGACAAGCAATCTCTTGAGAAAGGGAATGGCAACTTAGCATTTGGTAATTTATATGTTTTCCTTATATAGAGACCAAAAAAATAAAAATTCCCCTCATCAGTCGCAGATGAGATAGTGTATTTTCAGTTTGGATTCACTTGTCTAATGCTAATTTTGTTCTTTCCGATGCTTTGGATAGCATTGCCTGTTCGCGACGGTTTGTCAGTATTGTCAAAAGGGCTAAATCCTACCTTTCAATTCCAGGTAGGTGAGGTTATACATAGTATTCCCTAACAAAACTCAACCTCACATCTGGATTTCATATTTTGCATCCTTTTTTGTTGCAGGGTGCTAAAAAAATTCGAAGCAGTAGAAAATCAATGCAGGGTCGTGACATCTTATCCCTTGTTCGTCGAACTAAACGAACAACATGACTAATTAAGGGTCTACAACTGTTTTTTTTTCCGTTGCAGTATTAATGGAAAAGCATTATTAGGCAGACATTTGAAGTTTCTCTAGCGTGTGTTCCTCAGATGATTAGAAAGAATCTCACAAATTATGCCATGGTACTTGATCCACTTTAGGAATTTTGTCTTGTTGTTAGTGCTCCTTGGCTGATCGTGTGTCCCTTTCTGAAGAAACTTTACTCTTTGAAACTTGTTGATTGAGTACTCTAGATTCATCCAAGTTATAATATCCGAGAATCTACAGATGTGACTCAAACTAGAATTTGTCCTGTATTTGGAACTATAGGAACCCATCTTCGGTTCCGGCATGAAACTCATCTAGTGTGAGCTGAAGTGCAATGTCATGATAAAACCTTCAGCAATAAAACTCATCTGTTCATAACGGAATCTAGCCAATTGAAAGGATATTCTGATCAATCTAGAGATTCATAAAAGTATCAACTTGACACAAGTTTGTTGACAACAATTTCTATTTTCTTTCCTCTGGTTTTCTGACTCGGTGTTGTAGGGGTGGCCCGGTGGGGATGTGGTCGGAATCTAGAATATATGTAAGGCAATAAATGTGAACCGTTTCTCATCATATGTCAGCAAGGCCAAATTACAGAGGAAAGGTGAAATCGGAAAGGGGGACAAGAAAAGGAAAAAAAAGAAAAAAAAAGGTTGGTAAGTTAAAGAGTACTTTGGCTACAAGTCAAGAAACCAAAAAGCATGTTCCAAGATGCATCAAACCCACTAATTACATGCTGACTTCCCTTTCCACTCTCGGAAGGAAGCACCATACACGAATTACTAACTCAGTAGAATCCTATATGGGTCTGGATATTTACACTTGACTAGGTTTAGCCGTCTATCTTGCTCCCCTCGCCTTATCTCTCTCGTTCTCTTCTCTCTCTCGTTCTGTCTCTCGCACCCACGGTGGTACTTCTAATGTTACTGGCACTAATGGCGAGCCGTAGGACTTCTCAGACCACTCAGGTTCTCAAGCCTCTCTAAATAGGACAGCTTCTTCGTGGTCACAACGTTTGCTATTTTGCTCTTAAACGAATCGTGCGCGTCTTTTAAGTAGCTCTCCATATCGCCTGTTGGGTTAAGCTTCTTCATGTCATTAGCTCCCCGATCCGTATTCCAACCCATGAAATCCGAGAGTGTCTTTGAACTTGACGTGTCAGAAGAACTCCATTTGTCTACCTCTTCACTCAATGGTGAAGATTCCACTGAATGGAGATTGCTGGAATCTGCTAGCAACGGGTTTTGACTTAGCGAATCAGCATATAGGACATCCTCAATTCTAGACATGACATTGAAGGCTAAGCTTTCAATTATCCTTGAATAGCTCTCCAGAATCGCTTGTCCTACATCCTGTGTATATTTTGTGGAAAATAAGTTTCTAAATTAGATCAGACTAGTTTGAGAATTAATTAAAAGTAAATAGAAAAAAAATAACAAAAAGAAAAAAGAGGTGGCTGCAGTTTCAGTGCTGTTCTTGCCTTATTATATTGGATCTTAGAAATGTCAAGTACGGATTGGGGAATTCCTGGAAACCGCTGCTTAAGTAGGAGCAAGATGGTTTCTGCTCTTTCCTCAAAGACTTCTCTCTTCTCCAAACTCACACCTGAACCCCAGGAAGACTTTCCATCCTTGGTCTGCATCTTCCTTTTCCAAATTACAATGGAGGCCTCGATTCTGTTCTTAAGATCCAGCACTTTATGCTCCGTGGATAAGTCCATGGTTGAGAGGAACTGCTCCGGATCGAAGTAGTCTACTGTAATGCTCTTATAGATTAAATCTCCAAGGCTTGCCCGACCATTCTGTTAAAACATAAAAGAGAAAAAAATCAACCAAGAGTTACAAAAATCATTACAAATTAAGCTATAGTTAATGGGGGGGATCTTTCATCACCTTTGGCAGGGATTCAATGTAGCTTTCAGGGATCTCCATTTCTGATAGCACTTGAGCATTTATTGCCATGGCTGCTTTTAGTATTTGGCTCACAGAGTCTTTCTGAAAGACCAGCCATTTCCGGGTGATATCCGATAGCCCATCTGGTGAAACCTTAACGGTGGGTAACCACCATTTGTCTTTATTTCTGGGGGCTTCACCTGATTCGTCTGCATCTTTGGAAACGTACCAGAACTCATTTTGGTTCCCAAAGTTATCCAGGTAGGCCTGTTCATCATACAGTTTCATCAGCAGGAGTTCTAAGTTCTCTAGTCTCTTACATAGGAACGAGGAGTTGGTACTTACAATGAGCATAGCATCAAGCTTACGGAGAGCGGGGATGTTCATGAGCAGATCACTTCTTTGCCGAGTCACCATTATCTGTTAAGCCAGAAAGGAAAAGGAAGAACATTTTAGTTTAAAACAACATGGTCAAAAATACACAGATCGTGTGAGGGGGAGAGAGAGAGAGAGAGAGAGAGAGACTTATCACCTCCATATTTGTTCCATCGACTATGGATGTCTGTTGCGAAGGAACAAACTCAACAATGTGATCCGCTACAGATAAAAGCCACTCGATTTCCTTTCTCCACCTTGCTCTCCTCTCTATAGACATGGGCTCCAGCTTCGATTGTTCTCCGAAAACAGATGCTGCATTGCAGAAAAAACAACACATATCAGCCATTGCCATTCCTCTGGTGTGCTCTATCTTCCTTCAAAACCGAGACCTTTCTGACTCCTTTTATATATTAATTTTTTTTTATAATCAACAACTACGTCGACAGGAAAAAGAAAGTACCGGCAAGGTTTGTGATGGCATTTGACAAAGCCAAAGCCGAAGAAACACCCTTTCCACCACCCGACATATCTTCACCTAGAAGGAGCTTAGCAAACCTTTCCTTCATCATTTCCATATCTGATTAAAACCACATATAAGATAATCAAATTAGAAATATGCTTCAAGCATCACGGAAAGTAGATTCGAATTGCTTTAATTCATGTAATCCGATTGACATAGAAATATTGTTACAACTTGAACTGCAGGTGATCATAGAAATAAGATGATTCTACCTGAAGTTGGCTTGCCGTGTGGACTCCCCGCTCTGGTTCGAACTCCGTCCAAGCGTGAAACTGGACCCGCATCACGACTAAGCGTCGAACCTAGTTGGAGGCGCTCCAAAGGACTTCCTATATACCTCGCGTCATAACTTCTAGAGACCACCTTCTCTTCTGAAGGCGCCCCTCCATCATGCCCGTTCTCAAAGATCACGCTCTGAACCTGTCTCCCCGGGATCTCAAACATCTTTTTGAAGTTGAATGATCTCGACTTCTGGGTACTGTTTTGGCGTCCAAAAGCTCGGACCATTGTTTAAACAAGAAAATAAAACGAAGGAAATAAAAATAAACCCCTGAAGATCAACAATGATACCGGACAACCTGAGTTGAGTTGTAAGACGGTTAAAGTAGTTACTTCTTCAATGGAAGTAAGAAGGAGAAAGAGCATGAAAACCCCTTCTCCTAAACGAGAGGCTGGAGATGGGAAAGGAGAATGCAGCTGTATTTTCCTATTTTGTGAAGTTGATGAGAAGGCAGAGAGAGCTTTGAGCGGTTCAGTTCAAACTTCCTATTTTTGCAACTCATGGAACGTAGGGTAGATGTTTCAGGAACAGAAAAGGACGGGTAGTCGATATAACGAACTGCTATAAACAAAACCCTGGATACTAAGTTCTTTGCTGGGAGGGGTTGGTTTAGGAGATGAGTGGATGGGAGGTCACTGATGGAACAAAAGCCCCGGAAAAGACATTCAAACTTAAAACCAAATTCTTCTGACTCTATTTCTGCCAACCCTAATTTTATCTCATGATCAGCCAGCTTGTTATCAAGATTACAAAAATAGCATGAACCAATTATTCTTCATTTTTGGTTATTTATAAATATTTTTTTTGAGTTGACCAGTGAGAAAAAGATCACTCCTAAAAATCAAAGGGAAATTGAGTTCTAATTAATTTATTTTTCTTTAAATATTTTGGTTATTAACATGTGACCGAATAAATAATGCTTAAGCTCAGGGTAAGGGTTTCTCTCCATTGGTTATACGGGGAAATTATTTATTTCAAATTAATTATTCTTTATATTTCTTTGATATATATGAATTGTTTACCATCCTTGATATCATTCGATCACAGCACGTCCTGAAACGCGTTGACACACAATGGTTGACTAAATTTCGTAGTTTTTGTATTTTTTTTTTTCATGGGTTTTAGGGGAGCATAACGTGAAGGATCTTGCTAATAAACAGCAGGCTAATGGGTTGTCAAGACTCGTAATTAGGAAGGGGAGACAGCTATCCGTGGCTTTCCCCCAGCTGTGGGCCGACCTTAGTTTATAGGAATTTCTTTGACATTTGAGGCTACTAGGGGCATAATGGTTGCTGAACAGTATAGTCCCTGTCTTGCAGGGGGAAATTGGGATGTTTATCTACTACTGTTTAAAAGCTTCTAAACACTCGATTTTTTCCGAGTTCAGAAGGTATGCATATTCCCCTATTCTAAGTTGTATGCAGGTTATTGTAATATTTAGCTAATAGTGGAATAATTGGAGAGTCAAATTATGTTCGATACTACTCAGGCTCCAGTTATTCTTCTATTTTTATGACAACTGATATCCTTGAATAGTTTTCTATCATTCGATGAGCATTCCTGAGTCGTTGAGTAACGGCAGTACCCCCCCCCACGTGCCGGTCCACTTAAGACCTTTGGAAAGAAACACGTTTTACATTGATGCTCCGAGTTGTATGCATTCCCCTATTCTGCCTAATCTTAGTGCAGTTCAACTTTCGGATTTCAAAAACATGACATATTTTTAGGGTGACAACTGCCGTCCATTGATTTATGATTTAATTAAACCAGTAGCTGTTAAGCAAAAAGTTTTGCTAGGCATTGACTTGAATTAAAACTAATACTGAATTTAACTAAGCCAAGTCAACTTGTTTGGATGAATATAATTGCCGGCGACTATGACTGGAGCCTAATGGGAGAGATTTGGTAGATAGCAGCTACCCTTTTCCCACTTGCTTGGACTTTAAACAGAGTTGTGGAGTGTTGATGTCTGTCAAAAGATGGACAGAGCTTAGGAGTCTTGCAGTCAGATCACCTCCTTTTAGACCTGATGTTAGTGCAAACATTTTGTAGATCTTTTAAGCTATAAATGCACTTTGCACTAAGAGTTTTGACATTTTATATCTCTATTTATTATTTTTATCATATTACATTTATTAATTATTGATTTCAAACATTTTACACCCATTATTAAAATTTTTCGATAATTTAGATGAAAAATGATTTGTTAGAGCGTGAAATGACAATTTTGCCCTTATAAGTTTTTTTAGTAGTGATCATTTTATGAGAGTAAAATCGTAATTTTAAAGGTCAAAAAATTAATTTTTTCGATTTTATCAGAAAGTGCTAAGTATCTGAAATCAATAGTCAATAGTTGCAATGTAACAAACATAATAGATGATGTGCAAAGTGTAAAGACCCTCATATGGTATTTCTCCACTCTTTTAAATATCTGCTACTGTATCTCTCAGAATTATTCATGTAGCTTTCAAATATCATTGTCTCTCTTAATTACTGGCAAAACATACCTTTCAAAGCAGACAATTAAATGTCGCTGGGTAGGATTCAGCGGTTGAAAGCTCAGAAAATTCACTAGTTTGGTCAAGTATGTGACTAAAAATTCTGCCAAATTTGAGAGGGAGAGGAAAAGCTGGAGAAATCATCAACATTGACAGTAGGACGGTTGTTTACTTATGTGCAGTCCTTTTACATATATGCTATTCAATAAATACCTAAGAGAGTCCTTTCACCATCTGAAGAAAATCATTGGCCCCTCAAAATGCATTGGGTATATATTATATATATAGATTACAATAACTCCTGCAGTCTGAAATCAATTGACAAAACTTCAAAATGCACTGGATAAACTATATACTATATACATCACTCTGCATAACTTAAACCCTTAGCACTTTCGCTCAAAATACTAGTATGCAAACATAGTTAAGAGTAACAAGGCATAAATATAGGCAAAAGCCATTATCTGTACCAATCTAGAAAGCCATTTATCTGCAATTCTTCATCAGATAGGATGAGGGGGTTGGGAAGCTTGTAGCACTTGCATTCTCAGTAAATTTCTTGTTGTCAGTACCCTTCTTAGGAGTTCCACATCCACTGAAATCAAGGACGCGTTGCTCCTCCTCCTGTACAATTTAGCAAAATAAAAATTAACGAATTGGAAAAAAAGTAGATTCATGGAGAAACAACATAGTATGTCTTGGCTTCCAAATTGAAAAGGGAAAGGAGGGCAAGGAACGGGGCAAAGGGGAAGTGTATAGAGTGTCTTTAATGATTGTTCAAGTAAAGTCTTGATTTATATGAGAATTTCCAACTTGTTTTGACAAGAATTAGAGCAGATATTAGCAGGACTCTGCTTATAATTATCAGGTTAAAATTCCAATGAACAATACACTCATTCAACCAGATCCAAAATTAACAACATGAGTGCTTATTGGGAATGCACACACGCATCCTAACACTACGTTCCTTGAAATGTCCCTTACCATGACACGAGGAAGCATATTCTCCTGCTCGTTATGAACAATTTGATCGTTCTCCCCAGATAAATTTTGGTGGTTGTTGGAGAATCTTGTTTTTGAGGGCATTGCAGGATCATCACCAGTCAAAACGTCCCATGCATTGGCAAATACAGCGGCAGTGCCCTCATTCAACTGTCTCATCCACCCAATGGCATCATAGTTTCTCAACACAGGGCTCCAAATGTATCCCAAATCCTGCAGAGTAATTGAATAGTTTAAACAAACTACAAGGACAGAGTACTGCAACTCAAATGAAAAGTCAACGGTTTAGACCCCGTTGACAACTGAATAGGTGTGTACCCCCAATTAAAATTCTATCCGATAGTTTCTAAACACACTCAAAATTTATCGAGTCTCGATCCGAACAAATACCAATTCAATCAATAAAATAATCTGGAAAAAAATAAATCAAACCTCAATCACACAAAGAGACAAGATTTTGTTGACGAAGTGCCCTTCAAGAGAAAAATCACTTCGTGCTATCAACGCCCCTTGAAATTCACTAAGAAAAAAACTTTATAAACAGTAATTCGGACACTGACAAAACCCATTTGATGACTCTGACAATCCTGATGTAATAATCCGAATAACCCTACTCGGATCCGCTCCGTGTGGTAACCACCTTAGACCCCTGAGGCTCTTCTTATAGATTCTTTGCGAATGATTTCGTTCTTCAACACTGAAACTTCGACAGTCAAACTCCTTCACACTCTGAAGGCTTCAGTGGAATATTGGTTTCAAAGCGAATGAATGAGAAAAAGCTAGTAATTTAAATCTGGAATCTTTGGGTGTCTCTCTCTCCTAAATAGACGTTCAAATAATACCTCCCTTACATAGAGGGTTTTTTTTCTCTCTGGCAATAGGTAGATAGGAAATATTATAATGCCTCTACTCAAGTATGACAAGTATTTAAAGTTATTCACGAGATACAATCTCATTAGGACTCGAGAAGATCCTATTTATCTGTTTATTTTATCAAAACTTCTTGTTACACCGATTTAGATAGAGATTTCATGTAGTGCGGCCAAAGATTTTACTAGGCAAAGACCACTTTGCCCCCTGCATCCCTAAAACCTATTAGATCTAAAATACTTGAAGATCCTAAAAAATAGGAGTTATCTTATCCAACAATCTCTACCCCCTAAGAGAAAATCAAGAAATTTTGGCCTCTAGCATTTGGAGATATATATCGAGTCCAAGCAATACTTGAACTTCTCTGTGGTAACTAACTTAGTCAACATGTTTACTGCATTCTCAGAGGTGTGAACTTTCTCCTACAATAATTCACTAGAAGCAACCAACTCTTTGATCTTGTGAAACTTTACATCAACATGCTTGGTTCTTGCATGATACACTTGAAGCTTCTCCAAATAAATGACACTCTAACTATCATAATACAACTGAACTCCACCTTGCTGACCTCTTAGCTTCTTTACTAACCTTATAAGCCACAAAGCTTCCTTAGCAACCTCAACAACCGCCATATACTCCGTTTCAGTTATGGACATTGTAACAACGGATTGAATCATGGACCCTTCCGCAAGGGTAAACACATAACCTGTGATCGACCTTCTAATATACAAGTCACCTACATAATCTTCATCCACATACCCCGTAATTGACAGATTGCTCTGCTGTCTTCCAAACATAATGTCATAATCTACACCCCTCAAATGTCTGAAAATCTACTTGACTGTATCTCAATGTTATCTCCCTAGATTTTGTCATATACTCACTTACCATACTGACTGCATGAGCCAAATCTGGCCTAAGTACATACCATGACAATCATCAGACACCTTACTGCACTTGCATATGGGATCTTTACGTCTTTAGTTTCTTCAACTATTTTCGAACGCTGTAAGGTAGACAAGCGGAAATGATTCGCCAAAGCTATAGTAATTAATTTTTCATTCCCATGCTGAACCATTCCAACACCTTCTCCACATAGTTGGTAGACCCACAATCTCCTAGCAGGGGTCTTTGTCCCTGTGAATCTCCTTCATGTCAAATTTTCTACTCAACAAGGACTTCAGCTTGCCAACATCTTTTATATTCTTAGTTGCAATAAGCATATCATCCACATACAGTTAGAAAAATTAATGAACCTTCATCAAGGCTCTTAACATACACGTAACAATTATACTCACATCTTTGGTAGCCAATTTTGATCATGTAGGAGCCAAATCTCTTGTACCACTGTCTTGGAGACTGCTTTATTCCATAACTTCTTCAATTTACAGACCAAGTTCTCATGTCCAGGTTGACTAAACCCTTCTGGCTGCTTCATGTAAATCTGCTCTTCTAAATCACCATGTAGAAAAGTCATCTTCACATCCATCTGCTCCAAAGTCATGTCATTGTGAACTATAAACACAACACTAACCTGATGGAAGTGACAATCGAGAAGAAAATCTCATAATAACCAATCATTTTCCTCTATAAGTAACTATTTGCTACAAAACGAGTATTAAAATTTCCCCCCTTTTTTCTGGTATTACTTCTTTCTACTTGAACAACCACTTAACCCCTATCGCCCGCTTCACCTCTGGAAGCTCCACCAAGTCTCACGTCTAATTGCAATGACTCCATCTCCTGAAATGTTATAAGATCTCCACTGCTAATGACTAGAGCATATGAAATCATATCTTGATACACATACCTATTTGGTGGCCTGATAGTACATCAGGGTTTATCTGTGGTTATACTACGATGCTCAACTTCTAAAGCAGTAGCTCCACCTACACAACCTACTTGTCATTATTATTACTTTCTAGCACCTGGTTCTCTTCATACTTAGAACTCTTTAACATGAAATTTTAATCAAATACCACTTGACTGCATCTCAATATTGTCTCCTGGACTTGTTATAATGCTAAATGCAAGAGTCAAATCTAGCTAATACATACTCAGACACCCCATTGCATTGGCATATGAGACCTTTGACATGTCTTAAGTTTCTTCAACTATCTTCAGGCAATGAGAGGGAGACAGACGCACTACTAATCAATTTTACATTCCTCATATTGAACCTTTCTAATACCTTTTCCACATAGCCGGCCTGAGATAACCACAATCTTCTGACATCTTTGTGCTTACGAATCTCCATCTCCACATATAATAACAAAAAAATTAATGAACCGTCACCATTGCTCTTAACATATACACAACAATAATTACTTACATCTTTGATAGCCAATCTCTTGGCATTTATGTCCCTACAAATCTTCTACATCACACACCCCACTACACTAGCATGTTGCACTTGAGATAACTACAATCTCTTGGCAACTATGTCAACTATGACTAGCTCCTACATACTCAGACACCCCATTGCATTGGCATATGAGACCTTTGACATGTCTTAAGTTTCTTCAACTATCTTCAGGCAATGAGAGGGAGACAGACGCACTACTAATCAATTTTACATTCCTCATATTGAACCTTTCTAATACCTTTTCCACATAGCCGGCCTGAGATAACTGCTTCTGACATACGCAACCGTCAAGATCTTTGATAGGGTGAGCAACTTGAGCTCTTGGCATCATGTGTGGCAGTATATCATCCAAACAGCTGAGTATACAAAAAGAACTGATGAGGAAGTTGTTAGTCGGCATATTCAATATAATAACAGAAAAATTTAATGAACCGTCATCAATGCTCTTAACATATACATAACAATCATACTCACATCTCTGATAGCCAATTTTAATAATGTAATAGTCGACCATTGCCTTGGAGTCCATAAGTGACTTCTTTAATTTACAGACCAAGTTCTTTTTGCCAGGTTGACTAAACCCTAATGACTGCTTCATGTAAATTCTCTTTTCTAAATCACCATCTAAAAAAGATGCCTTCACATCCATCTGCTCTAAAGTCATGTCATAGTGAGTTATCAAAGCCACCACTGCTTTAATGGAAGTGTTTGACAACTGGGAAAAAAATCTCATCATAGTCAACCCCTTCTCTCTGTGAGTAATTTGCTAACTTTTCTCCTTCTATTTTTTGATATTGCCTCTTTCTTCTATCGCCCTCTTCATAATTCTTATGCAATGACTCTATCTCCTCCTCTACCATAGCATCCATCTTGTAAAGTTGTAAAATTCTTCACTATTAATAACAAAAGCATGTGAAATCATATATTCGTACCAATACTTGAATGATGGCTTGATATTGTGTTTGGATTTGTGTAATGGACCCACATAGGCTTAGAGATTCACATTTTGAAAAACCAGCTTGCCAAGTGGAGGTGCCTCTAAGCTTTAAAGTCATTCCAGATGTTTCTTAACTAATGTGGGACCACCCTTCTAAGACCAACGTAGGGTCTTAACAGCATAAGGCTTCTATTCATCGGATTGGGGTCGTGCCTGTTCTATTGGATCCATGGCCGAGCTGGCCGGCCACTCTGTAGGCGTGGGGGCAGGGTAGCAAAGGAGCCCACAACCGACTCTGATACCATTTATAATGGACCCACATAAGTTTGGAGATTCACAATTTGGAAAATCCGCTTGCTAAGTGAAAGTGACTCCAAGCTTATATAAAGTCATTCCAGATATTTCTTAACTAATGTGGGATTGTTACAGTCTGTCTATCATAGCTGTAATAGTCTCGTATCCTGAACAGTGTTCTTCTGCACAGGTCTCTAGCTCCACCTGCACCATCTACTTGTCACTGCTACTACTTTTTGACATAAGTTTCTTTTTCACCTTGAGTACTTTTCAATTAGATCCATTGTTGAGCCTTTTATTCCTCAGACTAGGGTCATGCCCTAGCCACTCTGTAGGCCCGGGAGTGAGATAGCACAGGAGCCCACAACCGGCTCTGATACCATTTGTAATGGACCCACATAAGCTTGGAGATTCGTACCTTGAAAAATCGGCTTGCTAAGTGATTTAAGATGTTTCTTAACAAATGTGAGGCTGTTATAATCTGTCTGTAATAGTATGTATATCCTGAACAGTGTTCCTCTACACAGGTCTTTATCTCCACTTGCACCACCTAAATACAGGTCTGTAATATTACTCTTCAACAATAAAATTTTCCTTAAATACTACATCCCTACTAATCACCACCTTATTTCCCTTCAGATCCTAAAACTTGTAACCTTAACTCCTTTTTCATACTAGAGAAAACACACTATCTAGACTTTGGATCAAGTTGCGATCTCTCTTCACATTACTAGAGAATTGTTATGATCAAGCTTGGATCAAGTCAAGTTTGGTAATGGTGGTAAATACTTCAATTGCAAAATTCAATGTGATGAAGTTCGACGAATTGTGAATTTCGGATTGTAGCAACGAAGGGTAAAAAGATTTATTGGTGCAACAAGGGATGGTGAAGGCTTTTACACGGGCAAAAGCTAAATGACATTCCAGAGAAATAGTGGAAGGCGACAACTACTATCCAACTTTGTTTGGTGGATGATGTGATGTATAATGTCATGGACGAAGAATATCTAGCCGCAATTTAGTTGAAAATGGAAAGTCGGTACATGTCAAAATCGTTGACAAATAAGCTCTATCTTAAGCAGCAGTTCTATGGTCTTAAGATGGTGGAAGGCTCAAATCTAAGCCAACATATCAACATGTTTAATCACATTGTCAGCAATCTGAGAGAGTTGATGTGAAGTTCGAAGACGAAGACAAAGACAAAGCATTGATACTGTTGAATTCTTTCCTAGCTTTTTCCTAGCTTTCTACTACCTATGAGAATTTAGTTACGACTATGACATAGGGAAGGATTCCCTAGAGTTAGAGAATGTCAAAGAAGCCTGTTGGTGTTTCATCAGAGGTAGAAAGTTAGTGATGAAGGGAAGGATTAATTGTGAAAGGTAACCAGGAGTGTGGAATAAGCAAAATAAAGCGTGGTTCAATTAGCATGACTTTTTTCAATCGAAGTCCCAGAAGAGGAAGGATATCAGTTGTTTTAAGTGTGGGAAGAAAGGACATATAAAGTGGGATTATCTAGAATGGAAAAAGAACCAAGAACGAGAATAAAGGTTCTTCAAAATTTGGGAATGTAATAGAGGAAGACTCAGACTATATGGATGGTGACATGCTTTATGTTTCATTTGTTTCAGAGCATGGATGGTAACCAGTATGTTCATTTCAAATGACACCCAACTAAGTATACATGGTTTGACATCTACAAGTAAGTAAATTCTGGTATTGTGACAATGGGTAATGGTGCACATTGTAAAATCATTGGCAAAGGAAATATCCAACTTAAGATGTTTGTGGTGTGGTTAGAACATTATGTGATGTTAGACATGTTCCTAGATATAGAAAAAAATCTGATTTTCATTAGGTATTTTTTACTCAAACAACTTTTGTTATGTCTGAAGGTGGAGTAATGAAAGTGACTAAAGGTGTGATAATAGTGATGAAAGGGCAGAAAAGTTCAAAAAAATCTACAATTTAAGTAGTATAGTTGTAAGGGGAGTTAGAGTTCGAGTCAGATAATATTGTTTTGTGGCATAACAGGTTAGCTCATATGGGTAACGAAGAATGTTAGAGCTACACAGAGAAATCTGTTGCAGAGTGTAAAGATATGCAAGCTTAATTTCTACAAGTTTTGTGTTATGGAGAAGCAAAACTGGGTGCAATTCCAAAAAAAAAGGGTACTTAATTACATTCATTCAGATGTTTTGGGTAGCATCACGGGGAGGACGTGTATTTTATGGCATTTATTGATGATTTTTTCAGGAAGGTCTAAGTGTACTTTATACAGCACAAGTCAGAGACGTTTGCTAAGTTCAAGGTGTGGAAAGCTGAAGTGGAAAACCAGATCAAGAGGAAGAGTAAGTGTATGAGGACAGATAAGCATGTTGGCCAGCCTATATGCACATTCCTAATGAAGAGAGATTGAAGCTCTGATATTAGTTGTTACTGTGCACACCGATGATGAACAATAAATAGAAATCGGAGAGAGGGAGCAAAAAAATTTGAGGTAGAGATTAACGTGGTTCGACAATATGCCTACATTCATAAGAGAGAGTTGCCAAAGATTTTACTATGCTAGTGTTACATCATAAAGTAGTTATACGAAAATCCTAGGTCTTAAATACTTGGAGATCTAAAAATAGAAGCCATCTTATCCAACAGAATTCAAGATCATGTTTATCCTTTTGAACACTTAGACTCAAACTTATTTGATAAGGAATTACAACTCAAACAGAATTAAATTCGTCAATACTCAAATATACTAACATCAGACAAGCAGATGATTTGAAAACCAAAAGATGGAAAAGAACAAATACATTAATAGAGTCCTCAGTCCATCATCATGCTATTTTATGCAGCTCGAAGAATTATCAGAAAAGAGATCCGTTACTTCAGAATCCTTTGTGCTACTATTTTAATTCTCTTCCTGGCTTCTCAATTTTCAACATGACATTCAGATCTCGTGTAAAAGGCCGTGCTTAGTATACAACACGTTCTATAGTTGTTCCTAAATCAAGAAATTAGACCAACAAATGTTTCTATGGTTTGACCATGTACAAGCATGTAGATCTCAAAGCATTTATTACGGAAGACCAAAAAAAGGGCATTGAAATTCATCCAAATTTGTTCAAATGACATTCCCAACAATTGGACATGGAAGGCTCTAAAAAATTATTTAGTATGACACCAAAATCCAGAAACATAAAATATTGGGATAAATATATATTTTACCCATTAACTATAGGAGATTCAACATATTGCACACTAAACTATCACTAATTTTGACATATTTCCCCTCCAACTATCAATATTGGACACTCTGCACCCTCCGTTAAATTGGATAGAAATTAAGTTTTTTTACATGTAAAATGATGATAATGCCCCCCAATGACTTAATGGATAGACAAAAATACCTTCGATCAAATATAAACATATGCCAATGAAAACATTTGATGGAGGGCGCAAAATGTATAAAATTGGTAGCTAGAATGTGTAATGTGTGAAAAGTGTCTAGGTGAAAAATATATTTATTCCAAAAATATTTTATGGGATCCACTTGGGGTGGGGGTGAGGAGAGAGCGAGAGAGATAGATATTAACATGCTTATCATGTGATTGGACAAAAAAGGAACTTTGGCTATAAAATACCTTAGTTGTCATATCCATCTCAAATCTTGTTCCGGGGAGGAAAGTGTCTATGAACAAAGGAGACTTCCACGCTGATGGAGATTCAATTCCTTTTTTTCTACCTGGAGTTTCGTCAAACCTAGAACTTGAAAGATGCAAAACAAAACTAATCAAGATCTCAAACTAAGCAAAAACAATATATGCCTTGAATGAGGTATGGGGATTTTCTTTTTGTTGGGCAAACTACAGGGATATCCAACAACAAATGATAAAGCACATTTGCAAAGTTCCTCTTTTCAACAAGAGAGTGAGAAACCAAGACTTGCAAGATATTTCAGGCATTGCACTGCTGTAATTATTTCAAATAACTTAAAAAGAAAACGTTAAAAAATAGAAAAAAATATATATATACACGTGGATATACAGAGTTTATATACATGTCTGGATATGTATAAAATATAGTGTAATATAACAATGATCATTTATGTAGCTGAGGCTTAGGTAGAATCAACCATTTAACTACATGTGAACAAGCTAAGATAGCTAGTCCTGGTGCAAGGATGGCATTGACGTTGAGGAGGAAGGAATTCATATTGATTTCAAGAATTTACATGCGAAAGGACTTTCTTTGCGTAACAGTGAATTATATAATAGAGGGACTCCAAAAGTATTTGGCTAAGATGTCTGTACGTTCCAATAAGAACATGAATTGCATCATGCTACTCATGTTTGTATATCGAACAAACCTAAACAATGAGCTTTGCTCAATCAAGTAAGTTTCAGAACGTAAAAATTTATGCTATTATAATTCATAACTGCCTGGTAGTCCAATTCTGAACCACAAGTATGGTAACTTACATGCTAAAGCCGTGAATATCAGCATCATCCCCTGCATTTCTACAAGTGTTTTCAAGAGGCTTCGGTACTGGTGTACATTCTGTGAATGTAGCAGGAACTGCGTAATTCTCCTTTTCTGGAATTGAGGACTCTGAATGGCCACCCTGGTGGAATATAGAGTCCAACCTTATAACAAATTGGCCTTTGGGGCTTAAAACTGCCATACTCAATGCTCTAGTTGTTTGATGTTGATCTCCATCACCAGAAAAGAACAGTTGCTCCCCTACATTACGTTCAACAAGCAGACCTGTTGGCTGCAGAAGCAAAAGAATTGAAAGTTAAATACTATGCGAAGGATGAACAGCAAAGAGATGTTTCTGTCCAGCTGGTTCTGCAAAGTTCCGAATGACAACCAGTGGGGGATTTGAAAACCTAAATAGTTTTGCATTAAATGGGAAAATTTAGTAAAAGGATCTTCTACTTTTTTGAGAAAGTGGTAGGATCAATTGATGAGCAATGGTACCAGAGTGCAGAACAGAGTTTCTTCCACGTAGTAATGCAAGAGAACGTTCCAAACTAGTTGAAATTGTCTTCTCAATTATGCTCCCCTATTATATAAGTAACTTTGCTTGGATACTGTTTTTGTATCTTATTCAATGTTCTAGTCATCAACAGAAAGCAACTGTTTGGATGAAGAAAACTTAGATAATCAGGTTGAGCAAGAGACAAGAGACTGGATTAAGTGGACGTATTGCCATGACATCCATAGGTTTCAGATTTGAAGGCTAACCACTATGTAGCATGGCGACCCAAAGGTGCAATGACTCAATTAAACCCATCCACTGAAATTGCAGAAACTAAATGCAATAAAGTAAAAACATAAAGCAATGAAGTACTGAAAAAACAACTCACAACCAGGGAAGTAGTGTCAGCTTCTATCTTGGACGTAGTATCAACAATTGTGCTACTCTTCTTCACCCTCTCTGGAGACTTACTGATCCCAACATCTTTCTCTGATATTTGAATATCCACATTCAGAACATTCTCTTTCTCTCCAAAATCATGGTCCATATCATCTGCCTCATGCTTGAAGTCTTCCGAGTTCACTTTCTGGTCTAACAGAGAATCAAGCGTATCCTCAATAGAAGAGACGGACATTGCGGAAACCCTGTTCTCATCTAAAATTGAATCCAGAGAAGAAAAAGTAGGTTTCAAGCTAAATGTTGTTGTATCTGTGTCCATTTCATGTTCTCTGTCTCCTTTTGATTCCTCAACCAGTGATGAAGGTTCGTGCAGTCTCTTTTTCTCAATAGACGTCGTCATACACGTTAAGCTCTTAGCAGCATTATCTATCATAGCATCTGGATTACGTTTTTGAATCGGTGAATCCCACAAGTTGCGTGGTGAGGAAAAGTTCATTGGATGTATAAGTAGCTGGCGAATCCCAAGAGGACTATATGCTTGCTGCTTATCAACACCAGATGCTATGAGATCAAAGTTGAGAAAAGGAATATCCAAGCTTGGAAAACGAGGATGCTGATAAAACAGATCTCCGGAATCCTTTTCTACTCTATTCCCAGCAGCATCTTCATCCATTGAGAGGAGGGTTTGCATAGAATCTGTATTCACTGACCCAAACAAATTCCCTGGAGCCAGCTCTGAAGCAACCTTCGAGTTAGAAAGTTCGTTTGCATTTTTATCGCTGGAAGGAAGGTTCCTTATAGAGCCTGAGCTTACCGCACTAAATATATCCACGGGAACTAGTTTTGGAGCATTCTTTTTGTCGTCTAGTTTCACACAGGGATCTTTTTCTTCTATATATACATCAGGGGAGTCGACATTGATGAAGTCATTGCTTAAACTGGTAATTATGTCCAATTCTGAAATTCCTGTTGGGGCATCCTTTAGAGGGACACATGACTCCAAAGCGAGAGTTCCGGTTGTTGCAGAGCTCTGAGAGTCAGAATAGCAAGTTATTGAAATTGGGCCACCGTCCATGTTATTTGAGTTTCCTGTCGCATTCTCCTCAACAATGCATCCAGGACTTGTTTCCGATAATGTCATCTCAAGCAAATCGCTCTCAGACAATAGGTTTTCCATTTCTACAGAATCAAGCATGTTTTCTATTGTAGCAGAAAGGGCAAATTCCGGAGAGCTTTCTGACTGAATAGAGCCTTTCTCATGCCTTTTAGATGTTCCAAACAACCCTGATGATTCCTGTGATTCATCCACAAAGATGTTGGGAACTTTGTCGGAACTAAATTGGCAATTGCTACTTCCAGAAGTTTCAGCCTCATGTAATAAAGACTGCTCCATATTTTGCTGCTTTCTGTGACCATATTCCTCAATCCTCAGACTCCCCATTGCATATGCTGTTCCAGAATCAAATTGACAGCAATTGACTGCTGATCCTTGAATACATTCTGAAGTTTCATATCCTAAAACCCCTTCTACTTGGCTCTGTTGCATCCTCACAGATGGTGAGCTAGTATTTCCTACAGAAGGCAAACTTTGGAACTTTTCGGGTAATCCTGATGCCAAGTAAGACTCCAACTTCTTTTTCACAGAGCTGTTCCAATGATTTTTTATTGCATTGTCTGTCCTGATGCAAACGAGCATGATGACATTTCAGAACCATTTATTTTGCCCAAAGAATGTTTCTGAATTCAAATTAGAAGTAAAAATTTTACCTTCCAGGCAAAAATTTCTGTAACTCAGCCCACTTGTTCCCATATATTTGATGAGCACGAACTAAAGCCATCTCCTCATCCTGTGTCCACGGTTCCTTGTTAATCGCAGGGTTAAGATGGTTATGCCACCTGAAAACAATGAACATCATATAAAACTAAGTCATTATGTCATCAATAACGCTTCAAAAATATCATCCCAGCCACAGAGAAGTGTTGAGAATTGAACGAAATGACGAGCTTCTATTACACTTGAAAACACTATAGGAACCCCCCCCCCCCCCCCCCCACCACACCCCCCCCCCCCACAAAAAAAAAAAAGACTTGACACACCCCTAATTTAGCTCAAGTATTCTAACTGTGCTTCGAGAAACTTTTCATTCCACCACACACTCCACTTTCACAGCTTGGCACTCGCTCACAATTCCTTGGACGTTGACACTTGCGCTAGCACCCTACTCGACACACTCTAGGGTCACGGGTAACGGGCATCACATGCCTCACTTTTACTTCCTTTCTTCTTGACACGCACAAAAGAAAGAATCTAAGCTGCTAATTACAGGCATATGGGTTAGTGAGTCAAGCTAGAAGACCAATTTTATTCGTGATGTCAGCAAGCGAAGCCTCAAGAGAAACATTTTTGGTTTCAAATAAGTAGATATGAGATTTTAGAAGAAAATTGGACGGGCAGCAGATACACAAATGGTGAACTAGGGGAACAAAAAAAATCATCCCACTCAACATTTCAGTAACCAAGTTCCAGAGTTCGTGCAAAGATTGGAACAAAAGCTCTTCAAAGGTGACGAGAGAGAGAAAGAGTATACTGAATGAACAAATCAGTGATCATACCTTTCTCGACACTGCTTTCCAATACGTCCAGGTAATGCTTCTGCGATTGTTGACCACTTTTTTGCCCCATATCTGTTAACTAACTCGATTATCATTTGATCCTCCTGTAGACAAAATTACAAGAACAGCCACTTATAGCTTGGCGTCGCAAATGGCATCGGTTGAAGTTACAGAGTGTCTCAAGCATCCGCTAACCAGAAATTTGAAGACAGAATTATTTGGCAGTCTGACAATGTGAAAAAGCAAAAATACCTCTTTAGACCATGGCCCTTTGACGAGTTCAGGATTTAAGACCTTCTGCCACCTGTGCAGGCATTGCACGTCTGTCCGATCTTTGAAACATGCCGCTGCATATCACACAATACCACACAAAAAACGCAGAATCTTTGCAATGAAGTCATCTTGTAAAAAAATTCCATGTTCCCTTTGCAGGAGAGTCATCTTTTTATTAAAATTCTATTTTCCCATGTTTGAATTTAAATTCCTTTCTTTCCCAGAGAATGAAGGGACAAAACAAAATGTTTTATCACTTATTTCCAATTTTTTTGAGTTGATCCTTGGGCTTTATCAAAAGAAAAAAGAAAAGATAGAGAACTTATTGAAGTAAACAAAGTGAGCGACAAACTGAAAAAAACCAACAGGTTAAAAGACGAGTAAAAACAGCATAATGTATTACAAACAAGCCGTCGGGAGGACCCAAAAAGTCTAGAATATGGAGACAAATTTCACATTGAGATTAGTCACTTCCATCAGAATACCTATTTTTTTCCAACTCTTCCCTTTGTAATGTTGAACCGCCCTGCGCAGCAGTTCGTCCTGCGTATAAGATCCAAACTTTGTCATAAGTTATTCATGAACAATATAACGCGTATCCAAAGAAAAAGAACACGTATCAACCAAACCCCATGCTGAAAGTACCTCTTCGACGGTCCATTTTCCCGTTGTGGAGCGTCTCGTTGGACCACTTGTCCTCCTAAAACAGAGTCATGCGGTACTCCATAAGAACCAGTTGCTAAAACGAATGGAGCATTATCTTTGTTGTTTTTTCTAAGAATTAAGAAATGATGCATAATATCTGATTAATCATTAGACAGTACCGTTCAAAAAAATTCCTAATTTATCACATACAATTAGATTATGCAGTTTAAAAGAGAGTCCTAATTTATCAAACACGAATACACAGTTACCCATGCGAAGGCCTCATATTCCGAGAACCATCACTTTGCCCATACGAAGCAGTAACCGGCACTCAAGCTCGCTTGCAACTCCTTGTCCTCAACCTTGTATATAAACTGAACGGAGTCCCTAAACTCCACTTGTTATCCTCAATTTGTAAACTCAAGAAGCACGGTTTTAGAATTCAGAGAGAGAACCGAACGGAGGCTGAGCAATTTGCAGATCCTATAGACGAAGAGCATATTCTACGTTCTGATGCTGCAAAGGACCTGCAAATGAACTAGCAATTCTGCAGACCAAGAGAGAGTGGAAAGGGGAAACAAACGGTCGTGTAGAAATTCAAAAATGAAGGGGCCCCCGTGGTTTTGAATATCGTCCATGCAACAAGTTACAAGTTATGGAGTGGAAAATCAAGGCCGTTGGATGAAAGTCCAAAATATCGGCTGCGCTTTTGCGAGTCCCACTTGAATATTTCAAATCCTAACGGCTCCTTACGCTTTAATTGTTAATGTATGTTTACGTTCTTTTCACTTTTTTTTTTTTTGTTGTTGTTGTTGTGAAGTACACTTTACACACTCACCTTCCACTTCAGACTTTTTTACACTCCAATTTTTCCAATTTCGTGACACTCTCAGTCAAAAACTTTTGATTTCGTGGGATTTGCATCTTCCGTTCTAAATTTCCCGTTAAAACAGTCGAATTGATAGAGAAATACTTGGTATTCTTTCTGAGTTTTTCTGGAAAGAATTTAACGGTCCATGATTTATTTTAAAAGTGAACCCTACACATCCAGAGATTCTGAGTCATTGAATTCTTCCTAAGAAGAACCTGAGAAGAACCCAGGAAGAACACCAACCATTTCTCGAATCGATGCACGTGCTTACCATTGATACCCACATGAAATGACGCTTCTGCCCTCATCCTGCTGACCAACATATTTTGACATTAGAATGACAGTAATGACCTTAAATCTGACCCAATGATTCCCCTGAACCAGCAACATATTTTGGAGAAAACGTGGATGCAGTTTGGGAGATCTAATGCGAGTATGCGAGCAACTGTTGATGTCGTTGCTGTTTGGATCTATGGGCCCAAATTGTGTTTTCAGGTCTTTGGACTTGGGTTTGATTTTATTTTCTGCTCTTTTGATCTGAATGGTTGCGTGGGCCTAACGGCTACTTTCCGTACTCATTTGTTTGATTGATCATTTATGCATGCATAAATGGAGAGATTGAAAGAGTTTTTTTTTTTTTTTTCTAAGAGATTTAAAGAGTTAAATAGCGTAGAACAAATGCTTACGCTGGACGCAGGCATAGCGGAGCGCCGGAGCCCCATCTATATCCTGTTTACTTTTTCTTTTTTCTTTTTTAACTTTATTTTCTATAGGATATATTAATGGTTATAGAAGATGACACTTTACTAGCTTATGATCTGCTACATTGCTAATGCGAAAAGAGATTTATTTAAAACCTCATAGGAAAATTGCAAAAAGAGGGAGAATGTACTTCGGCAATGTAAAGAAAATGTTTTAAGCTAATGTAAGACATGATAAAAACTTTAAGGTAATGTAATTTCTTGTTACCTTCGAGTTATTTGTCTCTTCGAATAAATCCAAATAGAAGAGCACTTTTTGAGTTATTGCTGTATTAAGAAGTTACCCAATGAGACGAGACAAATATCATTGCTAATTGTCATCAGATTTCAGTCACCCCCACCAACCGACAAAGCTAGATTCATTCAAACATCCCACCAAAAGCAATAGCGGGAATCCAGCATACTGGCCCGGCCCATAACGTAAATTTGTAAACTAAGGGGGGCATTTGTTCCGGTTTAAACTGTAACATTCAGTTTCGGCTATTTCCGGTACCGAAATTAGATCTTATATTAGGAAACAATTAGAATCGAAAATTTTGGCGGAAACACTGGAATTTCTAGTTCCGGTATATATTTTTTTAAAAAAAATTCATTGTTCAAAACAATGCAGTTTTGAGCCCTATTTAAAATAAATAAATAAAGTAGTGACCTGGGTTGAAACTCAGGTCACTTAACCTAACGAAGACCTATCTTTTGAATCTATTCGAAAGTTCCAAGCTTCACCCCCCTCTCTCCCTGCCGTGAACTCGAGCCTTCACCCCCCCTTAGGCTCTCCCTGCCTGTCGTGAGCCCAAGCGATCAGTCGTGCTCTCCTCTTACTGTTGTTTGTGCTCAACTCCTTTGTCTCTCTCTCTCTCTCTCTCTCTCTCTCTCTCTCTCTCTCTCTCTCTCTCTCTCTCTCCGTCCCGACTCGCATCTCCTTGGGGCCGAATGCAAGGAGGGCTGGTGATGCTAAAGGAGTATATGAGATCGACTTGGTTTCTTATGCTTCGGCCTTCGCTCAGAGGCTTAGGAAGACGATTGGGCAGAAGAGAATGGAGCTTGGCAACTGGGTTCGGGAGCCTAAAACCCATATTGGTCTTGCAGCTTCCAAGTTTCTTCTCTGCTTAAACATTTTCCTCTTTTGAGTCTTTTACTCTAATAGATGTACATGGTTTCCAATTTCTTTTTCCTTGCATTTGTTACACAGTATATCATATTTTAGTTCAAGTCCATAGTACTGTGCTTCAAGAATCCAAACAAATTGGGAATAAATCCTTCCAAAATGGCTAAATTGGATTGTATTTTGGCAGTGTTTATTTTGTTGATAAGGAAACAAAATTTCTGGATTCCGTTTCTGAACAATTCCAGTTCCATTCTGGAATGGAACTGGAATGAAAATTATGATTCCAGTGGGTACCGAAACCAGAACTGGAATCGAAATGGCTCATTCTAGTTCCATTCATTCCGGTGCCCACCCTTATTGTAAACTCTTTTTTCAAGGAGTGGAATGATTATAACGCTAACACATAGATTAATGAAATTGGTCATTAATTTTAACATAGGTACAATTAAAAATCCAACCAGTCTGAGAAGGAAGAAGCGAATTCATTTTGTTTTTTTTTTTTTTTTTTATCAATTTAAATGAAAAATGATTTTTTACCACATGACAATTGTTTCTCATAATTTTTTTTTAACTATAACAATTTTATGCGTGTAGAATCGTTATTTTAGAGGTTAAAAATTAATTTCCGTCAAATTAATAAAAAAAATTGGAAAACTAAAAGGTATTTAAAAAATCATTATTTTGCTTCTTTCCCAATTTTCGCCTTATAATAATTATATATTATATATCGTTCATATTATACTATTCAATGATGTCAACAAACATTGCACCACACAGGAATTTAATTTACTTCTTTCAGATCCACTCATTTGTCTTTTTAATTATTTATGGATTCGAGAGAAAAGGATACAAAAAAATGAACCATTGAACCCTCACCTAATTACAAATCCTTTAGCCTACCTGCAAATTGCAATTTTATACGGTGCTATGATATAATTCCACCTTGTTTTACAAGATTTTTATCTTTTGCAATGGTAAAACGGCACTGAATCAAAATTGGAAACTAAATTAGACACCCAAAACAATGACCATTTTATAGAATCAAAAGCCTACTGTCAGTACTTGATATTCGAAATCTGAATTATCAAGCAATTACTTTAAAAGACAATATTGCAAGACTCAACTTAGCCAAATAGCCACAAGTGTAAGCAGCATAATTCCTTCGTGGATTTTTTTCCTCTCTCGATTGGGCAAAATGCTTATAAATATTCATATGGGCCGTTAAAAAAACAATGAATATTTACACGGACCCCCATCTTTCCGTCAACAGTTCAAAACCGTCAAATCAGCAAAAAAAAAAAAAACAATTGGAAAGATCTTTATTTTTTTCAGTATAAATTTAAGGATTAAAAATTAAAATTTTAAAATTCAATGACTTATTTTTAAATCATTAGAAAATTCGAGGATTAAAATTGATTTTAAGATCTTATTTTTCTGGATTACAGACTTGAGTACTAAAAATTGAAGTTTTGAAATCTAATGACCTATTTTTAAATAAGTGTGAAACAAAAAATAAGTTTTAAGTTTACATTTGTGAAGCCCAAATGAAGGAAATTTGAAGCACTTTTCAACTACCTCAGATTTTCTCTTTCGGACACCCAATGAGCACAGTTTCGTTTATACTGGAAAAATTGAGGTGGTGAACAGGTGAATTGATTGATTTGGGTTTCAACAGAATTAAAACTCTTAAATATCAAGCAACTGCTAGGACCCTAAAATATTTAATTTAACAGCAAAAAGAGGATACGTAAGTGGTGAGTATTCAAATGCATTTATTGTAAGCATCAAAATGTAACACTGACTGTCAATCCTGCAGGAGTCCCGTGACTGCATTAAAAAGGTCATTTTGGTAGCTTCCCAATTTTATGTACTTTTTTTTTTTTTTTCCTTTTCTTGTTTTTTCTCTTTTTCGATATTCAATTTTTTCAAAAAAAAAAAATTACATAGATATTTTACTTATAAACATGAATAAACAGTACAATTCTCAAAACAGTTATATTACTAAGTAGAGATTAATATATTGCTAAATAAAAATTAAAATCCTCTATAATTCTTTGTCAAAATTATATCCGACAATATAAAATAAAAATTAATATACTATTTAATATTACTCAAATTAGATTTTAAACAATGTATATCCTACAATAGTTAATATGCATATAATTTTTTGTTGTGTATGTCTTCGCTAATCTCACCAGAAAAATTCCAATAAATAATTATAGAGAATCCTAGAAAAATAACTACCAAACATAAATTACACCTCAATCTATATAAATGAAGGTGGTTGGCATTTTTCTGACGTACTAATATCATGTGAAAGGAAAAGATAATCGAGGCTATATCTCGTTGGCAAGATCTACGTGAGAATTGGGAGTATCTATGACGGTCTATTTTTGTATTAAGATTGAAATTTATAGCCTCTGATGAATAATAAAACAACATTCAAATTGGTGGTTACATTTTTTAACAAGTGATGTATCTAATATAAGACCATTTTTTTATATTCTCCGAAGTGTAGATGAATTAATCAAGAGTACTATTGGTTAGCTGACTGATCTTTGTTTGACTCCCCATACTAATAAAATTCGCGACTTAAATGATGCGTGCGATGAAGGGTCATTGCATGTGTTTGAAGTTTAGTGTAACGTTAAGCTCTTCGTAGTGCGATCAAACTGACTTAAGTATGTTCGAGTCTTGTGCATAGGAGGTGCTGTGGATTGTACTTTGATACACAAAAACAAAAAGATCATTCCATGAGAAAAAAAACCAAACAAATAATTTGAGAGATCTGAGGGTTTATTTTATAAGTCCAAGGATTAAAGCAACCCAAAAGGGGGGGTGAATTGAGTTTCCAAACTTTTTCGCTTTTCACCCCCAAAGTCGTGTTTGCAAAGTAAAGACTAATTTAGCACAAGTATATTGATGCAACAAGTAAATAAGTGCTAAATGTAAAGAGTAGGTTTAGAGAAGCAAACACGAGATTTTTAGGTGGTTCGGCAAACCCGCTACATCCACCCCTCAAGCTCCTTTACCGAGCCTTAAGGTTTTTCCACTATCTTCCAAATAGTGTACACACTAGCTTCCGGTGCTAGAGAAGTACAAGTGGGCTAACACTAGCTTGAGATATACCCTTTTAAGCTTTTTCTTTAGTGAACAACCTCAGGAATCACCTACAAGCTAATGGAAAGGATTCACACAAACCTGCGCAGAAAACATAAGAAATCCAATATGAAGAGCCAAACAAAAAAAAGATCATTCAAATGGTCAATGTCCTGTTAAAGAACCCAATGAAAGAGAATATACCATAATTTAGCACAAGTATATTGATGCAATAAGTAAATAAGTGCTAAATGTAAAGAGTAGGGTTTAGAGAAGCAAACACGAGATTTTTAGGTGGTTCGGCAAACCCGCCTACATCCACCCCTCAAGCTCCTTTACCGAGCCTTGAGGTTTTTCCACTATCTTCAAATAGTGTACACTCTAGCTTTCGGTGCTAGAGAACCGTACAAGTGCTTTCCCGGCAAGCTTGAGATATACCTCTCTAAGCTTTTCTTTAGTGAACAACCTCACTAAAGGAATCACCTCTTTTGGATAGGAAGATACAAGAATAAACTCTCTCAAAGAGTGATAAGAAAATGAAAAGCTCTATCTCTTTGATTCACACAATGACAAGGATGAAATGTAATTGTGTGAATGATATGAGAAATATGGAATAAGAAGGTTTAAGATATTTTCAAGCTATGTAAAATGATATGTGGTGTTCTCTCTTGTTTAGAGACATTAGGAAGGTCTATATATAGCCACATGAGAAAACTAGCCGTTTATAGCCGTTAGGGGTCGATTGACAATTTTACCGTTGTACCGGTCGACCGCTTCAACTAGCCGTTGCTCAACGGTCATAAAATTTGAATGCTGTCAAATTTTGCATCATCCGCTTCATGTAGCGGTCGACCGCTACAAATCATTTTCATAGACCGCTACAATTAAAAAGTCCCTTTTTTACTTTTTGAAATCCATTTCAAAAACCAACTTCCCAAAAGTATAACCAAGGCTTGGGAGTTTATATAGGGATGATTTGAAAACATTTAAAGCGCATTTTGGTTGTCAAACTTGTGATAAGAAGATTATGCACGGTTTGAAAAATATGCAAGTGTATGATTCAAATCCTTGTCAAAAGTTAAACTAAGAGTTACAAGTTATACCCTATGGTCTTGAATTTTCACTTTTGAGCTCCTTGCATCTTCTTGATCTTCAATCTTCTTGTCTTTGGCTCTTTGATGATAAAAATGTCTTTGTCTTTGAAGATGTCCATTTTGTAAACTTAATCCATTTATTGAAATCATCAAAATAATAAAAGTTAACATATTTTGTCTCTTTAATCACGGTAATTAGTGTTTAGCTGGAAGGAAATAGAAGCACAAAAGAAGAATTTTTTTCTACCCTTTCCCTTTTACACAAAGTGGTACATTAGTTTTTATATAGTGAACAGCGTGGTATCTCATGTGGCTTCGAATGGTATCGAAGGTCAATGATCTTTTTATCAAAACCCGCCGTACACTTCCAACTTGATCCTAATTAATAATGTTAAAGAGGGCGACGGTGCAGGATACATATTGCAGAGATTCAGTTCAGTCAAGCATGCACGTAAGGATAATTTAAGGCTAGAGCTTATCCAAAAGCTAAAACAATAATATTTAAAAATGGACAATGGGCCAGGATATACAGGACCATATATTACCTTTCAAGAAATTGGTATATCTGCTTTATAAAAAATAAAAAATAATACACATAACAATAATATATACCATGACCATTATTGAGGTTTAAAACGACTCTAAATTTTTTTCTTTTTTTTGGGGGGGAGGGGGGGCTAAAATGACTCTAATTAGTTTTGTTTGCACTGTCCTTGGTCCTGACACTTGTTGATTAATCTTCAATTTCTGTTTTTCTTGGTTCGTGTACAGAAGCTGTGTAGAAATTGTCAAACAATTGAAGCAAATATATGTGTGTCAAAATTATAATTTGCTTCGGGATAACCTATGCTAGATTGGCCCTCCTATATATAAAGATTGATAGGGTGTCACCCAATTTTTCCAAATAGTATTTAGTGCTTTTAATAAGTCCAGCTAATTTGAATAACAAAGTTTGAAATATTGTACATTGCATGAATCGCTAAAGCTAGCTAGATGATTAAAACCTTTGCTTATATTCGAACGAAATCTAAGTGGCATATATACGCCCATAAATATATATATTTATACACACACACACATATATATATATTGATTTATTTATATGTGTGTATAAAAAATGCATTATACAAAATAACATCTGGAGTTTCTATTCCTCGCGTCATTTTCACTCATTTATGTTTTCCTTTATTGCCCAATTTTTTAAAAAGTTATGTAAAATTACAAAAATTTAATGATATTACACCTTAGTTTATGCCAGAGACCGAGAGGGGTCTTTTTTTTAAGCAAAACAGATTATTAAGAAAGATGGAAATTAAGAAAAGAAATAGACAGGAGATATGAGTATTCGGTCTGGCCTGAGGAGAGAACAAACTATATGCAATTCTACTATTTTTATACAAGTCCAGATCAAGAAGTTATTGACCTCTTAAAATGTTTTATACACTTTTCACGTGTCCATGAGTTGATCAGAGATATCACCTGTTAGTTAGTCGATCTTAATTCGACTTCTCACGTCAATAAATCTAGCGACTTAAATGATGCGGGTAATAAGGAACCACCGCACGTGTCCAAAATTTGATGTAACGCATATCCTCAAGCGCAGTCAAGTTAGGTTAAGTCTTTTCGAGCCTAGTTGATTGTGGATTCTGCGCTAACACTCATTGTCTATTTTGCCCCAAAAAAAAAACAGTTACATGCTTTCTAACTCATCTCCCATTCAAACATTTTGTATATTATTCAATTCGAATCGAATAACGTGTTCTTCCTACGAAATAAATTTAAATCGAATAATCCGCAGTATATTAGTACTTTAAAAATTATACAAACATCGTAGTTATGCAATGATTCTGAAAAATGAGATTTTCAAAGAAAATTTAAAACTATGAAAATTCAGGTGCTATTATATTTGAATAATATAGCTTAAAAAATAAAAAAATGAATTTTATCAGTTTTTCGAAGAGACTAATAATTATACCGAAAAAAAAATTAACAAAGAAGGAGTACTTACGTATCCCAATTTTGGCTTTATTACCCTAAAAACAAAACAATAATCATAATCATAAATAATAATAATAATAATAATAATTTTTTTTGTTGGCGTACGAGACAGTCAGGTAGGAATTGTCAGAGAGATGATCCAAATACTACCTTACAACAATATAAAATGCAAAAAACAAAAAGAGAGTAATCAATTGGCTAATAATAGAACTTCCCTGAATGGGAGGTCGTTTCCCATCTCACGAGCACAAATAAAAGAGTACAAAAAGTTGCCTCTGTAGTCCTGCCTTCCCTCTCCAGGCTTTTGAAAAGCTTCTGCAGCTCTTTGGCAGCCTGAAAACCGGTACCTGTCCCAACCAAATTGCTCCATTAACGACACTCAGAATCTCTCACCGATTTCCTTATCCTATAAGACCCAATAAACAAAGCAAGTGCAACCAACACCGTGGGACACTCTTTGATTTGAGATATCAAAGTTGGTACACTCGTGTCTGTACAAAGTCAATGCACCGACTGTTCTGCTCCTGCTCCGTGGATCTAAGTCTCCTCAAGTTCACTTGCCGGTGAGGTTTCTTTGGAACTGGTTCTGGGTTTTGATCTGCTTTGCTTTTGTGACTGTTATTTATGCATTTCTCATCTGGGTTATGTATTTGTTCTTGTTATCTTTCGTTTTGGCTAGGCGTTTCAGGAGAGGGAATTCGGTCGGTCAATCCGGTGAAAGAACCACCTCTGAAGTCTGGAAATTATGCAAATATTCTTTTGGTAAACTAATCATGAAATGGAATTCGGTTCTCCTCTGTGCTTGTTTCGTGCATTTCCTCATCTGTGGTTTCCTATTTTCTCTGTTTTTTTTTTTTTGTCTCACATATCTGGTTTTTGGATAGACATATTTCAATTTTGTCAAATGAACAATTGTCCGTTTGTCATAATTCAGGAATTTATATGTCAATTGTCATAGAGCGAGAACATTCATAATTTCAATTTTTTTATGGTGTTTCAATTTTCAGTTATTTTTTGTGTCCAGAATCTTCTCCACAAAAATCCTAACACAATCCCCCTCTCCAGTCCAAACTCCATTGTCTTTCTCCACTCTCTCTCTCTTTAAGATACTGGCTGATCAGACGGTTCAAGGATCAATTTGGAGGAGAAAATAATGAGAAGGAATTTCATTCATTGCGCACACCCTGTAGTTCAAGTTTGAAAATTTTCAGATGGAGAATGATTTGTGCATTCTTTTTACACATCCCTTTCCTCTGTTTTCGTCTGCACCTTATTATATGGTCCGTGTGTTTTTAACCCGAGACGAACAGGTATATATTTGTCTGTTTCAGGCAACCTCGCCAGCGATTGTTTTGAATATTTTGGACCTTTATGTATTCGATGACTAGTTGTTAGGATTGGTGGATTCGGCAATTAATAATCAGCTGCATCTGACTCTGTGAATGTCATTTGTCTGTTGCAGAATATGCCTCAACACAATCTGAGATCAGCTGTTTATAGATCATTCGTCACATGTGAGGATCCAAAAGGAGTAGTGGATTGTAAGATGATAAGAAAATCACGGACGAGGTCTCAGGAAATGGACCCGAAGATCGAAACCCGGAGAACACCAAAGAACTCAAATGCAGTCGTGGGATTAATAAAGGCAGAGAAAGAGGAGATGCTCTCAAAAGGGTTCGCAGAAGAAGTTCACAGCCCACATTCCTTTCGACTCATGGAGGTCTCCAGAGGAGCTCAGAAGCTGAACCAGAGTATCGACTCGTGGTCCAAAGGAGTGAGATTCGATGGGCAGTCTACGGATATCGCAAGGGATTTGTTGAAAGGAGCTCTTGATCTGCAGGAGTCTCTAATCATGCTAAGAAAGTTGCAAGAAGCTTCAGATTATATGGCTCGGTTAAAAAAGAAGCAGAATGAGAAGTCAGAAAGGGCAAGAATTGATGAAGATCAGGGGATTGTGAGAACGCATTCCAGCTATTCTGGGGATCAAAATTGCTCAATGGAATCTCAAAAGACTCGACTTTCTCTTGATGGCTCTTCAAGGAATCCCATTGAGGAGCTTAAGAAACTGATCAGTGACAGCCTTGCTAAGCAGAATCTCTTGCCAAACACAAACACTGAAGAAATTGATTATCTTCATCGAAGAGATTTTGACTGGGCTTCAGAAATCCCATCCACAAGCTCGAACAACTCCTTGACAGTTCATGCAAGTGATTTTGGTTCTACAGACTCCTCTCTTTCATCAACAGCTTCACAGAAGAAAACAAAAGGCCCAAACTTGATTGCCAAGCTTATGGGTCTAGAAGACCCTCCTTCAAAACCCACGGCGACCACTCTCCAAAAACATTTTGAGAGTGAAAGAATTTCAAATCAGCGACGGCCTATATTTGATATTGATATGCCAAAGGGAAGGAAGCCCCAGTCCGTGGCACAGAATGTGGATCCGGAGCGGAGGATCCTAAAGAAAATACTTGAAACCATGCAATTCAAAGGACTTCTGAAAAGCATATCCGCCAAAGAGCTTAAGCCTCAGTCCTACGATTCCAGCTATTTCCATTCCAAACAAAGGTCAATTGGTGAAATGCCCCCCATTGTTCTTATTAAACCTATGCATGTCCCATGCCAGGTGGAGGAGCTCCACACGCCCTTACTTCCGGGAGAGGAAGCTTTGAACACAAAAAAGATGCTCAAGAAAATGAAAATAAAAGGAGTGCTTCCTCAAAAGACTCGCAAAGAAGGGGTCTTGGGTTCCAAGAACATCCATAGCGAAACGGAAGCAGAAGATACTCCTATCAGAACGCTTAGCTCAGAAGGAGCCAGAGTACATAAAGAGGTAGCTAGGAAAACAGAAGATAAAGAAGGCAAGTCTAAGGAAAAAGTCTCAAATAAGCGAGGTTCAGGTCCCATAGATCACAAACCGCGGAAAAAAGAGGCAATTGACAAAAAAGCTGATAAGATTCAAAAAGTTGCCTCTGCCAGCAGGAAACCACGGGAGATGGAGAATGTGAAGACAATATCAGAAGATCCTGCCAAGGCAAACTCGACAAAGCTGAAAAGGTTTGAAAATGGATCAAATGTCACAAAGAACCAGGTTGTCAGGCAACCAAGTACTCCCCAAAACACCATCTCAGGACACGCAACAAAAGCAATAATTTCGAGTTCCACAGATCAGATTAAGAATCAGATGAAGAAGAAGAACAACAAGCCTGCCAGAGAGCCTATTGAAGCTAACTCAGTTGTGAGTCTTTCATATAAGTCTCGATGGCTCAGTTCGAGTGACTTCCTGAAACTTAAGAAAAACTAAATTTTAGCTTTTGTACTTCTTAAAACCACAGGAGCGGTTTAGAAGTAAGAAAACGATAATCCACTACTAAACTTTTGCCACAAGTATCAAACTGCAAATAAAGAAGAATTTTTAGTTTGTCAAAATTAAATTGAGTCTTCTTCTTTTGCAGATCAGAACTTTTGGAGCCAAAGAGGATGACAAGAGGATCAGTCTTAGAAGTGAAAATTGCTCTCCACTGATTAGAACAAACACCACCCTCACCGATCAACTCCCTGTACAGGAGGAAAAAGATGCCACTGAATCTCATATTGGAGGTGACAAGCCATAGCTTGATTATGCTATAAGTGAAATATAATGCTGAGATATGATGAACAAGTGGAACGATGAAACATGCTTCTTCTTTTTTTCTTTTTTTTTTATGGTTTACACATGGAATTGGAGTGATTTCATAATAAAGCTGTTTACAGATACATGCATATTATGTAATATTTCCATGTCTAATGCGTTTTCATGTTGTTATTACATTAGTTAAAAATACGCTTTTATAGTAGTGCAAGCAGTAGTGAAATCTCCTGCACTGATAAGATCTTGATAAAACAAAATGCTTGAGGTATTTAACGACTCCAAATTTAGTTTATTAATCTTGCATATTTTTGTTAGATTTTGATTTTGAAAGGGACGTATGATTCTGATATCCGATTCCAAATTCAAGAAGAAGCAATCAATGTTTAAGACAGCCTAATGTTGCTTGTCTAAGTTTGTATGCATTCACCTTGCTGTAATCTTCAGAGAGTATAGACACATAATATAACCTGCAGAAAAAGAATTTGTTGATGTATTCATGTCAATGGCTGTTCAGACATCTGCATCTTTACATCTATAACCCAGGAAAAAAAAACTACAATACTTCCATGCACCCAATTTAGATGGTTATGTAACTTTATTTTCTTGGTAATTGCAGACCATTGCAGTAAGATCCAAGGTTCTCTTTCTGATGTCTCACCATTGAGCCTCAATCATGAAATTGATGGTAACACTGCAGAGGAAGCTTACAATTCCATCTTTCATAGTAGAGCAGACATCAAAAGCGTCAAAACTGGAAATGATCTCAAAGCTTTGCTCTTGAGAAGTCCATCATTCCGCAGTTGTGCAGAGGAGCTTTTTGATCTCCATGTGACTAGTTCTACAGCTGGAAAAGCATCTGGTATCAATGATTTGGTAGTAGCCAACGGGAGACTCTCTTTGGAATGTGCAAATGAACTCGTTGAACGTAAAAGCCTTCGTGATTCATGGGCAGTCCATCCTCTGTTACTGACACGTGTGGACAATTTGAGAATATCCATCTCAATGGACATGTTGGTGGAGGAAGTTTGCAAGGGTGTTGAAAATCTGAGAAGTTACAGCAACCTTGCTGGTGAGAGTCTTCTTGTTGACAGTCTTTTTGCAATGTTGGAAAGAGATATAAGATGCGATGGTGTGGAAAATGGAATCTGGGAAATGGGTTGGCGGCATGGGTTTTCCGTGGATGATGCAAAGCAAGTAGTGAACGAGATAGAGAAGCTAGTTTTCAACGGGTTGATTGAGGAGGTCCTTCAATAGTTTGACAGGTCGGCAGAGCACAATTGCATGTTTCTGTACATATAATGGTGCAAGCTCCATACATGTCAAGAGAATTCAAACTCTCTTAACTAGTGTCACAAGTGTATTTCCAGTGTCATGTCTTTAAGCAGTCAGACGCAGATCTTCTAACAATTGAACTGTAATTTTGTCTACTTGCACTGATTTAGAGCCTGGATCGTGTAGTAGAAAACACCAAAAAAGCACTCGAGTAAATCAGAGGTCATCCTGAACACTGCTGTATAATTGAGATTATTTTTCTTGAATTTCAATGATTTATGCAGATCAATTTATTCAAGTGGAAACTGTATTTGGATTCAGACTTTCTTACCGTTCCTGAAAATAATATTCCCAGAAAACTTTAAGCGGACCAGTTAGGCCATCTTTACTTGAGACATGAATCAAGATTAAGCAGCATAAAGATTCCGAGAGCCCCAGAAAGAAATTTTCTGGTGAAGCAAAGATTCCATCTATGATTGTAAGAATGAAGCAGGAAACAATTTTCAGTAAACAGGAAAATCTGTTTTCTTTGCCCAGTCCGATGACCATTGAGAAAAAAGACGTAATCTTTCCATATTACCGAAACAACTACAGAGTCTTCCTCTTCTCAATCAGCGATTAAACCTCCACATTGTTATGTGTGGCTTTGAATTTTAGTCCCACATGGAAAGAGAATGTTTCCACTCTTTCATCCTTCGCCTTCATTAGTGGGGATCAAGACTAGAGATTTACCCTCTTTTTAGGGTGAGATTCTTTTGTTGTATTTGGGCTTTGGATTGTATTTGCTTCTTTGGGTTCTCTAAATCTGTGTCTTTGTTGTAATACAAATGTCATTGCTAAGACTCTGTTTTCAAAGGTCGGAAGCTAACCGTGCCTTAGACCCATGACACGGTGCAGTGACTTAAGGTAATGGCAGCATTCAAGAATAGTACGATACAAATGGGCTGAATTTGGAAGTAAGTACACAGAAGCTAGCCTAGTGAAAGTGACGAGCACAGAAGAAACAACTAGAACTTTGACTATGATCATCATCGTGCATTTGACACTTTGACTAAAGAAAAGCATTTATACTTGGAGTACAGAGGAGCTGCATTCAATGGGAATATGGGGGCAGTTCTCATCAAACTAGTCTACCGTTTATACAAAAAAGCATCGTACATAAATCTGATCCTGTAGGTGAATAATCGAGTTCCAAAACATGATGTGGGTGCCCCAGGATTCTCTCTCTCTTTCTACAAATATGTATAAAGGTGGATATCTAAGAACAAGCTCCCTTGAAGATAAGGAAATTGAGGGTCTCCAGAGCAAAATAGATGAAAGTTTCTGGAGTATGAGTGAAGAAACAGCCAAAATTTGAACCCACCACACATTGCCATCCACTCCCATACATCTTATCAAACTCCTGAACACACAGAACCCATGAAATTGCATCAAATATTAAGCTACCAAAACGCATACAAACTCTGAAACTTTTAGCTTTTTTTTTGGTCAAATTAAACCAGGGAGTAAGAAAACAATAGGAGACAAACATAAATAGGTAGTCAGCGCAATGGTTTCTTTTAATCACCCAAAAAAGAAGAAGAGATGAATACCTTTTTGATATGGGCGGCAATTGAGATACAATCAACCACGTCATAGAGATCAAGAGCCTGAGAAGCACAAGCCATGGCTTGAATCTGCAGCTTCTCCGGCATGTCTGTTTCCTTAATCGTAGCTTTTCCTTCCAACATCTTTTGGGTCTCTTTGTGGAATCCCCGATATGATTCTCTCCGTAGAGTGCGACGGTATATAAGGAAGAATTAATGGCTGTGATTCTAGAGCGCAGACAACGAGAAGCTTCCCTATCTCCTCTACAGACAGTCAAGTCCCAAAGGGCCTGATTTAAAAGCGTCCGAGAACTTTGAGGCTGGCACGTAGCCCATGCTTTTCGGTCACCATTTTTTGTCCGTTTTCTCCTCTTTCAATCCTCTTCTGCGCGCATTATTCATGAAACGGCATAAACTAGAACAATTAACAAACCCCGGTTGACTCTACAGTTGGTGTCATATTGGTTTCAATATTAGGATTTTCTCCCGTTTATTGTTTGAATTAGATGCTAAAATTCAAAAACAGATAGAAATATTAGCTGGACAATATATACCTTACATCATCGTTTAATATTTGTTATATTTATCTTTTCTTTGAGTTAAATTATCCAATTTAGGTGACAAATTGAAGAGAATCTATTAAGTGGTCGTGGGGTGATGTATCCTACTTTTGCCTCTATGAAATTTATATGTATATTAGGTGAGTCCATTTCGTATAAGGATGTCGTGAACTTACCTAATTAGCTTAATAATTCTTACAATTGTCCAAAAAGAGAAAATTATGATACTAATTTGCTTGATGGGGGCAATTGGCAACACCTCTCTCTCTCCTAATCTCGTTTAAAGAAAATTTGCTTAAATGAGAATCTTATATATTTCAAAAACAAGTCTACAATGGAATGCTTGAAATCATGATTATTATTAGGATTAATTTATTCGAGCTTATTTTAAAAACTACAAAATGAAATCTAAATCATATAATTAAACTATACTCAACACCTCTACTCCATGACTTACAAGATAGTCCGTAATTATTGCATATAAATCCAATGGCTATTGGTGATAAAATGTTATACGTATTAGTCTTGTCTTATCAACCTTAGAGTTAGACGTCATTTATTTTGAAAATATTTAAAAATGAGTAGTCGAGTTTTGGCTTGAAAGGATTAAAAAAAGTCACTCAAATGTTTTTATCTTGTAAAAAAAAAAAAAAAAGAAGTCAAAAGTCTCTTATCAAAACCTTCGTAGTGATAAAAGTATATATCAGTGCTGCATACAGACAGCCTCCAAAGCCGGTTACAAAGAGAAGGGCATAAAGCCCAATACAGCAATTCTTAGAGCCAAAAGGGTTGTACACCTACTGGCCATTAAAGTCTGAATCCAAATGGTCATATAGCCTCAAACAGATGAGCCAGAACGCCCATAATTTTTGGGTCCAAAGACCCAATAAGGGGTGGGCTTCCACTACCCAAGGCTCGCCACAACTGCTCAGCCACACCAATGAAGCTTTAGGGCCACTACGGCTAAATCACAGCAAGAATCAAATAGGGGGGGAGAACCCCAGCAACAGATGAGCATTCCATAGAGAAAACGTCCAACCCAACAAAGCAGCCCCCCGGCGGAGCAGGGCACCACTGAAAACGGCTGGCCCAGGTCACACCATGAGGTTTGGTTGCCCCAGCCACAATATGGTCACAGGAACTCCTTGGCCACAAAGTGGAGGCAAAACTTAGCCAAAGGAAAATGCAAAGCAAGGGAAAAAATGGGCCTTGAGAGAAAGAATGGCCAGCAGAAAGTGGCCGGAGAAGCCAGAGCAACCCAAAATAAAGGCTGGCTTGGAGAGGGCAAAGAGAACGCCTGAAGGTGCTTGCTCGTCCCTGTGTTATGTGTTGCCCCAAATCCTCCAATCATTCTAGATATCTAACAGTGAAAAAGGGCCACAAAATACGTCCAAAAGAGGATGGAACTGGAGGTAAAAGGTAAAGGTCGACCAAGGAGAATGGCAGGGGGAGAGAGGAAAGAAGAGAGAGATAAAGCCCTCCCGCCTCTGGAAGACAATCTAGAAAAAAAAAAAAAAAAAAAAAGGCAGACGGAGCTGGAGGAAAGAGTTTCTAGACAGAGGACAGACGCTCTTCACTTGTTTACTGATGACATTTCTATCAGGATTACAAAAATAATAATAATAAAAAATCTTTACTTTTACCTTCTAATTTTCAATTCAATGTTAAACAAATCATCACACTTAACATCAAACTATCTAAATATTGATCCACTTTGATAATATGAGAGGATAAACACGATTTTTTTCAAAAATGTAATTGATATTTTTATTGAAAATTGGGAAACTAGTAAAGATTTTCCAAAAGTTAAAAAAATCAAGTTAAGAGGAAATTTTGCCTTTTAGCTGGAAACGCACGGATTACTAGGAATTTTTCCTCAATTTTTAAGGACCTTTGGTTCACTTCCACACTCTTACGTACTTCTGACGCTTATTCTCTACCACGACGTGCGTAGTACATTCAGTTCGGGCGGTTACCGACCGAATCTTTTGTAAGGAGGTGGTCCGCAAGTGACTGTCTTATTGATTTTGATTTCAGTCAGTTCTTTTAAATTCCTTTTCTAAAAACGTCAAAAACAGGTTTTGTTAGATTCCGATTGGTGCTATCGCGCAAGGACGATAAATTCTCGCCGGACGTATCTTTATACATCTTGCTCGTGAGGAAATCGTGATCGAATTCCAATTAAAATGGGCCTATAATGCAAACAATGCCGCACGTTTGATCGCGGACTCAGCAGCACCATCACGTTAGAGGGCTGTCGCCAAGCACGTAGGCGGAATTTAATTAGCTCTGGGTACTGCCAAGATTGAACTGGCAGAGACCAGAGCCATCGGCCACGAACTCAACGGACACTTGGGGGAGTTAGGGAGCCCTTGGATAGAAGAAAGTTCATACTTCCATATATATATAAAGAATTTCTCAAGTGCATATTTAAAACATTTAGGGAACATTGAACCCATACGGATACCTTCTATCTACAAAATCGAATTGATGTAAAAGTGAGGAAGCATATCCTCCAACGGGAAATAGGTACACACTGAATGGAACTTTAAGCGAAGTAACTTTAACCATTGGAAAAAGAAAATCCAAAGACAAGCAGCCTATCAGCCAAACTATATTCAAAGCAAACACTAGATTCTATACTCCTCATGGGAACCAATTTTACATAAGCCATTGAAATCAATGACACATCAACGAACACCGATTGACAATCTAATTCCAACTCCTGCCTTATCAACAGCTTGACACTGCGTCTACACCAACTGAATTTGAACACAACACCACTACATTTAACATCAGTCTCAGATTCTGTCGGGTCTACTTCTATCCAATGGCATAACCCGTGTATCCAGAGTTGACAGTATCTGAGGCATCGACATGCCACCAGACACAACAATTTCTGCAATTGAAGAACAAAGGAGTTATCACATCAACCTACATTAGATGTCAAGTGCAACAAAAGACAATTCATTCGTTGTTTTTTTTTTTTTTTTAAAGCAAAAAATTATCCCCTTGTAGGACCGCTACATATTATCCAAGGCGAACCCCTCTGACCAAAATAAGTATCTTCAGTTTCAAATTCTTTCTTGTTCAATGCAGCAATGCAGCAATTAACAGCACGGACTTTTTGGTGCCATTAGGAAAATATTCCAGATTGGGTCTAGTAACAACACAGGACGTTTCCCTTTTCCCCCCACCTCCGCATGTAAAACATAAAATAACAGCAAAAGGAATAAGTTCCTTACCAATTCCTTCACGGACTGATAAATTGGGTCTAATAACATCCTTGGTATTGACCAAAAATATATCACCAATATAAAGATGGTTCGTCGGCACATAGACACAGCATAGCTCCTCCTCTCCAGAATAGTTCTGCATTAATTTAGGAAAGAAAAAAAGATGGGAATAAATGCAACTTCATTTTCTGGTAAGTATAGGAAAGCTCGTCAGTTAATCAACATTCAATTCTAGCATAGCTTTCAACTTGTGGAAGACATGCCCAATTCACACGAGTAACCGAGGACCAATAACAATTTCTCACAATAGATAAGCTTCAATCTTGACATGTCCAAGTTCCACAACTCCGTTAGCTATGTTAAATATAACACACAGAATATACTTCTAGGGACATTAACAGTTCAAAGATAAAGGTGTTAATGCCTAGAGGGAGACTTTTAAACCTAAAACCAACATTTATATTCAGTTTGCAACCTTTCTCAGTCTGTGAGAGTTGTTTTTGTTAAACCCCATAACAGGCAAAATTTATATGAAACCTCCCACCTATATAAAGTAGGTGACTCCCCACCTCAGGTCCAGGAGACATCGTGCGCACACACTCATGTGTTGTTAAAGTAGAAACAACGGCCAATAGTGCAATGGGTAATTGTGCTAAAACAAAGTTGGAGAGTAACAGAAACAAGACCAAGAGATTCGGTTGGATACCAAGATCATGCAATTGAGCCTCACCAATGTAGAGCATCAAAAGCACTATACCTCTGTGTAGCTCTTGCAACATCTAGTGTATGTAAGCAACAAATGAACTACAAAGATAATTTGTACACACTAGCCATAGGGAACTGAAGAACACGCCCAAATTAAGCTGGTCCATTGAGTTAACTTCTTCAGGTTAATCAGAACAGAGTTGCATCCTAAGCTCAATCCCTCAAATTAATGTAACAAGAAGAATACATGCCCACACATGTACAAAGATTGTGGTGAATTTGATAATAATAGTTTCACTACGCTAATCTAAAGTGTTTGATTGAGGTGATGCCATGAAGATCATTTCACAACATAGATTAATTGCAGACCTGGAGGACGACTGATGAAGTGATGAACCCAAATGCATATTCACCAATACGTGGATGCCTTATTATTGCTACCTCCTTAAAGGCCTGCGTGTTTTGATCTGTAGTTATAAACAGATTAGGATATAAACATCAACCACTGACTGATTAAACGAAAATTTGGCAAATGAGCACAAACCACACCTGGTGATATGGCAGAACTAATTTGCTTGGAGGCACTGTAAATATGGCGAACAAATGGCATCCGTTTGATAAACCACTCGCCAAGCGCAAGGACAGATGCACCCAACCATGATGACATGAACACCCCAACCAAAAAGATGAATGTTATAGAAGTTACAAACCCGAGACCTGTCCAAGAAGCATTAGACCAGTTAAAACTTCAAAAAGAAACGGAATTTCAGTTCATTACATAGGGACAGGATAAACAAGAGAAGCATGTTTTAAGGTCCATGAACAAAGTGTTCAATGCACGAAGCTCAACAGCCACCTCACAACAAATGAGAACAGCTAGAAAAACCTCTCAACGCTACACCTACTTGAAAAAAAGAAAAGTCTGAGCCAGATAGAGACATGCTCTACTTGCTTCCTAACCCCTTAATCTAAACACAAAAAGAGATATTTTGACAAGAGGAACAGAATTTACAGCTAGGCATAGAAATGGTCCCTGCTTCCTCTCGTTTTCTTTTACCCAATAGAAAACCCATCAAATCTAGCAATGAAAATCTCACAGGAAAGAGAATCCGTGGAATGACTGTTGTCGAAGTGACATTACAATTGAGATCACGCATTTTGAAATCTCAGACAAGAACATAGGTAATCTGAGAAAAAACATAAAATATTCACAAGATCATTAATAGAACAGAACGTCTTCATGTGTTCCATCAACAGAAGCATCTAACAGCAATTGACAACCAAAGTAACAAGAACCTCCAAACAGGGGAAAACATGTCACATGCCTGAAAATGATTCCTCGGAAAATGGGTCTCAGAGGTGATTGATTAATACAAAGCCATGCAAAGGGATGGAGGAAAAGATATAGATTTCTCAGTTTACACAACATAAAGTGAGTCAACTTGCTCCTTACCAAAGATATCAATTCCAAGTTGAGCATAGATAGGAGAGAAGAAGCCATCAACAAAGTGAATAAACCACCACGTAATGTAGAAGGTGATTGCTATTGGAAATAAGATGACACTGCAAAAAATTTCTAAAGAGTAAGTGCCTACACTGACAGTATAAAGCACGAGCACAAATATTAAGCACAGGAGCACACAACAAAAGAACAAGCTCAAAAGAGTAACTGTTTAATTAGAAGAAGAAAATTAAGAAGAAGATATAAAAAGAATGGTTTGCCAACTAACTGACTTTGTGTTTTCAACTAACAACATTATCAGAGATTCTAATCAAAGCATTCAGCATCAGAGATCTAGCTTCAAATGGGCTGTCAGCATTCAGAAGTCAAGGGGGCAATCCATTTCCTCTGCAACTATAACACTCATTGACAACAGCCAAACGACATATATGTTAAAAAACAGTATAAAAAAAAAACTCAAAAAAAACTATTACATATATTCAAGCATTCAATATTGCAATATATTGAAGTTAAGTATACTTCCAGACCTTACATTAAGAGAACTTCCAACAACCAAGAATTTTATTTATGTCACATCACCAGAAAATTTCACCCTTCAAAATTTATCACAACTTTTTTCACTGCTGGTTCCAGATTAACCTCTTTCACAGACACCTCAAGACGAGTACCAGGTTTTCAAAGTTTTCATCTCTGACCAGGTCATGCAGACACGCAAAGAATGCAAATCCAAAGCTACTGTTATCCACCGGAAATATCAATGTCACATAAGAACCACATGATCAAAACGAGTCATAGGTGCCTTGCATTGGAACTCTAAATTTAGAAGGCTCATTTTGGTAAGGGGTGTAATCAATAAAACTTCTAAGTCCAAAACATCCTTCTCCCAAAGTTCCTACTTCTAAACAAAACACTTCAAATTGAGGAGTTCTATCGAGAATCTTTAGAAGCACCTATGATGTTCAATAAACTCAAAACAAGGTACAATTGGACTTTTATTGACCAGTTCTCCCTTTAAACCAGTACAGAAAATGTATTTCCCCAAAGTTTAGAGTCTTGAAGAGAAAATTATCTTCTGCTGGAATTCATTCGGCCCATCAATGGAATTATTAAAATAATAAGGTCAAAATTGGAGACAATAAACCCAAGAATTTAGCATCCAAAACCCTCTCATCGTGAAAGTTACCCAAGTGGTTGTTATGAATGAGAACTAGGGTCTGCATATCCATCTCACCAAGGTTTTTTCTAACCTACACATTCCAAGATAAACCCTCCGAGGGAAAAATAGAATGGTTAGATGAAATTCTATGATATAAAGACTAGATGAAAAATGCAACTTGAGTAACTCTATGATTAGATGAAACTCTATGATACCACCCCATTGAATATTGAAAACCCAAGATTTAACTCAAATTCCCATAACAATTATACATGTGAGTGGAAGAAAAGGCGGCAACTTGAGTTTCTCTTAGGGATGATATTTGTCCCAGTCAACTCCTTCCTTACAGCTTTCACAACCATTTCATGCCAAAGATTGTTAAATTCCAAAGGAAAGCACCAAGCCAGTTAACACTGATCCCCGAAACCCAGAGTCCATTGATGTCTACAGAGGAAAAAATCAAATGTCATCACAAATAGTTTCAACATAAGATTATGACCATGAAGGAGATGCCGCACAACTCCCCACTCGAGTACGGTTGACATTTGAATCTACACCAGCAGATTCCTTTATTTGTAAGCAACTCCCCAGAGTCCATCAATTTTCACACTATGCATTTGAATGCCTATGCACGTGTATGTATATGGGAAACTATGAATGTATAACTTTAGAGATAAACTGAACAAGTTGCCCATGTCTTATAAGTGAAAATAAGAGGGAGAAAGAAGAAAGAACTGCGCACCATCCTGTCATGAACTTTTTGGAAGCCCAGCTCCTAATAACTTTGTAGAAGGTCTACATAATGAATAGAGTTCACAAAACTAGTAAGACAAATACAAAAAACACATGAATACAGTACACAGAATTAGTAAGACAAGTACAAATGGTATATAGGAAAACACAATGCGGAAATTCATAGCACAAAGAGCAAAAACGAGGATGCACTGATAATTGCAATTAGGAAAGTCAATTCTTGGAATGCATTTGCAAATACAAAAGGAACCATATTGTCCCTGGTCAAGATGTTCTGATTAATCTTCAGGAAAGAGGAAGATTAATCACGAAAGAGCATAGGTAGAGCCCACAATTAATCACAGTGGGCTTGTTACTGGATCAAATGGATGAGTGAAATGAACTCGTTAATCTTCAGGAAAGAGGAAGATTAATCACGAAAGAGCATAGGTAGAGCCCACAATTAATCACAGTGGGATAAAACTTCTACCATGTCCCACTAGGTTACAAGACTGTTGCCAATCAAATGGATGAAATAACATTCACAGTGCTAAATGAACTCGTCCCGCCTACAGCTAGAACCTAATTCGGTAAAAAACTTAGAAATGGTTGATTACGTGAACACCAGAAAGTTAATTCTATCGGAATTAGTTAACAGTTTAAGCATCCAAGCTTAAGCTTAACTTTTTTTTTTTTTTTTTAAACTCAACGGTTTGAGCGTTAAGATGAGGACAAAATTCAGTAATAAAAGAAGCTCTAATCCAAACCATATATGACCTGCGAATAAAAAAGATAACAGTCGTAAAACAGGTCAACAGGAACCAAACACAAGTTAGAGAAACCTCCAGAAAGCGGAAAATGAGATAAACATGCATTACCTGAGCAATAATTTCAAATTTCGCATCACTTTCTAGGGAAGCAAACGTATAAGAAGCAAAATCAAAGATGAAAAACCCTAGAGCAACAGAACAGGAGGGAGAGAGCGGGAGATCACCTCTCGGCCCGCGTGGTGGGAAGCCGAGGAAGAGGAGGAAGGCTTGGAGGAGGCGTCGTCCTCCCCCGTGTTGGCCACCGGGATGAGAAGCTCTCGATCTCTCTCTCTGCTCGCCATCACGATTGCAGATTTTTCGTCACCCATCACACGGCGAAAATTGACCTATTAACTGGAATTCCAAAAAAAATTCAACGTCAACCCACCCCCCGCGAGCGAACCAGTCAGCTAGAGAGGAGAGAGATGAGAGGTTTTCCAGAGGAGCAAAATGGAGTCCGAGAAGTCTCCTTCTAATCTATTTACTTTAATTGTACTAATAAGGAAAAACCAAATACTTTTTCTGTTTGGAAGTGTTGAACTTATGTGGGGTTGGGTGGGATTAATTTAAAAAGAAAATAGCTCTCTTCGGGTAAGGACGGCCCGATGGCGGTCTGCATGTGACGACTTCAAGAATGTGTCCTGTGAAACCAACAAAGGGGCCGGATCAAGCTTTGGCAAGTATTATCTAAAATCCACATTCCGCTTTCATTTAAGTGATTGGGTGCTGTCGGGATTGGTTGATGATCTGTCACCGACGATTGGGTGACAGCGTCATTGGCGCATTGGGCATGAGTGTGTTCCGGACTCGAGTATCATTTGAGTAAATGAGCATTGCTTGTCTGACTTATTTTGTTGATTCGTGCTGAATTCCCAGGGTAAATAGGTATTTAAATAATATTTAATGAAAAATAGAGTTAAGTAAAAGTCTGTGCCTTGTTTTAAATATATTTTTTTCATTCATCAATTATAAATTTTTTTACATATTATCCTTTAAACTACTGTTTTTTTTATATATTAGAATATCTAACTACTAATTTTAGAGATATAGCATTTGTCAAATTTTTAGAATAAAATGACAGTCATAGCTCCTTTACATATGTTGAGGATATTATTATTAATTTATTAAGTTATTGAAGATATCGATTATCAGGTGAGAGTACAAAATATTTAAATTGATAGTTAGAATGTGCAATGCGTCTAAATTGATAATTTATTGTGTAAAATATCTGATAATTTGAGGATACACTCTATCAAAACTGATATTTTATAGTGCAATATGTCAAATCTTCTTATAAGTAAAAAATGTATTTATTACATAGTTTTTACTAATAATAAATAATGATGTGAAACGGATGAGGTTAATTAAGTAACTAGAAAGTAGTTTAGCTATAATAGCTTATAACAAAGGAAAAGAACTTTTGTATTCAGAAGTAGTTGAAGAATTAGTATCTGTACTAATACAGATGTTTGAGAAGAATTTGTATTAAAAAATATTTTACAGGTTGTTTTTTAATTCAGGAGAAAAGCTAATTCTTTTATTTGTTTTTTAACATAACATTTATTAGCAAAATGTCCCCTTTTTCCACATTTCCAACAAGTAATATTTTTTTTCTTAGATTTATGTTTAGGTTTTGTATAAGATGGGAAAGATGTCTTATATGATTTCGATTTATCTCTATGTTTAGATTTGTAGTAAGGTTTTGAAGAATAACCTTTAGGAGAATAACCTTTATGATGTTTTTTATATTTTGAGGGGGGTAAAGGAACAGAATAACTATATTATTCATAGAAAAAGCCTAATTCTTTACGGTTTGTTTTTTTCTCTATTTCTAAAGTTTTATTTAACTTCAAATCATTGCAAATTAATAATCCAGTTCGATTAATAATGTTTATCATTTCACCATAAGTATATTGATAATACAAAATAAACCTTGATCATTAGCTAAATTAATACGAACTTTTTGAGCAAGATAATAAGGTAAACTGCTATTAATTTTTCTTTCCAATAAGCTTGATATATATATATATATATATACATATTGATTACATTTTAATAATTATAATGGA
>CM025854.1:5744667-6068054 GCA_003952965.2 Morella rubra
TTATTGCAAAAGCGTTGTGAACAATTTTCCCCGTGTATGTTTTTGAGGGCTGCAGCTGTTCGGGTCTGCCACCGCTTCCGTTTTCTTTGAACAGCTTCATTACAACACGCTGTTTTCTCTGAGTAGTAGAGGGCAGAGCCGCTGCTTTACATCGAGAATCCAAAGGGGGTGAAGTTTCGAAGCTCTGATTTTGATTGGACTCGGCGGGCCTGTTCTCATCTGAACAGCACAATGGATCCACATCCAGGTGCTGCCGCCGCGGCCTGTGAACCGAGCTTGAGCGTTGCGTCTTATGAAAGGGCGGTGATGAATTGGCCGAAGCTGAGGATGAAATGACAGGAGACATGAACCTAGAGCTCACCTCCCTCACCCTCGGCCGTCGTTGAGATGGTGGCGGAGGAGGAGGGGGAGGATGAGAAGAAACCTCAGCTAGCACCGCCACGGCCCCCGTCTCCATCACGGTGGAGTCTTCGTCTGCCCCTTTGGCTGGATGTTGTTGTTGCATCGGTTCATTCATATTCACCGAGGCAAATTGATCAACCCTCAATCTGTCGATTTGCTGAATACCCACCCAAAGCCAACAAGGTCTGTATTGCGAATAAATTGATGAATGAACGGATCTATCTCCAGTAGTTGCTGTCCTCCAATCTAACAGAAGAAGAAGATGGATCCAAATTGTCAGGGTCCGTACAACCTTGAACAGTTGGCGTCGCAACGTTATTGGGGAAAGGAGCGAGAAGAGGCACCGAGAACTAAAGAGAGCGGAACCCGTAAGGGCCTCTCGTGAAAAGGAGCAGAAAACTAGCCGTTGGCTTAGTGGGATCAAGTTGTAACGGTTCTATTTTTCAAAAAAGGGGCATTACGCTACCCTGTCCAATCGTTCCTTTCTGGTTTTTTTTGTTCTTGTAATTTTCAATTATGTAATTTCCCTCAATGGGCAAGACAGGCAACCAAAAACAAATGGAGAATGCCCCAACCAACTAGGAGGCGATATCAAACATTTCATCTGACTCTCTTGCATTTTATGTCATGTTTCTCCCTTCACATCGACTTAACCATTCTTAAAACAGTTTTGTTCTGGCACAGGCTACATCAGGGAAAGTAGACACTAATCAGGGTTATGTTTCAGGTGCACGCCATCTAACAAAATATTGAGGGCATATCACGGACCCTAAGACTCAAACTTTCAAAGGGGAGACTTGAGAACTTCCCACACTGATTCGATAATGGAAGTTTTATCTATTTTTCTGCATATTTATCTGAAACTTCTATGTTTGGTTTTTAATAGAATTATTATTTCTCCAATAAAATTGGAACCAACAATATATAATTGGGTGTTTTGTTTTGGTATATCATACACTGTCAGTGAAAGTTTGTTAACTCTAACTAAATAAAAACCTCAGAAGCATTAAAAAGGAATTCGACCCTGACGTTTTAGCTTTTTTAGGAGCAGCGTTCCTTCCCGGCTTTGGGTTTTCAAAACATGAAGAAGATCCGAGAAAAATCAGAAGTTGTGCTTTGGGTCACGTAATTCAAGGTACAGAATCAACAGTAGCAATCAAATAGCATAAACACAGGAAAAGCCAACAAAGCTCCTTGATTTTTTCAGATACTTATAGCTATATTTTACATAGAGAACTAATACCTTCTTATGTCAATGGAGACTTTTTTCTGAAACATGAACCGGAAAAATTAGCGGTCGAGGTTTTTGGCACTTTGCAACCATAATCACTTAGCCAAATTTGAACAATTAATCTCTAACTACTTTATGGATTTAAGTATTTTGCCCATTTTATTCAAATTATATTAGAGACATAACACAATCGCAAGATATCATCGCAAAATTATGAACTTTTGCACGAATACCTTTACTAAGAAAAGTATTGTTTGATCAAATCATTAATATTTGTCAATAGTTTTTTTCATGGAGTTAGGTGTTGGGTTTTTGTCGAACGAGATGAATCCAAGAAAAGAGTCAGATGGCGGTACAGTTGTTTTAATATTGGTAGTTGGAAGGTGTAATGTGTCAAAGTAGGTAATTTAGAGTGCAAAATGTATACATTGGTAGTTTTGGTGGTGCTCAGGATAAGTCCTTAACCCAATAACTCAATGGATTTTATTAAAAGGATATGGTGTTATGGAGCTTGCACGGTGCGGGGAATAATTTTTATTTTTTTAATGATGTGTCGGTGGGGGTGTAAATGGTGTATATATCATCGTACACCACCTAAGACAAAAAAGAAATATTATGGAACCAGGAAGAGTTGTAGATGCAGACACGCCGACATCAATCTATCGTAAAAAACAGACAAGCCGCATAAGCATAATAACAAACGAGCAATAGCCGAACCCTTAGCACAGCAACAGAGATAAGGCAATAAGGTTGTGACATATGGTTTCGGCCGTAACACTAGAAGACATACGAGGATTATGTTCTTTGGGCAACCTAAACATACAACCGCGAGAGAGGACAATATCTCGAGTTAGCCAATTTCTGAAGAAATCTTGTTTGCAAATCGTGGACTCTCGGACACAGTCATAAAAACATTTTACACACAGAAATTAAAGCTGACGAGCGTGTGGCACCAGCTATATTCTTCCTTCTCACGAGTTTATATTTACATAATACAACTGGAAAAAAAATAAAATAAAATTATTCAATGGGATAATTATATAGGAAAATATGAAGTTATAGTAAAGAGGAGCATTAATACAGATAAACATTTTAATATTATCATTGATATGACTAAAATAACAAGTATTTGATCCAGCTCAAGAAAGTACAGATCATGTAATGAAAACGACAACTAATTAGAACAAAATTATCGATTTGATTTATAGATAAATAATCTAAAATAAATTGGCCATAGAATCACAGATACGGATAATTAAGCATCATAACATAATTTCCCAGATATCTATCTTTACTTGAGAAAAATACCTTATTATCAGTTACATTAGTATTACGCAAGAAAGTAGGATGTAATTGCTTAGAATGCACAAAGAAGAACGCTAGTATGTTATTAGGTGTGGCTTAACTCACTTACATATGGTAATTCGTACAATCAATTAAGTAAACATGTCGATTTTATTGTGGTACACAAGTGCACTCAAAAGTCATTCGCACGAGGTTATTGTTCAGGTTCTTTTATGGTTAAAATATGTTATCTAACTAAAACTGTGAAAACGTTTTAAGAGTTCTTTTTTACGTTGGTCTCATAGATAATGAGCTTCTATGGCAAGATGTTGTCAAAGGTCATGCACTACATTATCATAGGACTGAAGGAACCCTCTCTTGTCTATAGAATATGCCTATTTATGTCACATTAGTTTCAGGGTGGGCCAAAAAAAATATCAACAGACTCAAAAGTTTTAACTTCTCAGTGGGAGGTTATGTGATTTTAGAAGTATAGATAAAAAAATACAATTCAAGTTACAAAAATAAGCTCATAGGACGAGAATTAAATTAGTTTATAAACTTTAGTAATTTAAATGTAATGTCTTTCATTTTACTATATTCCTATCTAACGAGAAGATTCTTCCTTTCGATGGTGACAAATAATACAGAGGCTCCTAGTTCATTTATCTACATAAATATGGGAATGGTTAGTGAGAAGCTGTAATCAATGTAGTATATATCTCTACATTTAAAAAGAAATGCCTTTACTGAAAATATCTTTGATTTAATTGGACATCTCTTCAAGCCTTGCGTACCTCCAATGAACAAGCAGGGGTGTTACAATCTCCATGTGATAAATCAGAAAGTTAAGGAAAACCCAACAGGATTGACACTTTAGGTAATAAACTTATGGTTGTGGTCGTACAATACGGAACACTGGTTTCTAAAATCTGTAGTGACACGATTTTTCAGTGCATTCGGGTAACTGCTTGGAGATAAATGAATTGGGAGATGGCATAACAAGGATGAGTAGTAAGATTTGATGCAGCAACAAAACGCAGGAAAGTTAACGGAGATCAATTGGAACAGTTAAATATTTAATATGTCTTCCATTTTCGTCTCAGAAGCAGCATATATAATAGTGTGGCAAATGCGCGTGTACATAGAATGAAATCACAATGATAAAAACAAAAAGAGCAAAATCTTACAAACAAAAGGGGGATCTTAGGTTGAAAATCAGAGGCAGCAAGAGTTATAAGAGGTGTATAAATTTGGAAAGACGTAAATTCAAATTGAAAAAGGTGGATTCAAATTTAAGGAGTATAGTTGAATCTCAATAGATAAATACTTTTATATTTCTTAGCCAGCAAGAATCCAGTACAGAAAGTACCTTAATATCATTTTTGCACTCAACAACATTCGAGAATATGATTGAATTACGAAATACAAATAGTTTTGCTACACAACTAGTCCATAATCGAAAAGGTATATTACAGGCCTCTCTTAACTTTTCATTAACTCAATCACTGGGCATTTTCTCACACAACATAAATGGTATATTTAGCTCTCTCTCGACCCAAAATTTTAAATCAAATGACTCTCGCTAAAATCTCAAATTTTTGGACACAGCAAGACTCTTTCGATGTTTACCAGTAAAGTTAACCAGATATTATCGCTGGAATTGAACGTATCCTCTCTAAAAAGCTCTTGGCTTAGCTCCGAGGCATGGTTTGCTCCTTCTCTCACTCATGATCGTAAATGCGAAGTGGTGATGATTCTATCTACAATACTGTGAATGAAGAGGACAGTGCATTGGCTAGGTGCGAGAAATAATAAGCACCAGGGGGGAGAGAGAGGGAGAGAGGGGGGGGGTCATTGCTTTCTTTACATAAGAATCACAAGAAAACTTGGTAGGCTCCTCCCACTGGAAGGCATACCTTCTTTGGAACTCTTTAAGTCTCATCTTGATATTGTTCCCTGATGATGGTTCCTCATCAAATGGGGGAGCAATATAGCCATTGTTCCCTTCAAAGCTCTTGGAGGGAAGCAAGGAATACAAAGAAAAAGTAAAGAAGTTAGAATTTAACAAGTTCAGCATCGATCATCATGCCGATGGGAAAAGAACAGCTAGTTAAAGTTGCTGTTTCTTGACGACAAATAGATGATAATCAGGAACTACGCATCTTGTTACATAACACCCGCTAAAGATAGAAAAATCTAAATGAGCAACATTTCAAAGAGAACATGGACAGAATATTGAACTCATAGATGGTTTTTATGGATGATGTAAAGAAACCATAACAACATAGGAAAGAAGTAATGAAGGTAGATGAATTAGTGAATGGCATGTTTATGAGATTAAAGTAGGGGTACATGGTGCATAACTTAAAATCTTTGTGTGAATAGAGAATTACTAAGGGCCTTTTGAATACGGACCTTACGCTACTGAAGCAAAAGGACATCAAGAACGCCAGAGTCTAGAAACTCTATTTATTGGGCAATTTATATGCAGAATTTACTTATGTCGAGTAAAGCTTGATCGCTGTTCATGGACGGATCACCGACCCAAAAATGGGACTCTGTAAGAAGTGTGCTGTCGTCACGTATCGTATATACAACTGTTAGGAATGAAGACTACAACTCATATTGCAACAAGCCATATGAGAAATACAATTGAAGGCTATAGGTAAAGTATGGTTGATTTAGAAGTGATACAGCGTGATTTCTTAGTAGCAAATGAAATTACATGGCGTTTCGGGAAAACTAAGCAAATCCTTTAGCCATAAACAAGCCAAATCGAATAACATTATAGTCTACGAGCAAAAATTCTCTAGTCTCGTATCAACTTTTTCACCGAGAAGACCTCTAACAGTATGAACACTTTATACAAAATATAAATTTTAGAGATTATCTCTGTTCATGTTTTCAATTTTTTCACAAAACCAAACCCAGGTGTCCAAAATTTTGCAAAACAAACACAAGATCAGTTGATCTTTTGATTTCATCAGTGTAAGAAAATCATGGCTAGCAATCGGTCTCGATCGACATATTGTGGATTGAAAGATCGATTCTGTTCATAACGGTTTGAAAAGATATTGTGTTATGCCCACATAGCATAGATAGTCTAATCCGGTCTGAAAAACAGTGTTGTAAATTTTGGTATTTATTAAGACGCTCTAAATGAAGTGTTGAATTATCTAAGTGTGCCTCCACAGCCGAAGGAAAAAAGCGTCTTCATCAAAGAAGTTTTGTATGTTAATTCTTGAATATATACAATTGCGTTGATCGTCCATATTTTGTGATACTGCTGTCCCTGCGAATCTAATCAAGAAATTAAACAACATAGGCACGTCAAACTAGTAAAAGCTCCATGAGAACAGGGTATTTATCTATTTGACCAAGCCTCTCGTTCACACAATATATAATCACCAGGTTACGGGCGTGGCGGGTTACCGCTCAATACACGCAATAAATACTCAACATCCAATAGCCTCTCCATAATCATTAAACATCAAGAAAGGTCTAGCATTGTCCTCGCCAAGGACACAAAGGCGTGAATTGTAGGCATCGACCTCAGTCTTAAGGGTAAATTTGTATATTTTCAATCTAACAGACTTCAATATAGAGAAGGGAGGCTCAAATTATGATTGTACATACTGATTTGTAGCCTGGTATTTAAAGAGACAGGAGATACTATAGAAGATCGGTAAGAAATAACATATTGTCCTCAGAATATGGGAGCTTCGACCTTATATGCTCTGAAGATTGTAAGGTACGGATATACTAGGGCCAAATGCAATATTAGGGAATAATTGTGAACCAAAGTTTGGACACGAAGGTAGTACTTATCTCTTGTTCTAGGTAAAAGTGAAAATAATTAAGAGTATTCTCGGATCATTAACAATCCATCTTCAGTCTCCCCTCCTTTTCTTTCGGATTTCGCAATCTCTGGGAATGCCAGATTTCAAGATTTGTTATATCGAGCTATCATCATACTCAAGCTGATTCAACTTAATTCCTGCAGACATGTGCTACGCAAATAGGTAAAACTTATGAGTAGGGCAAAATTACAGTTAACTGGATATCGAGAAAATACTTGTCCGTGGATTGGGGGGATATAATGATTTCTTGCAAAATCTGAACAGACAGCGGAATGCTAGCTCTTTCGTCTTATATTGCGCATACAGATAGTGTCACAATAGCAGCCCTAGAACAACGTTTGCCTTTTAAGATAATATATCCGTGGATTGCTCTACAACTGGGTGGTTGGAAGTGAGTAAATATTAAGAGTCACACTAGTGATAAAAGATTCCAGATAATTAGGGCAAATACACTTACGCGAGATATTGGTGATAAACAACGATTTAAGCACACTAACCGGAGCGACTAGCGTTTATTGACCAAATAAGTTGTTAACCATTATTACAGATATGCGAAGAAAGTGAAACCCATAGAAGGTTATACAAGCTTAGAAGGTTTACGGGGTAAAGCAAGCCAGACACTTTTCGATAGAAATTCAGAAAAAAAACGCTTGTTCTCAAAGAAGTTTTATGGCCAGGTTAAGTGGTTTGGAGCCAGGATTACCATGTTAAGTTGTTTTATGTCATACTTTTAGCGATCATTGTCAACCAAAGATCATCTATTGAAGACTATGATTAAAATCAAAACACATCTTTGAAGTATATTTGTATTATTAGTCTTCGAGCACACTTATATCGGACACGCCTGCTTATTAAGATAACTCATTATGCTTACAACAAGGCTCATTTTGATTTAATTTCCAATTTCTCTTGTTCGTGAAGGTTAGTGAACACGAGTTATATGTTAACTTTATTCACTAAAGAAGAGATCCGAATTGATCTTCGAAACACCAGTTGTTGAGTATGTTTAGTAACTGATCCAAATTCACGAGAAGATACAATGATCTGGGAAAGGGTAATTGAATGCTCGAACTGCCTCGGTACAGTCTTAATAATAAAGACATGTATATAATTCGTAATTTAACAAGGTTAAGACGAGATATGAGAATAATAAAGCTTGTTAGATATTAACCAACAACAGATCGGCATAGCAAATATCAAGCATGCATTGCTGGAGTACGACTTGGTTTGACATTCAGAAGGCGAGAACAACAATTGCACGCATGGTCTTTCTGACGCAATGAGAATTATAGGTTCTGGCCATGATTCCTTTCGTAGAGTTTCAGTTAGAACTGATTGGCCAGAGAGGGGCAATGCCATTGCCGCATGGAGTCCTATTCAAACAGCCTTTCAAGATGTTATAGTACAAACTTCGGATATGAGAAACAAATTCAATAAGTAGTTATGTATATTGCCTCGTACCATATAAAGGTGCTTTTTTGATGATTTGAGGTATCTTCAGATGTGCAGCTAAGACGGATATCTCCAGATTCTGAACCAAATGGGGCACAAGAAAAAATTTGATAGCCTATCAGCCATATACTAGAAGGAATAATTGTTTTGCATATGGAATAAACTTAAAATATGGTGTATTCCAGGCCATATGTAAAAGGTCGAAGATTTGTTCGGACATGGAAAATGGGTGCGCATGCACATTATAATTAATGAAGAAGAGTGCGATATACACTCGGCAAGCTCTCAATGAATTAACTGAGTAATTGGAATAAGTCGGAAGTAGGAGCACAGCAATGGGATGTCAATATTGTTAATAAAGTGGATATAGTACGGTCTGATTCGTATATTTTGCCGTGCACCAAACATCACAGATGATGAAGAGATAAGGCATATGAGGAAAAGAAGATGAAGGAGTCTTAGGCACAAGGAAATACAATGGGCTTGACTGAGAGTTCTTTGCTCCGAACTACATAGATCAAAGCCATCATATTAGAAAAGATCTGGTCAAAAAATAGAAAAACAGTGTGGTACATAGACAGGAAATGACATAGAATAAAAATTCAATGATTTAGCGAAAATAAGATAAGGATAATATGATAAAGTATCCCTTACAAAAAATGTCTTGCTAAGTGATTTCTCAAATAGAAAATGCAGAGAACTAACGAATATTGTTTGAGTTAGCTTTTACTACTGACATAGATTTGAATATGTGTAATCGCTCATGATGAAACACAAAACGTAAGACATGCATGAATACATTGCGAATATAGATCGAATGTGAAAAGATTAGGATGATTCTATAAATAAAGGAGAAACCAAATAAGATATAATCATTTACATATTCTATCAGTGAGAAAATCAATATTGATCAAACAATACAGTCATGAACGATTAGACACCGAGAACTTTCGCAGCGATATTTTATTCTATGATATAGGTTAAGAAAATATTTTATGAAATTGCATCATTGTCACAAAAAGAAATTGATAGATAATACATTTATATGAGTAACAGAATGAGGAAAAGGTTTTATAGTTAACAGAGAAATCAATGGGAGAGAAGAGGACAAAGAGACAAAAGGCGCATTCAGGAGGTTAAGAGCATAAGAAACTGAACAGAGTAAGTTGTAGATCTATATAAACTTTAGTGGGTCAGAAAAAAATTTATATGCAGTTTGACAACGAGTCTACAAAATTAGTGTATTGATCAAAGAAGCCATTTATAGCTGGACTCCGACATTAGTACTCATTCACAGGTGTCTGGGGTAATCCAGGCATACTTGAATGGAAAGGTAAACAGAATAAAATTCTCATAATGGTCTGGCAACATTATGATTGTCCTCAAGTGCTAAAGAGTCCAAAGAGGAATATTTTGAAGCAGAACGAGGGAAGATTTTGGTATCGAAATGGATTCTGGATAAGAACATGAAGTAATCAACTGCAATGCACACCTGCACGAGCCAGACGATGAAAGAATCGCAGAAAGTTAATTATCATCTATGGAACAAAAAAATGAGTGGCAAGATAGATAGAATGATGAGAAATAAGAATAGTGTGTCTGAACGAGTAGACACCAATAGGATTCAGAAGAAGAGTAGAATTCTACTCATTTTTTTCAATGCTAGTATGTTTTGTGCTAGTTGTTGTAGTGTCGACAATTGGCTTGATTACTAGTTCGCATTTGGTGAAATTACGGTCGACAAACGCAGAGGTGCAACAATCTTTTGGAACTGTTTCCTCTCTACTATGGAATCTACTCTCTTTCTCTATGTATCATATCTATTAACGGTGGGAAGGCCCAAGAATTCAAGATATGAGGTGTAGAAAATTGCCACACATTCCTCTAAAGAAACTCATGAGTAGCCAAAAAAAAAAGGTTCTGACTACCTAAAAAACCCAAAACACAATTTAAATACCTAGAATTATGAATAGAATTGTAAACTGATTGCTCTTTGTAGATATCTACAAATTGATTCGTTTAAACAAATTGAAAGCTCACATAAAATTGATTTCAAAAGCTGGCACTTCATTGGATTTTGATGAATATGGTTCTAATGAAGGGAGTTGGCCATATAATGTGTTCGCGATATATACATGAGGTTCTGACTTTGGTACCAAAATTAATTATGCATAAAACCTATAGTTCGATATGTAGAGGCTGTTAGAGAAGCAAACGCGAATTCCAATTTTCGCTTCAGGAAGAGAGGTCTGTGGTTTTCTAGGAAACTCGTGTTATTTTTCTCTAGCCCATTAATCCTTCATCTTGCTGGCACATCTTTTTCTTGTCCGTGAAATAAATGAGGCTCATCCTCATAGATACATTCTAACAAGCGACTGATGAAGTTTCAAAAGGATACATGTAGCGCTACTTATGCATTAATGCAATTAGAAAGAATATGTAAATTGACCAAATTCAATCTAGCATTGCAAATCGCATATTTATAAATCGGAGTGTGCCTAGATATATTGTATGTAGATGCGTGAGACTGAGAGTTTAGATCTATTTGGGTGCAAGAGACAGTTACAATGATTCAAGAGTATACATGAAAACATCTTATGGAAGTATCAGTAATATGGTTTGAAAATTTCTATGCATGTAACTCACTTTAAGAGCGAACATGTATTACAAAAGAAGGTGCGACAAATCAAAGGAACAGTGTGTCTTTAATCCTATATCATATAGGCGAAGCGACGGGATTAGGCAACTGGTTAAACTGAAGATAGTGAGCAACAAAGGTCTAAGAAATTGAAATAAAACAAGCAAGAATTTTTTCGCTATACAAGAGAGGTGTAAGGATTTGACTATCTCTAACATGGGAACAATAAGTCCGCATAGCATAGAAAGCAATAATTTCTTTAGGAAAAATGAAGTCCAGTAATCTTCTAATTGTGGGGGCAAAGTAAGTTCACGTTACGTACCTGTAGAATTGAATCTACAAATAGATGACATTACAAGCAAAGTATTAATACTACTGTGTCGCCTAAAACAAAAGAAGATGGAACACAAGACCGTGGGATATGCAGATTTAATATAATAGGATAAAAAGACTGAAAACCATAACATAATTTATCTTATAGCATGATTCAAAAGATTAAAAAAAGTACAATGCAATATCGGTTCTGTATCGATTCTCGTGCATACGTGTTATACACTGACAACAATGGCCAGAATCAACATTACTATCGTGCTTAAAATTACAAACGAAACATTTTCCACTAAAGAAGAATTATTGTCAAGATGATACGTGAAAAATACATTAGATGCAGCATATGCAGGTAATGCAAATCGGTGCAATCATACAGGTTGGCAGAAGGAAGCTAGCTGTTATGTTTAAAGACTAGGGACTTTCAATGTAATGGCATTCCAAATTGTGGAAAATATAAATCATTTGTCCGACAAGTCAACCCTCAGAAAACTAAAGAAAAAAATTCTGAATGTGTAAACATTTGCAGTGAGGAGTGCAGAAACTAAGTAGATCTAGCAAATCTCACTGAACTATGACCCAAAAGCAATAAGGATGCTCTAAAAACACACATAAGATAATATTTTGTGGTCGGTGAGTGACATTTTGGGAAATAATCGAATGGTGGTTAACAGGCATTGAGAGGAAGTGATATGCACCTTCTTTTAGTGCCTTGGGAGAGAATGGATTTATACAGGTCGCAGAAGTTGCACTTGTTGGAGTACCTAATAGAAAAAAAATTATGGCAAATATATTGTTGTGAACCTTCTATAATAAAGACCCTGTTTCGCGAAAAGATCACCGTGTAAGAGTTGTCAGTATTAATGTAATCATTGCTAGGTGGGAGTTAAGAAACGAAGACCTCCAAATAGACAGGTGCTATAAGATTACCACTATGTATTTTATTTTTGTTGTTTGTAAGTTCATATTGTCATTAATAGTGCGAGAGGTACTAAGCAATTTTGGCGTTGAAGAAAGTTTAGCTAGAGATCAGACTGATCAGTTGGAAAGCAGAGATGGATAAACGGCACATTGAAGTACCCTTTCTATACAGCAATATGTGTGACAAAACGAACGGCTCCTCATTAACTCTTCATTGCTTCCAGTGTGAGGGATGTTTGATAGCTCACTCTATGTTTAATAATACTACAATAGCTACATATAAATACATGTCGGATGCATTATATACTCAATCAAGTCTGTCTTGAATGCGTACATTCATACTCTCATTTCGTAGGTAAATTGAAATAGAAGGAAAATATATTTAGTCTCATTCCTATACAATTAAACTTTACGGGCACTCGACGCTGAGTGACTTAATAAGAGCATAACAAACAAAGATTTTACAAAAAGGTGAAGAAGAAGGATAGGTTTACAGCGTTATACAGATGGTGTAGGAAATGGGAAGATAGAGCATAAGGCTATCGAATAGAATGTCATACTTGGGTTAGGATGACGTGCAATGAAGTTTGTTTTCTTTAGTGCTCAAGTAAATTCAAGATTGACACCGTTTTACTTGGACATATACTTTTGTGAGTTTTTTTCCGCATTGATCAAACAGTGGGAGGTTTAGAAGCAATTTAGAGCTAAGATAAATGGCTAACGAGTTAAGTTCATCAGAGCATTGAATATTGGATGTCAAGATTTAAAGATTCTTGATTATAACTACTGGACTGCCGAATACTGGCAGTTTAGAGCGTGACGTCTATTCTTAATGAGCATGCTTGAAATTGAAGCTTTACCGTATTTCATGATTAGTATTACCAGTATCACACTAGGAAGGTGGATGTATAGTCAATCTACTTTACAGTCTGAGTGGGTGCAAGCTTGTGTGTGAACAATTCAAACAATGATTTGTTACTGCCATCTCGCGGTTTGATACCATTCTTTCTAAAGCTGGATGTGATTTGGTCAAGGAATAGCTTGGTGAGGCCCACCTAGAATTTGTGATCTTATCTTAGATGGGTCATGCTCTCGCGGAATTGATCCTAAGTGTGCTCCGAATCAAATCAGATCTCTAATAGCTTGTATAGAAGTTCAAACTACAATCCCAATTGTAAGGCCCTATTTTCACCAAGTCTAATCATTTACCATTGCTTCTTTGTCAGACGGTCTGGAACTACTTGGTGAACAACACAAAAGGTTGCTGCTGACTGTATAACAAATGTGCACGAATATGTCCGAAGCAAACATACTACCTTTGGGTAGTTAATCTTCCTTGTCAGTGCAAAACCCCCTTTCCCTTAGCTGGTCCACTTTGGTGCCAATTATTTCCCCTAATGGAAAGTGATTTCATCGAAACTCATGTCTAAATTGTTTAGTGATATATAACTGCCTATATAAAATGATGTCTCAGGTACTTTGATAGCAGCATTATGAATACCCGTTGCTACCATTTTCCCAATACTCATCACGTAGTCTTGAACAAAAGGTTCAGCATCACTCTATTACTTTGGGGTCCCCCAACAAACGGCAATGAGAAGGTATAGTATTAGGTAACCTTATAGTTGGACCATATACTGTGTTGAGGCACCTAAGGCAGAAGAGACTTTGCTAAAGGTAATAAACGCATATGTAAACGTGGAATTGTAGATTGTTTACATATGCATCTTAGTCACCATGGGCAGGGGATTGCTTTTCCATTAATTCCAAAACATGACAAATTATGGTGTTATGTTAAAAGGAAAATAATAATATACCAATTTATAAATAAATCTCTTTCCCCATCATCATCTAGGGTATTTCTATAATTTGCAAATTTAAACATAAATAATTCAATTTCTTGTTTATTAATTACTTCTCCCAAATCTCGATGATTGTGTTTTTGGCTCCAACTTCCGCATGAAATAACATTATCTTTGGAATTGGCCCAAAAGTCATTCGTTGGGATATTGGCACAAGGAGAAACACCACCACATGTCTCTTTCGTAATTCATGTGGAAAAGAACAGCAAATAACAATATTGCTGCATATAATTAGAAGATGCATGAACTACGACATTCTACTTTATTCAATCTGAGAGTAATAGCACACCTAAGAAATCATTCACACATGGTTGTTCCCCCTTCGAGCTAAAACATCAGCAATACGACTCGGCCTAAGGCGGGGAAAATCATTGCGTCCCAACCCTCAAAAGAAGGATAAAAAAATTTAATTTAATGAAAAAAATTAAGCCACATTAATCAAGTTGGTTTACATAATTGGAGTCTATGAACCATAATAGAAAAGGATAAGAGTGTGCACTTGGCTCCCTTTATTTTAAGATGGTAGATGTTGGTAAAGACTTGAGCAATTTCATCGAATAAGATATGGGTTATGGCTTTCTTCAAACCAAGTTGACAACCTTTGAACCTCATCTCCATCAGATGATAGATGTTTGCATTCAGATTACTGGGAGAGACAGAGGGTTTTGAGATCACTATGGCTCAAGTCGCCGGCTCCTCTGTGCTTTGGCAGGGCATCTGCAGCATCTTCCCTGAAGTTTACTATTACTGAGAGACATGGAAAAGTTTAGAACTGTCCAAACACGGAAAACTTGGCTCTTCAATAGTGAATGGCATTAATGTGGGAAAGAATTTTTATCGAGGTAAGACAATTGACGCCAGAAATGCATATTTGCTTGAAGCTTTGGACAAGCTGAATGAAAGAACCTAAATGCCTGATGTATTAATGTGTGGGATTGACTATTATCTGTCAATAAAAGCATCAGTGGAATTTCCAACAACATTATGCTGAGAAGCAAACCTGTTTTGCATCAAAAGACAACGTAGTTTTTACATAGCTTTGAAGTTACATAGCTCATTAAAAGAGTACTATTATCATATACAAAATACTTGCAACTCTGTGCAGTGCTCATGTCAACACACATGATGAGCACATGGTCAGGATTGTACACAACTAGTTGAGCAATTTCGTTTACATAACAGTATATCTAATCTTACTAAAGATATGTGGTGACAGATTATTGCATGAGAGCCAGAAGTGGAGTGCAAAATCACCTGAAAGATGGATAAAACAGTGACTGGATCTGTTGCTGATATAAGTGGTCAAGTGTATTTATAGGAGCACCAACATCAGACACTCCGACAATGGAATCTGTACTATGAGGTCAGTCATATTAGCACCAAGGATGGTCTTGCAACAAAATCATGATCTGAGGAAGACAAGAAATAAAGGATAAGCGGATAATGTGCAGATCCAGAAGAGATGAGGAAACTACGTAAGCATAATAATGAAATAATCTATGAAATCGCTTAATCACGCTGTTCAGAAGGGGGCACCCATAGAAACTCATCGAAGAAGTATAAGTTGTGTTGCGCAGGATAGGATTTGTTCATGGGAAGTCATGGAGTCTACAATTGAAAAGAAAAAGGTTTACTTGCAGAACCAAAGTCATGGGGTTAAGTCATTTACCACTATGGAGTGCACTCATGGTTTTCACTCGACTAGGTATAACACAGCAATATCGCAGAATTTTTACTACGTATATTACCTCTACACGTCGAGGCTAGACGGACCCAGAATTGAAGTAATGATCATAAATAGCTTGTGACGCAGTGGTGGGGGATGACGACTTAGAGAAGTCAGAAAAATAGTGGCAGCAAAGGTTAACATCAGCCCATTAAGAGAGAGAGAAAAATGAGGAAAGTTATGACCAATTGATCGTCAGGATAGTGAACTATTGGAATTGTAGGGAACAGGAAGGAAATTTACCTCACGGAATGAAATTGAGGTAACCGTATTGCAGAAGAGTGAAGGGGAATGGGGTCGTAGGTGGCGATTAATAGATGACGGAAAATTTGTTATCTTCTCTATTCTTTCTCTCCAGTTTGCTATCTTTTGGAATATGCAATGGATTAATGGATACAGGAACAAACGAAAGATTTAAGAAGCGATAAAGGGGACTGAGAACGAAAAAATTCCTGAGGTAAAAAACCCGGAGCAAAAGTACTTATTGGCATTCAGCATGACAAAAAATGGGAAGAACCTTTGATGACTCGGTTATTTAGAATACTAGTTGAGATCCTGGTTATTTAGAAAGGAAGGCTGCAACACAAGAGTTAAACTGAAATAAAAACGAGAAATATATATACATCGTGGAGTTTACAAAAACTCAGGATTTTTACTTTTAAAGTTTTTAAATATGTTATAGTGTTGGTGTTTGCTTTTCTGTGATGTGCACAGTGTGGGAAACGTATTCACATATAGAAAGATCGGCGCTTCCGAAAAGCCATAATTCGTAGTAAGAAGGAACTAGTGATATAGGAAAAAAAAAGGGCGGGAAATTGCTAGTTATATTGACAGAAACTAACACAAATATTTAATGAGAACAGAAGAAGAGGTGCTTCTTTAGCTTAGGAAGATGCAAGTTAGACAGCTTAAGTAGCGGCGTAAAGAAGACTAATGACCGGGACGAAGAGAGGGACACGGAGCATGGCAGGTACATTTTCTGGAGAGGGTTCTAGACATCACTTGCTTCCTTCGACTCATCTTTGCAGACCGACTGGAACTGCAGTCTCCTGTTCCACAGGGTACTCTCAGCAATGCAGAAAAAATTTAATCCCTAAATTCAGAGCGCGGACTGGATGCTAAACATTGAGCCATTTACCCTGTGATTAGGAAGATAATCTCAATCTGCGTGAATATGGCATCATACCATTTTCGAAATTCCGAAACGACTCTCGGAATTTCACTCTCTCAGATATAATAGTAACAAATAATGAGAGACTTCACTGACGATATCAGGATATCCCGATTCTTAAAGTTAACGTCTAGTACAACGCGTGAACTTTCCTTCTCACTTTAGCATAAGTACAGTTCACCACATTCGCACGTCACTAGGGAGTAGTTGAATAATAAGTAGAGCCGTGTGGTCGGACTCTCCCTACGAATTGGTAAACTACCTCCAGAGTATTCCCCAGGTTTTATGTTGTTCGATTAGTTTTTTTTTTTTTCTTTTTTTTTTATTTTTTCTTTTTTTGGTTTTTTCGAAGAATGGTTTAATTTGTTTTTTTTTTTTGGAAGTTGTTTTTGGTCTTATTCTTAATTCTATCTCGCGTAACTCTAGCAGTGGATACGCTGAGTGTTTTTTAGTTTTGTTTTTTTGTTTAATATAATAATTGAAACGATATATATTACCAGAGCGACCGGATCGAAATCTAGATTATTTAGATCCAATTAATAATACGAATCCTTAAGTTTTTGGATTTTAGAAGGATCCGTTTTGAATATTTTGGGTGCAAAGTCTGGCAGTCTTTTTATAAACATAGCTTTTATAATAAAGAAAAACTTAGTTTATCATTTAGGTACGAGCATACTACTTCACAAACATAACCACGAAGCTATAGTTTTCGGGTAGAAAGTCAAAAATTATGATGTAACAGCACTCTAATATCTAAAATGTCTAGGGATAGAATATGAATGACTCGCACAGAAAGTGAATCATGATGAGATCGAAAGTATCAAATGTTGAGACTTTTCCTTCTAGACGGAATAAGAATGAAGGCAGAAAGCTTAAGTCAGCTGGTAGCACATAGGACACCTGTGATTTAAGTTGGAAAACTTAAGCGCTCTAATTAATTAGAAAACTTGCTGACAAAGATCTAATGACATATCTATATAAAAAACGCTTGCAGAAGGTCAAAGATTTTAAGAGATTTAATAAGATGAACCAGAGCCTTCCTCCAAAGACTTGTTCGGTATGGTATATAGAGGAGATTGTCCCAAATATCATGTGTTGGAGTGGTCAACTTAACTTCTCACTTGTGTTTGTTCAGGATATCATGCTTTCACGGGTGATTATGTTAAGTTATGTGGTTTTTTTCTTTTATTGATAACATGTATTCGAGCATTAGTCAATTTCGTCCGAAAAAGCTGGTCGGTTGTGTACATACAAAATTCAAGTTGATAATATTAAAGTCTGAGATTAGAGGGTTTTTTCTGATTCAGGTCTTTTAATCAATTTATTCTTTATATCATGCGATGATCGATTTGATCCGAGTTAAGTTTTCGTTATTTGGATATATTAAGAATATCCAATGTGCGTAGTTTATTTGAATTTTTTAATTTCATGTGTACTCTTTGATCTTTATGGGCTAAACATATAAATGGGGTTCAAATATACTCTGTGTTACATTTTTTCCTCTTCGGCTCTCTTTTTGTTATTTCTCTGGTTGAATTATTCCCAAAAATGCTGAAGTAATAAAATAAAGTTTTCAAATTTGAAACGAATAAGATAAACCATTTGTTTTCTTATTTTCTTATGGCTTTTGTCACATCTCAACAGCAGATCATTTTGAAGGACAACTATTTCCACACACTCAAAGCTAGGAATCAGGAATTCTCACGATCAACAATTTAATGAATCTTTGTGTAGGACGATACTAGAAAAAATTTCATAGATAATAAACAAGATATTAAGCACACAAAATACAACTATTTGACGAAATACTCCAAAAAAACTTATAAAAGAGAAGCGTATTTATGAAACAATAGTTTATTCTCTTCCGGCATATAATTCATAAAAAATAAATACATAGTAGGATACTATTTTTTTGAGTAAATTTTTAGATAGTTACTTGAATAGGCTGAATATTTTTTAATTTTCCCTAAAAAAACTTTAAATCTTGCACGATGGACTATCATTATTCTTCTTGAACTTATATTTATAATTTTTTATTTTTCACACTTGATAGTCTACACAACCCTCACGTATTAAAGTCTCAACTTTGTATAGTTTACCTATTGACACACTATAATTTTATATTTTGTACCATGCGTCCTAGATTATTACATATGTAATAAATAATTAATTACATTAAAGGTACTATAATTTATGGAATTATTTATTGGGTAACTATTGTTTATTATTAAATTAGCGATGTATCTAAACATTTTCGAGATTTGTATTATATTTATCTTTTTAACAATTGTGTTTGCTTATTCATTATTGCAACATGATGGTAGGAAATATGGTCAAGAAAAATCAAAGCAATGTTATTGGTATGGCTGCACAGAGTCAAGAAACTTAGGCCATGAGGATAGTTTGGACAGAAAAAAAAATGTTAGAATAATATATTGACGTATGTATTAGTGAGATCTACTCTGGTAATCGCCCAGAACACATTTTAATAGGACAGGGTGGCAAAATGTGGTACAGAAATTCAGCGAGAAGATGGGTAAACCATATAACTACAAGCAGCTTAAAAACAAGTGGGATAGTATGAAAAAATATTGGAACACTTGGATGAAATTGGTAGGAAAGGAAACTGGCCTTGCATGGGATCCAGTGAAAAAGACAATTGATGCTACCGATGACTGGTGGGAAAAAAAGTTACAGGTATTACCATTTAACCTCTATGTTTAAAAAAAAATAAACAAAGTAATATTTATTCCAAATGTTTATATGTACTTGAATGTAGGAAATACCAGAAGCAGCTAAGTTTTGGATTGTTGGTTTATCTCGTGTTACAAAGATGGAGATCTTGTTTAGAGATATAGTTGCCACTGGGGAAGGAGCTTGGGCGCCATCCACTGGGGTGGTTCCTGATAATATTGGTTCTGCAACTGATATTGGTGCAAGATTTGATAAGGATAATGATGCCCTGTTATACGGTTTAGGTGGCTCATCTAATGAACCTTATCTGAATCCACATGATGTTCAAGATATTCATGATGATTTAGACATTCATGAGAAAGGAAAGAAGAAGGTTTCTCCTAAAGTCAAAGATAGGAAAAGGAAGAAAGGAGCTGAAATCTTCGGTCAACATCTGAATCGTATTTGTGATGTACTAGAAAGTAGAACTACAACAACAAAGAACAATTCTGATAAACCTGGATGTAGTATTGAAGAGGTTATGAGAATTGCTCGAGAGCTTGCTGATAAAGAAAATGATATTTAGATTTTTATGATTGCGACTGAGGTGCTTCTTACAAGATAACATAGAGAGATGTTTGTAATTATTAATGATCTAGAACTTCAGATTGAATGGCTCAAACGAATGGGAAGTAAACACTCCAAATGAAGGGAAGAAGAGTGGTGTCATGAAGCTTTTTTATGGGTTATTGTTTATGTTCTTTTTTTATAATTGTTGTTTTGATATAAACTATTTCGAATGTTGTAAGGATTTATTTTCGTAGTGTTTATTTTATATTTGGAATGAAGCATTATAGTACTTTTTCAATTTGTTTTTCAAATATATTTATTTGTTTTGTTTTGTTTTTTTCACAGATATGAATAATAGAGATAGTACATTTGAAGATGATAAAAGTGATAATGATTACAGTGACGAAGAAGAAAACGAGAATGATATAGATTGTTTGGTGGCTGCAGGAGTAATAATGGAGACTATTGAATATTATGATAGATATATTGCAAAAGAACCTTGTAGGACCTCTCCCCAAACAGGTTATAAATTTGTCAGGGAGATTTTACAAGGCCATCCTATTATATGCCAAGAACAATTCAGGATGGAAAAGCATGTGTTCCTCAATCTCTGTAAAGAGTTAAATGAAAGATACAATTTAAAGGGAACTAGAAATACAACTGTCGAAGAGATGGTGGGTATGTTTTTAAATACTTTAGGCCATGTATGTGGGAATCGAATGGTACAAGAAAGATTTCAATATTCAGGAGAAACTATTAGTAGACATTTTAATAGTGTATTAACTGTCGTTTCACGAATGGCAGTTGACATTATTAATCCCATTGACAGAGAATTTAATGATATGCCAAACAAAATCCGTGAGAATGAACAGTATTGGCCTTACTTTAAAAATTGTATTGGAGCTATTGATGGAACCCATGTGCGAGTTACAGTTTCTCCATCGAGGCAAGTACCATTTATTGGTCGTAAAGGAATTCCTACTCAGAATATTATGGATGTTTGTGATTTTTTTTTTATGCGTTTCACCTTTGTTTGGGCTGGATGGGAAGGTATTGCACATAATACATGTATTTTTTTGGAAGCTATTCGAAAGGAGGAAATACGATTTCCACACCCACCTAGAGGTTAGTATTTAATATAACGACACTTACAAGCTATACGTGATGATACATGTACCATTTATTTATTTTTCATATATTTTATACAGGTAAATATTATTTGGTAGATGCTGGATATTCTCATATGCATACAAGGGAGAACGATATCACCTACTAGACTTTCGACGTGGTAGCCCACCAAGGGGTATGCATGAAATATTTAATCATGCACATTCGTCACTCAGATGCACTATTGTAGAACATTTGGAGTTTGGAAAAGTAAATGGAAGTTATTGGATCACATGCCAAATTTTCCTTCCGACAGACAAGTGAAAATTGTGGTAGCGTCTATGGCAATTCACAATTTCATTAGGAACAATGCATTGAAAGATCTTAAGTTTCAACCATATGATGATGATAAAAATTTGCTACTTGATGATATGGAGGATGAGGAAGTACAAGAAGATTCAAGCTTACAACAATTTGGAATAGCCAGTGAAAATGCAATGAGTGATGTTCGTGATCATATTGCTACTTTACTTATAAGTCATCAATAGGATTAGTTTCAATTTTCTTATTATATTTTTTATGTATTGAAAATTTGTAAGAACATCGATGGTTGTCAATTGTTTTTTTTTTTTTTTGCTAAGCACATTGATTTATTGTTATTGGATGGTTTTATTGCTAAACAGGCGTTACAAGTCTCACACCAAAGGATCTCGTAATCTAATTATTCTATTTGGATTTGCAAAGAAACGGCTAGTTGATGATTAATGGGAGAAAATCGTGGGATCTGGTTATAAAGTGCATGAAGAAATATTCTGTTAGGATTTCGAATCATTCACAAATCTCATATACATCGTGAATTTATTTGAAAATTAAATATTGATTTGCTAACAAAGTGAATTTATATAGAAATTAAATACTAATTTGCTAGCTTAATGAGATACATGAAAGTAGTGGAGGAAGGGTACTTTCTTAATTACTTTTGAGAAAAACATATTATAATTTGAATAAAATGAGATATAGGTCCTTTTTGGTCATTTTTAATATCTAAAAGTACTTTTTATGTTTTGTTACTAAACATATATAATAGATTCAAAGCATTTCAAAACATATAGTTGCCAAACAGCTAAACAGCTTTTTAATAAAGCTCTACAGGTAAAAGCTCTACAAGCAAAAAGTTCATCGATAAAAGCTCTTTTTGTCACAGCAATCCCAAACGAGGCCTTCATACCATTCAAGGAAGAGTTGCTGAGTTCTTGCTGGTTGTGTTTTGGTTTTCTAGTAAGTAGGATTTGACTTAAATACTTTTGTGGGTAGTGGTCTTGTCAATTTGTATGCAACTTGTGGCTTATTGGAAGATGCTAGGCGGGCTTTTAATGGTGTTTTGTTCAGAGACTTGGTTTTTTGGAATGTTATGTTGTGTGCCTATGCTTTGAATGGTTTGGTTGAAGAGACGCTTGGAGAAAGCCCTTGTTGAAGAGTTTATTGGTTCAAAAGGAGTTTAAAAAAAAAAAAAAAGGAGTTGAATTTATTCATATAATAGCAAAGCATTATATTCTCTTGGTTATGAAAAAAGTGGTGCTCACTTAGAGGAAGAGTCGGAATACACTTCTCTACGAGGAGTTTTCTTGAATTTGTTCAGACCCTATGGGCTTCTAAATAAGGTAACCTCAGCATCAACGCGAAGTCCAAAATTATGCTTCAGGTTGTAACAGCACCAAGTTGAAAGCACCAAGAAAGCTGCTTAAAAGGCTTCTCACGCCAAAATACAGGGGACCCACACTCCACAACTCGATGGGGACCTATTGAGATAAGCACTCTCTTTTGATTAGTTGCTACCTTGTACTTTTAAGTAAAATCTCCTGGTTGAATAATTTATTTCTTGCACTTGTCCATTCCTTATGATGAGGAAGATGTCCGTTATTCTCGTGGGAGTATTTAAGATAGAGTTGGGCTGCTCCAAGGATAGTTATCCTTGATTAAAAAAAAAAAAAAAAAGGATACCAGCTGCTTGATATATGGCCCCATCATTAAGCCGTGAGCAACACAAATTTCCAAAGGCTCAAACCTTTTGATAAAATCAGCAGCAGGCTTATTATTGGAATGGACATGCATTTTTTATTCACAATTTGGGATTTTCCTTGGACATGGCAACATTGTTAAATGGCACTTGGTCACTACGTGCCTTACTTAATGCTATCTGGAAGTAATCCGAATATGCCATATTGATTGAAGAACTTATTATTTTTGTGAAGAAAGTTAATGCATTTTATGGTTCTTGTTTGTTTCGTGCGCAATTAGCTGATCAGTTTTGTAATGTTGGCGATTCTCGAGCAATATTAGCAACTACTTCAGATGATGGCCATTTGGTACCACTTTAGCTTACATGACTACAGCCTAGAGGATTTTTTACTTACCTTTTATCCTAGATGTGACATAGAGGAACATAACTAGCAGGATAACTCCAAGAAAATTGCCCGAACGAGGCCTTGTACAAGCTAATAACATTATCCCAACCGATGATTTTGATAGGCAGAATGGGGGGGTGGGGTTAGATTGAGGACAGTGGACCCTGCCACAAAAAAAAAAAAACAAAAAGTTGAAAATCAGCTGGAATATGCTGTACGGTTTAATACCTTTTGCAATTACCTATGGAAACTTGCAATATTTACTGGACAGCAAGGGCAGCATTTGCAGTCCCGAAGCGTTATGGGGCATCGCGGCAGGTAAACATTTAAATATTTGGTTATTTACAGTTTGCTATAGAAATCTGTTAAATACCAAGGGAGATAAGGGTAGAAATATGCATCTTGTATTTCAACTGCCCATTTGATAATGACATTTTACATAAGTCATATATACTTTCGCAAAATTGAGAAAGAACACAATGCATGGTTACATAAGTCAAGGGACATGTTCGTTTTCATGTTTTTTTTAGGATTCTGATGGTTTTGTGAATATTTAGTGGTGTTAAAGTTGTATAAAAATACTTGTAGAAGTTGTTGAAAGGATTGTGTGTGTAGAAAAAGTAATAAAGTGTTGTATAAAAATACGTATATATTATGATGTTTGGATTGTAAAAATAAAAGTAGTATTCAAATACTACAGAAAATTATGAAAACGAACATGTCCGAGAATTAAAATTCTCCAGCTAGAACAGCACGAGCTATTGGTGTGGAGGTTTTCATCTGGCTTCATCAGGTATTTAATGTGTATCTCCTTTTACGGTCTCAAGGAAAAACTATAAAGATATATATAATATAGCTCAGGCCTCAGAAGGCAAATAAAATTGAGAGCCGACAAAAGTAATCGCATGTGAGAAAATAATCTATGAAATTAAAAGGTTAGCAATAGAATACAAGGTAGAGTTGCTTTTTACAGGCAAGTAAGTCCAGAGCCACGTGCACGTCCTTATCCTATGAGTTTTTTTTTTTTTTTTTGTTCTAAGCTATCCTATAAGTTTTTATTGGTAGGTAGCTAGCCACGATGGTCCCGCTCCATCACTGCCTGCTCTGCAGTATCTACCTTCTTCGGCCCCCTCCCCAGTGTCTCCTATTCCCTTTTATCTCGATTATAAAATTAAATAAAATAATAATAATTGCCAAACTGTTTTATTGGCGTTCACTCTTTTTGCCGTATGACAGAGCCAACAAAAAACCAACCCCTCTCTGTCATCTCTCTTTACGTCGACTCGTCGTCGTTGAGTCCCATCTGAAAAGGTAAACCGGAAAGCTCTCCGCAACAGAGCTTCCTTGGTTTTCCGGCGATGGCCTCGCGCCAATCCCTCCTCGCAATCGTCCCCTTCATCGTCTGCCTTGTCTCTACCACTGCTTCACAATCTATCCTCCAAGTCACGCAGGAGAACACCTTCTCCGGCCACCGCAATATTCGGATAGGAGACCATCTTTACTGCGACAGCTGGAGGTTCTCCGTGGAGACCAACGACGCCGGATACTGGTCCACTATTCCAGCTAGGTGCGAGGGGTTCGTGGAGGACTACATGACCGGCGAGCAATATCTGTCCGACTCGGAGTTCGTGGCCGAGGACTCGTTCGCGTTTGCGAAGACGGTGGAGATAGCTGGTGACGGGAGGGACGCGTGGGTGTTCGATATCGACGAGACTCTGCTCTCGAACCTGCCTTACTACGCGGAGCACGGGTTCGGGTAAGGCTGTAAACCACGAAATGTTTAAAGCGTTGAATTTGTTGAAAAGTTTCGCCATTGATTTTCTTAGATTATGATCCGACGAACGTAATTGGAATAATTCGAGGTCCGTTATCTTTCATTCTTTTGGCGCATTGTGGTCAGGGGTCTGTGGGCACGTGACTGTTAGGTAGTTAATTGTCTGGATTGGCCAATTGCAGTATGACACCTTGAATGCTTCTTATAAAAGTGCTATTCGATAATAGTGTAAATATGCATAGATTTTGACAATCTCTCTCGTTTAGATACATCCACTCAGGTCAAGTGCATGAATTTGGTGAACCGATTTCCTTTATTATATAAATTCCAAGGCATTAATATATTTTTCATCATTGATGTTTCGACACTTTACATTTAAATTTATTATTTTTGTCGCACAACATTCACCTACGGTTAATTTCAAACATTTTGCATCCTTTAATAAAATTTTAGATTAAAAAATTATTTTTTAGTGTGCAAAATGATAATTTTGTTTCCATAATTTTACTGTTAATTTTAAACATTTTGCATCATCTGGTAAAATTTTAGACTAATTTAGATTAAAAAATTATTTTTTAGTGTGCAAAATGATAATTTTGTCTCCATAATTTTATTATGAGGGTAAAATCATTATTTTAGGCAAAAAAATAAAATTTTCAAAAATATTAACAGAGAGCGTAAAATGTCAAGACTCTCATAATTAAAAGGTTCAAAGTGTATTTAACTTAAAAGATCAAAGATACGATAATGTATTCGCTACTTAATTAGAAATATAATCAAACCTTTAGGAGTTCTAACAATTTAGAGAATTTGAGGATTCTAATTGTTATCTTGCAACCATATGTTTGTTTGTGTATATCTCTACAGTATGTACGCACCATATTAAGGGTCCCTTTAGATGAATAATGCCTGAGTTCGTCTTTCCTTTCATTCCAGTCCAGCTCCATTTGACATGAAAGGCGACACAAATTTCACATGTCTGGGCAAGTCTCGTCAGAAAAAAAAACTATGCCTGTTTACTAGCTTTTGTGGTATTCATTTCGTCAATAAGTTTTCTATAGAATATAATGGCCCTTTGGTTCCGATTGTGATAACATTCGTTTAAGGTACGCCCTCTGTAACTTCTAGTTTTATGTATGAAACTGTTCTGGAGCTTGATCTCATGCGAGCTGGACTCACAACATTTTTGTCTTTTAACGAGGTTCTCCTATAAAAAATACACCTAAGCACAATTCATTTGGTTCAATTGTTTACTCTCTCCTTTCTTTTGGCTCAATTGTTCACTCAGTTATAGTGCTGAGCAAAATTCTTGAGTTGATTGCTCGAGAGCTATGTCATCAATCCTGATCATCCCTTCGATTAGGAAGGTTTTAGTGCTGTTGTCAAGTTTTGGTTCATCAAGTGTTGAGAATCTTTTTAGTTTTGACAATGGCAGTGCATCGGACGAACATTTTGTGAGAAAAAGGGACAAAGAAAAACGAATTACGACCTACCTTTGTTTGAGCCAAAACAGGATAATGCTAAAGAGGCAATTGGAGTTCAGTCATTCAAAGATGTGATTTATGGTGGCATTAGCCCCAAACGTCATACGTTTAACTTATATGTCTTATTTGAGTTCACGCTGAGGCTCCCTCCCTTGAAATAAAGGGTCAGTCGATAGCCAAAACTGTCCCAATCTTCCAAGTCCACTACTTTTTGTCTCTGAATTCACAACCGCAGGCACTGTGCTTTTTAACTGGCCATTCTATTGGGTTTCCCTTGTTTAGCTTTCAACTCTTTTTTTAACACAATGTGTGCTTCTTGTTTTCTCCATAGGTCAGAGACCTACGATGAGAACTCTTGGGATTCCTGGGTGTATTTGGCAGAGGCCCCAGCTTTACCAGCAAGTTTGAATCTTTACAAACAGCTTGAGCAGCTTGGGTTTACAATATTTCTGTTAACTGGACGGGGTGAAAGTCAGAGGAATGTCACGGAGAAAAATCTTCTATATGCGGGATTCAGCAATTGGGAGAGGCTTATCTTGAGGTACGGAGCCGCTTTGCACTCTTTACCATATAGGATATAAACAGCATCTTTTATGGAGCTTCAAATTCCTAGTGCCGTGAAATTACGTAGCAATTTTAGTAGCCATAGATAACATAATCGTCATCTTGTTGCTGATGATTAATTATGTTATTAAATGGGACAGGGGGCCTTCAGATGAGGGGAAACCCGCAATCGTCTATAAATCTGAGAAGAGATCGGACTTGCGAGATGAAGGTTACATGATTCATGGAAGTTCTGGTGACCAGTGGAGTGACTTGCTGGGCTTTGCCGTGGCTAGACGTTCCTTTAAGCTCCCCAATCCAATGTATTACATTGCTTGATAAACTTAATGAACACTCAGCAATTGCACGAAACAATCGGGATGTTGTTGTAGTTCATTGCTTTGTTTTCAATAGCGAGGGACTGCTTATGGTCATTTCGAGACCTCCAGGGCTAAGTTATGCTGTCTGTCTGTACTGGGCATGGGCTCACATGTCCTGACAGGTGTGGTTGGGACCCTTTCATGTTTGTTTCGTCAAGAGTATTAGCTTATGTTCCGGCCCGAACGGCCCAAAAGACAACCGAAAATAAATATGTGAAATTCTTCTCCGCTCTGCTTTTTTTTATAAGAAAATCTGGACAAATTAATCCTGTTAATATGAGCAGAAGCATGGAGTTTAGGACTCGGCGGGGTGACTCACGAATGTCACGTTACAAAGCAGGGGCACCCATCTGGGTATTTGTTACGAACATGTGCGACTTTAGTCAGACATGATTATAGTATTCCAATCTGGACACCCATTCAGAAGATTCAAAAAGAACTTTTTTCCTTCAGTTTCTGGGCATGTCCTATCCGTTTGAGACATGTATTATATACACACTGAGCAGTTAAGAAATGATAATGGATAAGTTGGATTTCCTGATTTCAAGAAGAAACAAATTGGAAGCTCTAAACCATTACTTTACTAGTATTTAGTAATCAGATAGCAATCACCAACCTGTTATTCAGGAGTGTCATTACTGGTAACTCTATCCTCCCTCCCTCTCTAGTTCCTTCCTTCCCCCCCCCCCCCCCCCCCCGGCTCTCTCTCTCCTCTCTCAAGGAGATGAGGAGCTTGAATCAGATTGTGGAGTTGCACCTATTGACCCGCAAACAAGAGGCTTTACAGCAGTAGGGATTCTCAGACAATTCAACCCACCTCCTGGAATCATGGAACATTCTGGCTGAGGTCTCTGCATGTTCCTCCCAGGGATGCAATTCAACGAGAAATCAAAGCCTAAATTCTTGAAGAACCGGTTGGAACAATCCTGGCCGAACCCGGAGAAGAAATTGTAAGAAACGGTCAGATTGACAAGGCTGCTCAGAGAACAGACCAGGTCTGGGACAACCCCCGATAGCTCGTTGTGTCCTAAATTGAGAACCTCAATACCTTGCAGACAAGATATGGTGTCTGGCAAATGACCCATCAGCGAATTGAAGCTTACATCGAAAACCTGCATCTCTGTGAAAAGCCCAACTCCCTCAGGAATGCAACCTGTTAATTGGTTATTGAGAAACAGTATCTCCTTGAGTCTGGAACCCATGAAACCAAAACTAGCTGGGATGTTTCCACTGAACTTGTTATTAGCTAAATTTATCACGGAAGCTGGAGAGTTTCCCAAATTTTGTGGAAGTTCGCCTTCAAATTGGTTGTTGTTCACAAAGATTGCATCAAGTTTCCTGCTGAAGAGATCTTCAGGAAGGGGACCTGAAAATTTGTTAAATCTGATGTCTAAGTAGACCAGATTTGGAATGTATAGAGTGACTGCAGGGAAAGGACCTGAAAATTGGTTGTTACTAAGGTCTAACTCTCCTAGTGATGAGAGATCTCCGAAAGTGTCAGGAATCGTGCCTGAAAATCTATTGCTGTTGAGGTGAAGGAGAGTCATCTCAGTGAGGAAAGCGAGTTCCTTGACAAGAGTTCCTTGAAGATTTGCATGGTTGAGATCTATACCCGCTACAACGGGGCCAAGTGATGCACCCATCTCATCTTGAAGGTCTGCACAAAAGACTCCTTTGTAAGCACAAACATCAGAGCCGACCCAAGAGTTCAAAATCCCCTGTGGGTCATCTTTGATCGCAGATTTCCACGCCTGGAGAGCAGCGTAAGCTCTCTTGATCTTTGGAACAGAAGACACCGATCCAGATGGCCCTGGGCTGTTGATCCCACCACCAATCCAAACGCCTCCTCCAACACCACCCCCGCCACCTACATTGCCAATACCAAGTCCGACACCAGCTCTACCACCCACAGAAAAAGTAGCCGCTTTCGAAATTGCATAGAGGAGAAGAACAGCCAGAAGCCAGCTGCTCCCCATTTTCATCTGAGGGTATCAAGATGCTAGTTTCATGGGTTGCTTGTAAAGTTGTCCAAATTGGGTTCAGGATTGAGGAGAGAAAATAGGGGGGGTTTAACTGGCAGGACAAGAAAAATGGGTCCCTGTTTTTTTTCTCCTTCTTTCCTCATTTATGTTTGCATTTCGAGGCTTTATCAGTCGCAGTGATTTTTACCGTACATCTGTTGACATGTGAGCTAATTAACCCTTCCGAAATTTGAAATAAACTATTATTAGATTAGAGAATATCTACTTGTCGTTTTCTTCAGATTTTCCGCGAAAAGAAAATATCGACGGTGAAACATGTAGCTAGCTAAGCACTAATTCACTCGCCAAAATAATTGTAGGCCTAATAATTGGCTGTACAACCTGCATCTGCATGGCTCCTATCGTCTATTAACAGACAGTGCTAAAAACGAATTAAAATTATTACTCTTTTTCTTGGCAAATATGGGGATGGGGAGAGAAAATTATTACTCTCTAAAACACAGTGGCAAAGACAAAAGATAATCCTCTCATCATTGACTGATATCTTTTTCTTTTTCTGTTATGCATTTACATCTTCCTCCTGTCCTATCGCATGTAACGAAGATAAAGCGTAAGAGGAGCCATGGAGGAAAACAAAAGCAACCCAAGACCAACCACTGCAACCTTGGGCATATTCCATTTCATGTTTTTTTTTAGTATTACGATGGTTTTGTGAATATTTAGATGGTGTTAAAGTTGTATAAAAATGCGTGTAGAAGTTGTTGAAAGAATTGGTGTGTGTAAAAAAAGTAATAAAGTGTTATATAAAAATACGTGTATGTTATGATGTTTGGATTGTAAAAATAAAAATAGATTCAAATCTTACAAAAATGATGAAAACGAACATGTTCTTGAATCACGTGCATGGTTACGGAGGTTATATGGTAGCGGCAAATAGGAAGGAGTTTAGAATTTGTGATCATTTATTTTTTTTTCCCACGCAAAAAAAGGGACAAGGGCGATCAGACAGTAGCTCTCTCTAAACGTGATCATAAAAACATCTCTTGCTATATAATGTTTGGCTTAAGCTACAGTTACTGTCCGATTAGCGACTCCGTTACCACACGAGGGATGCTTTGCGCTATTCTGCTCGGAAAGCCACACTGATGGCATAAAACATAGACTCATAGTGACTATTCGTAGCATCTAATCAGAACAGAGGCTTCATAAATGGTCGCGTTTGTGAGTTGGCGAGCAAAAGGAGAAATTGGACTTGACTCGAATTGTTGCCCGACAATGACAGACCAAAGGTGGGAGGGATGGTTCAATGAGAATGAATAGGTTCGAAATTAATTCAACTGTCAACTTGTCCCATAAAAAAAATGAATCAATTCAGAGAAAAGAAAAAGGGAAACAAAATACCCAAGACTGGACAGCTCCCAAACAGAGAAGAACGTTTGTTGGCTCGGGTATGTGCTGTGTATTGGCTTGGGTATGTGCTGCACGAATTTTCTATTTTGAAGTGTTTAGGCCTCCATAAATGATAAAGCTGCCCACTGATGACATATCAATAGATGAGACGACTGAATTCAGGATAAGGCCTTGGTTGTTTGGGTCGTACATATAAAAAGAACCAGCCGGCCTAAAATTTCATTCATTTCTGATAGAAAGCTTGGATCAAGATGGACTTATATATGCTTTTTCTAGAGTTGGACAAAATATCATTTAACATTGTACCTAGGGCTGTTCAGCAATGGGCTGAAACCGCCTGGTCCGGCCGGTTTTGGTAAAGCCGGTTCAACTGTCGGCTTAGGCCTCATAGAAATCTACGGCCTCAATTTAGTTTACGGTTTCAAAGGTCCAACCCATCGAGACTGAATCGAGGGTATAATAGAAAATCTATAATTTATATATTTTTTATTATATATATTTGGAGAGTGAGACAACGACATGCGTCTCACTTTCCAAATTATTTTGCCCTAGCCCCTCAACCTTGTTTTATTTCTCTTTTCTCTACGACCGAATTGAATCAACTATCGAATCTGGTCAGTTCGATTGGTTTTATAGACCAACGGTTCAGCCGTCGTTTGAAAAAATGCGAGAACGGAACCTCTCGGTTCACGATAAGGGCTGAAAATCAAACCGAGAGATCGATTTTCACTTTTTGATCAAATCCTCTATATCATTTATTTGCATCCCAACTATTATCTTCAAAAAAAGCAGCTAGATCAATTCATATATATCACCTACTCATTTGTCATTTTCTAAGATATTTGTAAGTTGTAGTCTGATTGAGTTAGTAAATAAAATAAGACAATTACTTAATTCGGTGCAAAAAAAAATAGTTTAAAATTTGAAATACCTTAAAGATAAAGGAATGGCTTAATTCGAAAATGTCCCCATTGATGTCTTACAAAAAAAAAATTCATTCAAATAAATATATCTTCACTTTTTTTCATCATTTTTATAAATTAAAAATTTTTAAACCTCCAAAATTTTTACATACAAACACCATAATAAGAAACCCAACGAGAACTCAGGTATTCAAACTTATGCTTCGTTCTAATTCATTCTCCAAAACCTCAACCAGTTTCCTATAACGATGAACGGTTTCTTTGCCTACATCTCTTGATAACTGTTCTTTGCTCATCTAAGTCTGACTCATAATTAAGTTTAAAGATTCCTGATAATGCTGCACTGCTGATAATGTTCTATTGTGTTACAGAATACTTCCACCACGTAGTAATGTCTGTAACGTATCATGTTCTATACAGAGTAGTGTAGTGGGAGAGTGTTCCTCATGATTGAGAGAAGATAGATTCATGTGAAAGGGAATCAATAAAGCAAGCGCATGCAACTTCGAGCTCTGTATTGGATGGCAGCTAGCTTCCACGGACCAGCTCGTATCATCATTTGACCAACCAAAAAACAAAGAATAAGAAGAAGATCAGAGGGAAGGAAATGAAAAGTGATTCGCATATATATCCAAATTCAACTGTCGCACTAAATGTGTGGAAACCATGAAAAGTAGTTTTGTTTTAGAGCATGCATGGCCACAAGAAATTCTAGGACAATTTTCTTTTTTATGCCACCCACGAAGATAATTGAAAACCTAATGAGAGTACGTAAATACCCTTTCAATTAAAGTTGTAAACGACCGAATTGAATTATATATGTAAGAAAAATTCACTTCGGGTTATCGCAGTAGTTATGGTGCACTTGGAATTGTGGTTAGGCACACTCCTTTGGGTTGGATTTTTCTTAAAGATAAAATAGGTGACTAAAATGGAAGCACCAAGCTGGGATTACCCTCGTTACCTAAAAATAAATACGGGAACAAGACTCGATAACAAACAAATAAGCAAGGGAAATGCTTGATTTGTGACGTATATCTGGTATTTGTCACTCTATATTTAAAGGATCTTTTGAGCTTTATTTAATTTGTGGGATCATATTTTTATGTGCAGATAATAAAATCTGAATGTTTTAGATATTAGATCCTGACGTCTACGATGGCTTCTAATGGATACAATCGTCCTAGAGGAATTTTGTATTAACGTCCGCCACCTTATGTCCAAGACTGGAGCTGACCGGCCGACGTATTGTGGCACATGCACCCGACTTTTTTTTCTTTGAAATCGAGCTTGACAGTCAAATCTGGCTCACACGCTTCACCCCAATGGTGTCCATGTCTTCAGGCGCTCCAATAAGCCCCAGCCCGAAGTCGGTCGGCCGGCGTGTGGAGGCCCACAAGTGAGCCTGCATCTCATGCGCGCATGTTATAGACCAATTGGGTAATATGAGATGTCAATACGAGAGTTATATACCTCGGACTCCCGACTTCATTGAACTAGATTTTAAGGGTGAGTTTCCCTAAAGTATATAACAGTAATACCAGTGGCGGATGCAGGGGCGGCCCTGGGGGCCACCTCTCATTGGACAGGCCAAAAAAATAATTTTAGACGTAAATTTTTTTTTTTTTTTTTTTTAAAAAAAATTTTATCTTAAGAGTTCGCTTTCCTTCAAATTGGGTCCTAGATTCGCCATTGAATAATACCATTATGATTAAAATAATAATAAAATTTGAATGAGTTACTTCGAATTAGGATAGTTGATATTCCATTAGTGGTATTACGTTTGATTACTAAAAATGTTGCAACAAACCTATTTATTGAAACTCTTAACTTAAGAAAATAGCGATTGAGGATATGTATCGCGCCCAGGAAAGCCTCGTTTTTTCATCTGCTTTACTCAAATTTTGTGGGTGTAGAAGCCGAAGACGGTGCTGGTCCAGTTATGCAATGGTTGCCATTAGGGCTCTCTCTTTCAGGATAAGCTGAGACTCTTGCTAGCTAACTGGGGTTAGGTGGGGATTGATTGAGGTAGGTGTGGGTACCATCTTTGATCCACCAGGACCAGATGTGTCCGGGGTCCGTTGTCAGATCAATTTATCATTGATCGTTAAGTGTTGTCAACTTGTCTCCCACTCCTTTATACCTTTTCTCTTTCTGATCTTTTTCCTGTCATTTGCATTATTTGAGCTTTTGAATTCACTCTCTTCTCGACGTGACTGCTCAATGCTCTTATATGTATTTTCTATCAAGGGTTGCTTTAAATTTTGCTACCATAATGGAACGACAGCTTAATGTAATTTCAACGTTATTCGTACATATTTGGTGGATCTCCATCGAGAATTATCGTGCCTTAATTTTTCTGATTACCCTCTTGCTCGGGCACCCAGAAACCAGAACTATAGGAATTAGCTGAACATTTATATTGTTGCTCAGAGAGGTTGTACGTATCAAAGATACACGACCTAATTGTTAGGAAAATATTAGATCAGCATTTATTAGCAAAGAAAGTTTCCGAGTCCTCTTTATCTCTCGGTGAACCTCCCACCGTGTCACATCCATCTATTAATAAATCTTCTATTACGCCTTTTCTTTTTTTACACACCTAAATAAAAGAAAAACAAAAACCATTTTGTTGGGCCATATAATGGCCCAAAGGATCTTGGAAACTGCGATGGAGTGGAGATCCAGCCCAAACACCTTATTTATTGTGGTTGGACTGGGCCTACGGTTAGAGTCGTTATGGACCATTAGGAGGCCGAAGACAAGCACAGGGATTGACTTTTTATTGCAATCGTCTTTTCTTGTTTTTCCGCCTTCGCCGTTGACTGTACTCTGGAATATACCATGCGCATGGGAATCACTCAATTCCTTGAACACAACGAGTAAAAGGACAAGCCATGTCACGTCTGTTACTCCAATTCGGTGTCACAAAGGACGGCCTTTAATCAATATATGTCTTTTTAAAGGAATCGCTTTTTAGGTGAAAGAAGATAAAGTGTTCTTATTGAAATGACTTGTCCTGTCTTTTAAAAACTATTGAGCCGCATCTCAATCATACATGTTTTATTAAGGAAAAATATATATGAACAAAAATCAAATCCTCCAGTCTAATTCTCTCTGATTGATTGCATCTCATATCAAACTTGTCTGGAATCCAGACATGTTTCCTCACGCGAGCGGCGAGTCGTCTAAGGATCCGCTTGTTTGTTTGTAAAATAAATTTCGTAATTTATTATACTTATTTTTAAATATTTAGCAAGAGCTTTTACAGTGGATAGAAAGAGCCTCCAAGTCTCTAAAACAGATCACGACGGAGAGAGCTCTGGCCTTGAATAGCAATCTGGACATTACAATTTCCAGATTTTTTTTTTTTTTAGGTTAAATCTTTATCCGTACAACGTTTCATTATTGCAGTCATCAACTTAGAAAAAGGAGCCCAAAAAGGCGCTTCACTCGTCTTTGTCTCCAAAAGTAAAATCTGCTCCGAATTCTTCATCCAAATGTGGCCTACATGAGCTGTGTACTGTGGCATGTATACACGCCGTGCATCTGGTTGAGCGACAGTGATCAGTCCACTCATAATACAAGCCAGGCCGAATTTAAAGACGACATCCACTCCTGCGTTTTCACGCTTACGAGTCCCATACCAGACATTACCCACTCAACCCTCAACTCCAAAGCAATTGTAAAATTATATAAAGAACAAATTTGTTTGACGTTGTCACTTATCATATACCATTTTCTTTTTGTGTAAGCAGTTGTCATAGCTACTACCCTTTGCCCTGTGAAGGCATGCATGCTTCAAATATTCAGAAAAAAAAAAAAAAGGAGAAAAAAAGAAGGCCCGCTTCAAATAAAAATCACATTCAACCAGGCCAGGCCACGCCATCTTGATCACAAAAAGAAAAAGGCAATGCAAAGGCACAGAAAAACAACACCAATTAGGAGCCAGGAGGAGAAAGAAGAGGAAGATAATGAATGATCCACAGCTGTCCTATCACACTCCATTGGGCAAAGCAAGCAAAAGAAGTTGAAAGAAGGTAATGCCATTGGTTTGCAAGACACAATTCTACTAGAAAGCGACGCACAAGTGATGATTCATGCATGCATCTGCTTTCTTAACAAACATTCAACTCAGATCCATCCTACTCACTCACGGAGGACTTTTGGTTTAAGGTGCTAATCAAGGGCACGTGGGTTTGCAAAAGTATTCAACAAAATTTATAAAATGAACATTCAAAATCTCAAAAATTTATACACAAAAATCAATAACTTTTATACAATCTCCAACAACTTTTCACACAAACTCTAATAACTTTGAAAAAATTATAACAAATTTTCTCTCTATTTACTTTTTCACTTAATTCTAATACTTTTTTATTAAACAATTATATCAAATCATCTATCTTTACACATTTTTACAAAGTCTAATAAAAATTAAATATTTTAAAACTTTTCACCAACTTTTACACAAAAACCTATAAAACTCCAATCTATATAAATATTCACAATTTTATCAAAATCTTCAAAATCTTACAATTTTTTTTTGAAAACGAACATCCCTAGTTACAATATTGGAATAACAATGATATCTTGAAAGGGTTTGGATGTAATTTTGTCATAACCATATTAATCCATTTAATTAATATGAATTATAAACTTAATTTGTCATTAGTTACTGGAGCAAGATAGCCAAGTCTTCTTCACCAGCACTTGTCATACAAGATGGAGGTTCCTCTGTGTGCCTACCCACTCCATCACCTCATGTAAAGTGAGGTGGGGATGTAGGTGGCCACCCCCTCCCCCACCCTACTTCATGCAACTTCACCTCTTATTTCGTTGTAAATTTTATTTTTGTTTTAATTGATATTATGTACATAATTCTCAAAAAGATGAAAGTATTACCGAAATATCGTTCCTTTTTTAAAAAGTAAAAAAAGATAATTTTAATGAATTTTTTATATTTGTTATAATGAAAAGACATAATTTGATAATAGAGGAAGATTATTTTTGAAGTTATTTTATTTCACCAAAATTTTTTAGTTATATTTATAAATCAAAATTTTGGAATGATGACAAATTTGGCTAAAATTTTAGTTTGTAAATTGTAAGGATGTCCCTAAATAATAGCAAAGTTTCGCAACCCATGGCATCATTTCATTCCTCGAACAAACGATTCCCAAGCCAAGGCATCATTTATTCCCCGAACAAACGAGGAATAAAGCCAGTGTACTTTACAAACAAAAAGAGAGGAATAAATCCTGATTCCTGTGTCACGCCCCCTGTGATGTACGTCAAGCCATATTGTCACCCCTGTTGGTACGATTCGTTGTCTAGTGTGCAATCACTTTGGAGGCTTAAGACGAAACTTCCTATTGAAAGGACTCCTTAGTTTATATAGTTTTACTTTTTGTATTTTCCTGAATATAGCCAGTTGATCTCATTCAATTCTCTAAGCGAAAAATAAACCTTTTGTCGCACCAATTATTGAGGAATTCACAGGCATAATAAATTATAGGTGATGTTCATTTTATAAAATATTGTAAAATTTTTAAGATTTTTGAAAAATTGTGAATATTTTTGTAGATTAGAATTTTATAGATTTTTGTGTAAAAGTTTGTGAAAAGTTTTAAAGATATTTAATTTTTATTGGACTTTGTAAAAAGGTGTAGAGAGAGATGATTTGATATAATTGTTTAGTAAAAAAATATTGGAGTGAGGTAGAAAAGTATGGAGATAGAAAATTTGGTATACTTTTTTTAAAAAAAGATATTGAAATTTGTGTAAAAATTGTTGGAATTTATGTAAAAGGTATTGTGTTTGTATAGAATTTTTTGAGATTTTAGATGTTCATTTTGCAAAATTTGTTAAATACATTCTATCTTAAAATACTTTTATAAATGAACATGCCTTATGATTTCATGATATTTTATCTCTTACTTATTTATGTTAATTTGAAATGGAAATTAATATTTTATTTAAATAAATGACGATTTTAACCTCACACAAAATATATTGGTAAGAAAGTTACGAAGGTAATATTGTTAAATAGTTGCTAGAGTGTGAATGACATAAATAATTGGTAGTTAAAGAAGAAATGTAATTTCTGTCCAAATGAAGGGCAGAGAGTGCAAAGCTTAAAATATAAATAATTGATAGTTGAAGAAAAAATATAACTAAATGATCGCCCAAAGTGTAAAGTGTAAAGTGTTTGAGAAATGAAAAAAAAAGTGTATTTAATTCATCTTTTAAAACGGAATTGACCTTGCCAAGTCAGCTTTATTGAACGCTTGCCTTTACTCTGGTGGATGAGAGTTATGTCTTATGATTTGGCCGAGGGGAGAAATAATGAGTTATAGAGATTGATATCTTCATCGATCCAACTACAATAGTTATTGTACCTAAATAACCACCGGCCAGTCCAAATCACAAAGTTGGCAGTTTAGGCCGAAATCTCAAGATAGGGAACAGAGAGAACAACAGTTAACTACTATATTTATTTAGGGGAAAAAAAAAAATTACTATACTATTCACTTACCCAATAGATTCCAAATGGGTCGTTGTCCAACTAAAATCCACCAACAGCTATCTCGTCACTGACGTGTACAACAAAATTCAAACTCTTGTGTGTTCACACTTGACCCTTCTCATCAGAGAAATCAATAGCAAAATTGAGGATAAATTACATTTTACCCCATTTAAAAGTTGCCAAAAAAAAAAAAAAAAAAACTATCATACATTGTTGCAATTTCAATCCATACTAATTACTAACAAGGTCTAATTCTTGATATATTGCGCTCAAATTACTAATAAGTGTACACTTTGCCTTCTATATTATAAGTTAATTATTAAAATTGTGACACTATCTTATTATTTATTTATTTTGGGTAAAGTCATAGTCAGTCCATAAGTATGAGTAAAAATCAAATCGGTACTCCTAATTATCAATTCGGATTTGAGACCCATAACTTTTGAAAATCATCAATTCTAGCCCTCCGTCTAAATTATGTGTTAAATTTGACGGAAAATCATGCAAAATGACCAAAATGCCCCTCTAAACTAAATTTTAAAAATAAATAAAAATAAAAAAAAAAACCAAAAAAAAAATCATTTTTTTTTTTTTTTTATGTGTGTCCCAAACTATTTGAATAGTGACAACAAATGCATTTAATTTTTTTATTTTATTTTCACTAATGTCCATTCCAAAAAATTCCGTCCAATTTTAAAAATCATATTATTTCTAGCTCCACAAGATTGTTATTTTAGTATTGTTAAATTTGTTGGGTTTATTGATGGTGTGAAAAGTTATCTTGTTAGTCTTGTGTTCTATACCATATTCTATGTGCATTTTTGTTATTCTGATTCTGGGGACGAAAACCCCTGATTCCTTGAGGCAAACTCACCTTTGATGATTCTGGGTAAAAACTTGTACAATTATACAAAGAATAAGTACTGATTCTTTTATTCCTCACATTATCAACTACGATATAATTTAATATTATGGTTCATAATTTATTCAAAATATTTAAGTTACCACCACCCACAGTACTCACCCCATCCATTCAAAGTACTTTGTTAATATAAAACTAGAAAAATATGTTATAGATAACTTCCTGATGGAGTTTTTATTTATTTATATTCTTAAATAATTTCACTTTTTCTCTCTGGAATTTTGTTGTCACGTGAGTAAATAATTTCACTTCCAACTAGGGTTGTGAGTAAATTGAGGTGCTAGATTTTTTTTTTTTTGTTTATCAAAAGTTTCTTGTTTGTACAAAAATTTATACCCTTTTTTAGACGATTTTCCTATAAAGTTGGCTTAAATTATAGAAATTCATTGCAGTTTTTTCCTAGAATTATAAAAATATTTTATAATTGAAAATATAAGGATGAATTAATCTTCTTAATCTTCTTCCTAATGCTATAAATATGAGTTGAATCCCTATTAAACATAAGCCTTAACATAATTTAAATAATGTATTTTTGGAAATTATATATGGAGAAGTTTAAAGATTATACTTTAGGTAAATAAAAAAGAAAAGAAAAAGTACTAAGAAGACAGTTCGGTTATAGTAAATTTCGAAAATTTTTTGTGTTTTTGAGAATTTTTAAGTAATGTTAATTTTATTGGTATGCGTGTTTAGTTATTTTTATGTAGTGTTAAAAATGATGTTTGATTGTAGAATTTTTTGTATTACGATTACCGAGCAATATCTTAACAATTGGAGTTAGAAAAAAAAAAGTACTCAAAAAACAATTACACGTGGACAAACTCTTCTGGAAGGGCACATCTACGCTCATCCTTCCGTTCAAGCTTTTGACTGTTCAGTTTCCGAAAATATATTCGCTCCCTAATATCCGATTCCCTCGCATCTCGTTGAGAAAGCAGAAAGCTCTCTCTCTCTCTCTCGTCCAATCCCAGAATCACTTCCCAAATTTAGATACCACTCCCCCAACTTTCCTATATTTCCAAAATCGTATCCGAAAAATCCTCTCCTTCTCTTCCGGTAGATACCCTTGTTACAGTCTTTCGTAGCTAATTCCGATTCCGCCTGTCCTAATTATTCCATACCCGCCTTTATTCTCAAGTGTGAGATTTAATTCGTTTTCTTTGTTCGATTTGGCCCCAATCTCTGGAATTAGGGTTAGGTTATTGATTGGATTTTGTTCTAGATTTTTTTTTTCTTTTTCCGTTTTTTTACCTGTCGTTCCGTGCGATGAAGATTGAGGAATTGGATGACGCGGAGTCTGTTCGGGACGACGACGTTTCGGGAAGGCAGATTGTGAGGGTTGACGCGAAGAGAGCGCTGGTCGGAGCCGGGGCTCGGATCCTGTTTTACCCCACCCTTTTGTATAATGTGCTTCGGAACAAGATGGAGGCCGAGTTCAGATGGTGGGACGAAGTGGATCAGGTTTTTCTTTGCTGTTTCTTTCTTTTAATTAGTTAATCTTTTTTTTTTCTTTTATATTGGATGGGTACGTTGCGTTTGGTTGCTGAGAGTTCTTAGGAAAAGCAAAGAAATCACTCTATCTTGCTCTCTTGCTTAAACTAAGTCGATCAAGTTTTTTCTGTTTAATACTCATTGTCATGATGCATGATTGTTATTCTTTCTTTACTGTGGTTGATTGCTGAGACGGCGCAGCGCGTAAAAATGATGTGAGGGTTTTGATTCTTTTGAATGGTATACTTGCCATTGGGGTTCGTTTACCTTATTTTTTCTGTACCTCTTTAATGCAAACCGAGGCAACGCAAACTTGTTTATATTCACTGTTCTGGTTTTGGTGTCCACATACTTCACCCTTCTTTCTTAGCTACCAGACGGCGGTCGTACCCTGTTTTTGTTGATCAGGACAAAGAAACTTGAGGATTTGTTATTTGTTAATGAGAAACAAGGTTTTGAAATTAAGTTTTTAATCATCTGAGGTTTGATTAAACAAAAATCACTTAGAAACGGGAATAGAAAACGAAATACGTAGTTTTGCATGTGCAAGATTGTCAAATTTTTGAAAGGAAATTTTTATTTAGTTTTCTGGATAACCACTAGGTTGGATGTGGTTGAGTTGGTTTTTTAGAGGTGGTAAGATAACAGAAACTAATATTTCGGAACCTGCATGGCTTTTGTTTGGGAACCCTGAAAATCCTTTACTATTGTCTTGTTTTATCTTTGAAAATGAACGACTCTCCTAGTCTTAAAGTTCTCTTAGCAGCCAAACTGTGTTCGTTGATCTTACCTCTAGTGACTTTGGTAGGTTTTCTGATTGCTTGCATTTAATTGATTACTTTCATTTTTGTTTTCCAGTTTTTGCTGCTGGGTGCGGTGCCATTTCCCAAAGATGTACCACGTTTGAAGCAGCTTGGCGTTGGTGGTGTTATCACTCTGAATGAACCTTACGAAACTTTGGTTCCGACGTCCTTGTACCATGTGCATAATTCCTCTACGCTATCTGCTTGATTGGTTGTTGTAATTGGATCTTATGATTGTATCACTTCTGTAACATAAATTGATTCTTTTGATTAATATATTTAAGGAATATCCATTTTTACTAAATTTTTGTATTTACCTCTTGAACTAAGAGTGTCCATCTGGTATATTTCCCCTTTGTATCATACACAACTTTTATAAATCAGTTCACTAAGGGCCCATTTTATTAAAATGGTGGTGATTTCTTAACTTGGAATGTTGATAAGTGTTTTAGATTTGAATTTCTGTTTCCCCGCGGGAGATTGACCTTTTCGTTTTAATTGATTAATGGTTTTCAGGCACACGAGATTGACCACCTGGTAATTCCCACACGAGATTACCTCTTTGCTCCTTCATTTGTGGATATTAATCGAGCTGTGGACTTCATCCACCGTGAGAGAATTTTTTTGTCTGCTATTGTTGTGATTCCTTTGCTACGCTGGGTTGGTACTTTATAATTTGTTTGCCTGTTGCTGTTTGGATGCAGTGAATACTTTTCGTGGAAAAACTACTTATGTTCACTGTAAAGCTGGGAGAGGAAGGAGTACAACCATTGTTCTTTGCTATTTGGTAATATTCTCTTCTATGCAACTGCATAGTATGTGTATCTGGTTTTGAAATTGAGCCTGTAGGATAGCTTAATATTTATAATCTGTATGTGCCTTTTAGGAGCTTGTGGACTTGATGGAGTTGGCTAATTTATGTTCTGTAGGTGAGGTATAAGCATATGACACCTGTTGATGCCCTGGAATATGTGCGGTCTAGGAGACCTCGGGTTCTGCTAGCCCCCTCACAGTGGAAGGTAAGTAACCGGTGGTGGATTAAGAATTTGCTGGTGAAGGAGAATATGTTTCTATTTCATAATCAATCTACTTTTGGTTATTTACACACGGCCACTGTGTTATTTTCTTTGTCTTGTTTCATGCACAACCTCTACTTTTTCTTTGTGTTGTCTTCATGTAATTTTAATATCGACCATTTCCACATTACAACCAATCTTTTAAGTTAATCATGTTTTGTAATTCTGCTTGAATTTTCTTCGAAGTTAATAGAATACCTAATTAACATGGCTCAAGAATTTAAAACTCATAAGGGACTATATTGATTAGCATGAGGGCATGAGGTGCAGGTCCATTAGTACTTAATCACCTAAATGTACCTCAAGTGTTCATTACCCTTCGTCTCCTGGAAAAGCTATGGCTCTGCCCCTGACTGCAAGTGTTGTCATCGCTGTTATATCACCTTCCTGCATTGTGGGGTAATGTGTGTTCACCTTAGCCAGTCTTCACAACTGCATATTATTGGTTAGGTAAAAACCACGGTGTTACAACTTATTGCCTGCTTGTCAGTAGAGCCATTCTTCTTAGGATTTTTCTCCATTAAACAATATCAGTGCTTGGGTTAACATTTGGGCTACCTGCTGGATTGGCTATGACTATAATAAGCAGGCAGTTCAAGAGTACAGCAAGGGCCAACCATCTACAAGGTCATGCTCTCCTTCAGGGGATGCAGTTCTGATAACGAAAGCTGATCTTGAAGGATATCATGGCAATTATGAGGGTGATGCCAGTAAGCATCTTCAAGTTGTCCCCAAAGCTGTGAAGGCTCGGCCGATGATTGCAAGGTTGTCGTGTCTTTTTGCGTCCTTGAGAGTTTCTGGTGGCTGTGGATCAGATCCTAGGCGGCTGCAGGTGCCAGAGACACGCGCATGCTAAGCCTCGCCTCTGATTTGTGAGGTGCTGGTTACTTGTGCACAAACGCATTATGGAATAACTTCAGAATTTGTATTGATTTGCACCAGTGCGGTAGTTTTGTGTTTAAAGAGAGAGAGAGAGAGAGAGAGAGAGAGAAAACGGCGGAGTTCTTCAAGATTATGTATAACACCCCATGGATTGATGGGTGAGCATGACCTTGCATTTCCACTTGTTCATAGACCCTTGTGTCAGTCAATTTTTTCTCATATTGTATAACTTTACTAATTTGTTCAGAGTGAACAATTTAGTCTGTCACGCCAAAAAAATCATGCCGAGATTTGTGGTGGTGGTGGTGGTGTGGTCAGAACCCGGAAGTGGTTGTCTCTCCCTGCCCCCGTTGACCTCTGAAAGGCCTCGAGAGTAAGTAGATTTCCTTGTATGTCCTCCTGGTATCAGGGTCTCGACAATGAGGCGTGTTCTCGGAACTTGGAGGACGGAGCACGTCACCATCTATCATTTTCACACCGATCTTTGCTCACTTTAGTACGGTGGGTAAAGGAAAAGGTCCCTCTCTCAGACACTGCAGTACAAATTAGTCTTTCCCTTCAACACAGACGGTAGGGGGGGAAAACAACAACCTCTGCTAGAGTGGGCAACTGGACCTTTGGCCAGCTTCTCTCGGAAGTATACTCAACACATCTTTTCCAGTCTTCGAGTTTTTTGTTTTTGCTAAGCTTCAAGCCTTTTAGTTTGCGTGTGTAGGTTCTCTTGTTTGGATGGCATCAAGGCCCAAGGGATTAGTTTCCCCACTAAACGACGACTTGCTGCGGATAGACCAAGCGTTATTACTTATTGGGACAACGCAAATGCCTGTAGGCTGGTACCTTGTAACTGCTAGTATCTTCGGCATCTAGTTCCTGGTTTTTCTAAGGGTTGGGCAGCTGTAGCAAGGAGTCAGAGAGCTGTATTCTGTCCATTTTCACAACGATTCTTAGACAGAAAATATTGCCGTACGTGACCCAATGCAATGTGGAAGGTTACATGGGCTTCCCACCTCCTCCCCTGAGGTGGGGTGGATGAGATCCTTCCTCCCTCATAGGTGGAGAGACTCCCTTGTCTTGGGCCTGGGGTGGAAGACACGGGGAGTCTCCGATCCCTAAGATTGAAGCGAGGAAAATAGGTAGTATGTTGCCCCCAGCCACTTCAGATGTTCCCCTTTTCTTCTTGTTTCATTTTCTTTCCTTGATTTTTGGTTTTTATTTTTATTTTTCAATATAATATTTTGGTTACTCGTTAGGTCTTAAGAATAAGATCGTGTTCTAATAAAGGGTTCACATTCAATCATATAGGACGGAAACCGTTTGACATAATAGCTCTAATTGGTAGAGGGATGAAATTTTAACGAAAACCTAGCTTTGAGGTGTCAGTTGTAGCGACTCATAGTTTATGAGGGCATTGGATAATAGAGTGATAGTTTAGCAGTGTCGGCCCTAGAGAGAGAGAAAGGCTCTAGTGCCCCCCTTTGAACAAAGCTTACACCCCCTCTGTCGGAGCTCCTCCCTTGCTCTCTTCCCCTTTCTCCCTCTCTTGGTTGGCCTTTGCATTTTGTCCTCTCCCACTGTCTGGTTCTGGCACCCTTTTGTGTTTGGGTTACCGCTAGATATAGGCTGGTTTGGTGGTCATCTCTAGCCACGCACAGTTTGGCTAGCCTCCCCCTCCCTAGGCGCTCTCTTCTGCTCCATACTGGAGGTGGCTGGGCGGCACGTGATGACGCATACGCGTGTATTGGTGTCACGCACTTGCCCATTTTCCCCTCCTTTTGGGCTTTTCTCGGCTTGTGCTTCTATATTTTTCTTTTGTTTGTGAGATTTTCATTTCAGGAGGTTTGTTATGCAACAGATCTAGCAGCGACCATTTCTCCTCGTCAACCTTTGGTGGACATGCTTTCTCTGTTCGTTTTCAGCGAATTTGCAATTGTGATGGTGTCCCACCGCTCTATGTGGTCCTCCGCCGGTACCTCTGTCACATTTTGTTATGGCCCTCGTTATGGTCCTCTTTTGCTTGTTGTTGTGGACGTACCTGTGTGGAAGTGAGAGGGAGGTGTTTGCCCACTCCCTTCTCCAGCGATCGAAGCCGCCATGTGTGGCAGGTTTAAACTTGTACCGGGGTCTTTGGACCCGTTTAAGAACTACGGGCCTTTTGGCCTGTTTATACGCGACCTTATGGCCATTAGGGAGCAAGCCTTTATGGCCACTTGGTGTATGACCCTTAAGGCCTTGGAAAGCTATAATGGGCTTCATGCCCTGGAAATTTGTAACCGACCTCAGAGGTTGGATTTCAAGTTTGCTAAGAGAAAAAGAAGAAGAAATAATAGAGTGATAGTTTGAATGAGATGACTAATTTGCTCAAAATTTAACTGACTCCTTTTAATTGGCATCCAAATTATTACTTTTAACAGCATGTGATCAAGTATATATCTACAGAAAAAGCTTTGTTTACAATGTTAAATAACCTTTATTTTGATGTGTGCATGTATTGATCCTCTCCCTGCAATTGTAAATCGTGTGCACTTTCTTTTATCGTACATCGCTTTCTTAGCCAACCTTATCTTTACTAGTTTGTTTATATATATTTGAATTACCAAATGTTTAATATTGAAACTTTGTTTTCAACACAAATCAATGGAGCGTACGTTTTTAATTAGCTACCAATGTGCGCCATGAATTATCCTGTTGTTCCGTACAGACATGTGATGGTATCCAAATTAGACGATATTCTTTTCCTGGCTCCAAGTTGCCAATACCCATTCATTCCTGTTGATATTGCGGCGGTGGCTTTCCGAAGCAAAATTCCCTTTGTGACTTCAGAGGCTGAAACAGAGAATCGGGTTATGCGGTATTAGTATAAACGCGTGGTTTTTGCTAAGCGCTATGTTAATTGCTTAATTAATTAATTAAATTCAACTTCAACCGTTCGTTTTTAATGGAAAACCAGTTGATGATTTGATGTGACTTTCTTGCAGAATATGCTCACCAAACTGTCCTAACTTCAACTGCTGCTCGAAGGCTGAGCTCACTGTGTTGACCAAGTTCAATTAGGCCATGCCATAATACAAAGAACACTGACAGCGGAGGGATAGTACTGCTGTAGAAATCCAGTTTTCGTATCTACAGTTTTGCAAGAAATTAAGACGGGAAAGGATTCCATCCATGCAGGTCAAATTCAGATGGATCTAGACTGATGGTTAAGATGTAAATTTCAACCTATTCAATGTACATGAGCATGTCACCTCACTTAATAAAGCGAGTCAGGTCTCGAGTCGGTTTAGGTCAGATTCTCTTCATTAAGTGAGGAAACATGCGGATGTGCCATTGAATATGCTGAGATTTAATCTTAGCCATCAGACTTGATCCATCTGAATTTGAGCCGTCTGGATGGAATTTTTTTTCGGCAGACACAACCGCACGATTTAGCGCCACCACAGTCGGTGATTAAGACTCTTTAACATTTGGTCACTCCAGAGAAAAGCTAGCCAGTTAGACAGATTACCACGCAACCAACTAGTTATGAAAGGGCCCATATCATATAAGTTTCTAAGTTGCGCGCAAGACGCAGTGGAGGTGGGCTTGTATTTGGAAAGCAGCTAGCAGAACCGTTGGGGAAGAATCCAAAAAAGGTGGGTATGGCCATGTTGTTATATTCTTCCTTGCACTACAACAATTCTTCCTGCAAGTTCTTTATGGGACCAAATCTGCACACCAGGAGAAAACCCCTATAGTGCTTATAGTCTAATAGATGGTACTGTTGCCCCTTCCAAAGCATCCAAAATCTTCCATAAAGTGAAAGAAATGAATATCACCTTTTTAGGTTGAGCAAGACATGGCCATTCCTTTATTTTTCTATTGCATGTGGAAAGAGACACTTCCCTCTCCCCCACACCTATTATCCCCGCACAATCCCTTATAGGATCTTCCTCTTTTTGTTTATTTTAGTTTTTTCAACAAAAGCCCGAGCATCTGTACACCACAGTGTTTAGGTTCTCCAATATGACCCCCCCGCCTTTTCATTCTCTGCTGATGTTAATGAATACTGACAGGCTGACAGCACGGTTATTATTATCAAGAAACTAAAGAATTCAATATTCGTCCAATATGGAGGCCGGGACAGTGTGTTTGAATCTCAGAGGACAAGAGGAAGGTCCTTTGGTTTTGGTAATATTTTAGGACAGTGTACAATGTATGCAGGAAAGTTAGCTGCAATATATCCCATAAATTTTGTACCCGTAGGCCAAAGGAGGAATTCATAGTCGGTTAGCATATTATTGATGCAGGGGCAAAGTAATTTCCATGGAGGTACGGGGATGTTTGTCATTTCAAACCATAAAGTTTATTCTTGTCCTCTCAATCTTTATTCGCTTCAGAAACTACGATGAAGCTGCCTTGCCTCCATCTTGATTTTAGCTTTTCTCATGCACGTCCCATGAAAGAAAAGATAGCATGCACGTTACTCTCTCTCTCTCTCGCTTTCGGGGGATAAGCACATCTCTACTCTATAATATTACTGCAGAAAAAGCTCGAATCTAGAATAGAATAAAGCAGTAAAGAAGACCCATACAACAAAAAACAAAGAGTCTGACTAAAAATGTGAAATCTGTTGCTACTGCCTACCATGTAAAGATGCCGGATTTCCCATAAGAAATTGTAACCTCCTCCCTGCTTTCTGATGGTAGACCCGAAGATACCCCTCTTATTTTGCAAACATCGGTATCACCAATATACGCTCCGGCATCATCCCACACGGATATATAGTTCATCTGAATAATGCACCAGGAAATGGTTAGATCATTGCAGCTTATGCATCATGCCGGAATGTGTCTCCGACCGCTGGCGTATGAAGCACGTTTTCTACCGCGTCCAAGTTTGAGGACGAGATAAACATTTCAATTTATTCCTATTGACAGAAAATAATATAACAGAATGGCTTATTGCGAACACATATTGACTCATTTTAAGAAAAGGAAAATGTTCGTGAAAGTCTAATGATATTTTCCAAACAATAATTCAATTGATGCTCGTCATTAATGAGGACAACAGGATTCATGGGAGTCGTAGGTGGCTGAGAGGTTCCCCGTAATTAGAAGAAAAATCTCCAATTGAAGATTTAACTAGATCTTTTTAGTTAGGAAAAAAGAAGTGTCTTGATTTACAATTAATTTGCAATATGTCTGCAATATTGCACTGGATATTTTATGTTGGAAATCCAATTAGCATTAGTAGCAATGAATCCATCGAAAAATTCCCATCATGAACAGAAGCGGAAAAGTGAAGCACCAATCAGAAAACGAATTCCTTATCCATCTTCGTTTCTGTAAAGGGAAATCATATGAACATGATCTATTTATATTTGAACATCACAATAGGTGACTGATGACAGCACAACTAAGACAATATTTGTCGCAATTTGCACAAACTCTTGGGTATTTTCTTTGTAAAGAACAAGAAAGCGAACTTATACAAACATCTTAAAATAATAAAATAATAAGAATAGCCATAAAGATGATATTGTAATCATCATGGTGATGATTTTCATGCAGGCTGGATTTCTTTTGGGTCTTTGGTTCTCCTTGTATTTATCAGAAGAGAGTGCAGCCTTTCTTTGTCTCTTTTCTTTTTCTTTGTTTTTTCTTTGTTTTTCCTTTTGTTCTTTCTCTCTTCCTTTCCAACATGGACTGTTGCACAGTTAGTTCGGTTGAGAGCTATGATCAGCACTTAGCCAGCCCCCAGAAAAAAGATAGAAAAAGACCGAACTATAGATGGTCTCTTGACCTCATGTCGAAAAGAACTCGAGGAAGGTCTCAAGTACTAATGATGATGACAATGATGTTGTCTATACGCTGTTGTGTATTCTCTATTATATTGTGCTCCTACACATGATGATCCGGGTTGTCAGGTTCAGGCCAGTAGGAGGAGTACTTCAACCAGTCTGCCTCTTGAGTATTTGCAATGGATGATTCCTGCAAGGAAATGCAAGCATCTGAAGATTAGGGTTAGGGATCATTGTAGTAAACAATTCTCCTTAAGAAACAACGTCGGAGAAAGAAGCAGATTATTAATTTAATCCTTCTTTCCCCCACAATCGAGATGTCTTTTGCCGTGTGAGACCACACATGAGAAAAGATACAAGTCACTATCATTCCCCTTCTTTCAAAGGAGAGAGAACAAAGAAAAAAACAAAACAGAAGGAGAGCAAAAATAGAAAGAACTTCTCAGATTATTTACCTAATTATGTCTATTGTAGTGCGTTTTATTATCATTTGCAGAACTACTTAAATGGGGGGAAAAATGCTTTTCTGGATCTTCATGGGCTCATATTAGCAGGCAAATAATCGAAAAGAAAATTGCTCTCAGAAAGTTGTTCGTAGGTTAAGGTTTTCGAAAGAACAATACGAGATGTCCTTATAATGCTTCTGATTTCACATTTGCGAATTTCTATTGGTCTTTTAGGCTTACTATTTTTCTTGAGCTGAATGAGAATACACCACTAGAAAGACGGAAAAGAAGTAAAAAAGAGAGTACACGCACAAAAGCAACTTCTGTTTTGTGCTTTTGGTTTTCTTTGAAATTCCTCACCATAATTTGCTCTTTCGATTTAGGTAAAAAAGGATTGTCTATTGTAGTGTCCTGACAATATATATGCGAGGTGCTTGCATCTCTGATAAGAAGGGAGGAGGGGCTACAGTGCAAATTATTATACGACCACTACAACACCGAACTAAAAAAACAAAAAAGAGGATAAAGTGTAAAGGAAGAAAAAAGTCTTCTGGTTCGGCCTCTTTAATTTAAATTATATTAATAAAGAAATTGGTTTGTCTTTCTTTTTGTCCCTTCCAATCCTTGTTTACCTTTTTTTTTTATCTTCTCTCCTTAGATGGCATTATGACAAATCTAGGGCTCATAGATTTCAGGGTCAAAAAGTTCATACTCACTTCTTTGATATTAGTTGAAGTGCAACCCATTATGAGTTCCTCCAAACCAGATGCAGACCTCCCTACCAGTTTATGATGTTTGCTGCTGCGGTTTGCTGTTGCTGTATTTATGCATTCAAAAGACAAGAAAAAAGAAAAAAGAAACATCTTAATGATCATGTCTTCAACAAGCGTTTAAAAGTGAATAGACCAGTGTCATGTTTGCGACATATATAGCAAACACCGAAAGTAACTTCGATGTGGAAGCCTGGCGCATGCGGCATGTATGCTCCGACTCAAACTCACAACGTTACTTAGTTGCCTCTTTTAGCTATGCACAGTCAGAGAAATTGCCAATTCATAATGTCCTCGACAGTGCAACTCACTCAGAGTTTTTGACTCGTGCCTATCTTCTTCTTCTTCTTCTTTCTTTCTTTCTAATTTCTGTTGTTTTCAAATCTAACTTACTACTTCTAGTTCAATAAACTAACAAGGCATAAGACACCCACTATATATCGCCACTGTTTATCATACCAGATAATTTGAAACGAGAAAAGTTGCTCCCACTAATAAAACAAATATTTTGGACACACTGCATGCATTCCAGGTCTCCCAGACTGGGGCAGATCGAAGTATGAAGGAAAATGGCGTTGCTTGGTTACCTGGAAATTTTCATTCTGGAGCATCATTGACCTGGAGACGTGGTAAGAATCTTGATCGAGAATAATGGAGGTGTGGTGGAGGGGAGGCGGAGAGATGATGGTCGAAATTGGATGTGAAGGCCTGCTGATGTGAAAGGCTGTGGTCGCAAGCTGATGATGTCCATGGTGATGCTGCTGGTGTTGGTGATGCTGCTCATGGGCCATATGATGTGCCGTCTGGTGATCCCGCAATTCTTCGCACGTACCAGCTGATACTGTGGCTTCCCTTGCTGTTGAAGCCTCTCCTATCCCCACCTGAAATGGACACCACCTTATGAAGCAGTTTGCTAGCTAGTCCCTTTTATGTATGCAAGCTAGAACATTAATGTCTATTAAGTGTAACCTTTTCGGTGGATAAACAGGCTTTAGTTAGCTGACAATTCTAATCAAGAGAGGTCCATATATAGAGGTTTCATGCTGCATATGCAAGCAATGGGCATGAGAAAAGCAACCCTAAAACTTTTTGAATTCTGTCCTTTACTTTTATTGTTCGTGAAGTGTATGACTAGCTAGTTCGGTGTCAAAATCCTCTTCTTCTTTTTTTGAGCCACGTCAATATCTAGTTACTTGTAGATGTTGAAGAGCGACATGCTATGTACGTACCCAAGGTGCTTTAACTAATGTTGATTTGATTTAGGCGAAAAGATGAATAAACCTCAAGTTTACAACATGCACCACCTACGCGTATATTGTGTCGAGGTTTTCTTGAAGGGTTATCAGTAACCCTTCGATCGATTAAGAAGAGGCATGGAAGTTTTGGACGTGGAAAACATCGAATGAAAGAACAAACGTACCTCGTCAAAGTTTTTCCTGAATGGGACAAAGCTAAAATGGTCAGATTTAAATTGTTGAATGTCCATCGCACTGAAGCCTGATATTGGAGCAACCGTAGATGGTGGAGACACTTCATGATCTCTCTGGGGATTTATTAATTCCCTGGAGGAACAACTTCCACTACCACTATCTCTCCTGCTAGTGGGCTCGCTGCTTCCTTCGCCAGTGGTTCCAGTCCGATCAGACCAGTTGCATTGCCTTGGCTGAGTCTGATAAAATATCTTGGAAACTACAAGCTCTCCTTCTTTTTCTTCTTCGTGCTGACCAAGGTGGTATTGATGCATGACCCAGTTGGTCTTTTCGGGTTTTCGGTTCTTGCCAAAATTTGTGTAAAGGACGAGTATTTTCTTGCACCCCTTTTGCTTGCCATTTACCATAACAGGCCTAGTCTTGCCAGTCTTGTGCCACCGTGTTTCTCCCCCTTGCAAGTCGCATTCGGTTTGGATTTTTCTTCTCTTTCTAGTCCCTGTTGTGTAAGCTTTTGAAGGTCTGTGGAAGAAGTGCCTGCTTAAGCCATCTCTCGTGACTCCTGCAAGAAAGGTGAAGCACCAGGAAAATCAACGTTAGGTTGACTTAGGTGTAACAAACCGCTAGACAAGTCGGATTCTTGAAAGTCATAACAATAATAGGAGCCGCACAGCCAAAAAAAGGAACCCCGTACATGAAGTTTTCCCTTCGTTTCAGGACTTACAAAGGTTTTTAGTGAACCGAACATCATTAAATATTGCTATTACGGACTGACATATCCTCAGAGAGAGAGAGAGAGAGACAGACAGAGAGATGATATCAAATTTTCTGACCTGGAAGTTTTTCAGGATGGGTATAGCAAATACCATCTTCTCCTTCAATTGTAGGGATAAACTCATCTATCAAAGGGTGAGATTTCATGTCCTTGGACTCTACCTTTGCTTCAAGGTGTTCTATCAATTCTTGGTCTGTAGGATCAAATTTCACGCCTGCAGGTAGACCTAACCAGTCCTGCAAACTCCATTCAAATTAACTCCAGTAATTAAAAATGAAAACAAAAAAAAAAAAAAAAAAAGAAAAGAAGAAAAAGAGAGAAAAGAACAAAAAAACAGCAAAAGGGACTCGAGTAAAAATTAAAATTTTTCTGTATTGAAAAGCAGCAGCAAATATATATATATCAGCTACTATTAGTTTCATAATAAAACAACAGGCATAATTCTTTCCTTGTATGATTCTTCCTTCATCAATATCTTTACGTTGAAGCCAAGAATATTACGAGAAAATCCGTACCGGCTTGCCCTCGAGCTTGTGTCCGCAACCGGGGCACTGCTTGGATCCACACATCTGATGCTCTTCTAGCTTGGCATCGATAAGATCAGAGCTGCTGATGGAGCCCACCGTAGTCTTATGCATCGCTCTCTTTACTTACGAGAAAATCTATCTTCTTTCTCTCAAGCTTAAATCCTCTATGAACTTTTTATCTCTGTATGGCAGACCACTACTCATATCCCAGCTTTGATGTCTGTACAAGAGAAATCAAAAACTTGATTGAGATCTATGAATCGCAACTAAAGGAAAAGAGAAGAACAAAATAAATAGGTGCGTATTCATCGGTATGACTTTGAAACAAAAATTACGAACTTTGGCCGGTTTCCAAAGGTGTATACAAAACGAGAACAGCCTCAAACTAATTCCGGCTCAAACAGCAAAACAGACATGACCAATGAAGAAACTGTTGGACAGAATAACAAAACATAAAGATTGAAGACATGTTCTTAAGCATGTGAGTATATCTACCAGGCAACAACTTCAATTTTGATCACGAAATTCTGCAGAAGCTAGCCAGACGAGAAATATGCCTAGAGTAGCAAAGATGAGTATTTCCGCTAGGGAAAAGCTGATAAGCAGAAGGAGAGGAGAGAGAGAGAGAAGAGAATATGAAAAAGAATAAGAAGACGGAGAAGGAGAGGAAAAGAGGAAACTGTCACAGTGAGCTTGAGCTATAAACCTGCTTTAACATGGGAAAATACCAGAATTCCCTCTCTAGCTACTTTAACTGAAGCCAGTGTGAGATACAGTGAGAGAAAAAAAAAAAAAAAAAAAAGGTACCCTCAAAACCTACACACCGCCTTTAGCCTTTGCCAATTTAAGTAGCGCATGTAGGCGGTTTTAGAGAGAGAGACAGAGAGAAAACAGGAAGAGGAAAAGAAAGAAGAGAGATAGAGAACAGGATAGAAAGAAAACCCGGTTGGTTTTTCTAAAGCTCAAGGCCAGGGTTCTCCCACACCTTTGTTTGAGCCTTGACTACAAAAGCAAAAGGGAAGAAACGGCCTTAACAGCTGTTACTTAAGGCACACATTCAAAAGAAAGAGCAACCCCATCTGTATTTTAGTTTTCTCTTTTTCCATCTGTATTTAATTAGTTGTATTTACTGACTGAAACATGACATAGATAGATATTAATTGACAAATAACCAGTGATTACCATCTTCTAAAGGGCATGATACCGTTTTAGTTGTAATTTAATCAAACTGGGCCAAATAAGAGAGAGAGAGAGAGAGAGAGAGAGAGAGAGAGAGAGAGACAAGAATACTTCACATATACGGGGCAATAAACTTTGAGTGTTAAAGACGAAAGCAGGAGAACTAGTCTTCATGATAATTTTCCATAGAACAGATCGTATTCTGAACTTAAAATAAAACTATAATTTTCCTCAGGGCGCATACACGGGGAGAGACAGGAAAAAGATAGAAACATTAATAAGGGCAAAAGGATGATAGGAGCTCACATGGGTTTTGAGCTGGAGTGCTGATGATTATGCTTTTGCCATGAATGTTGCAGAGAGAGAGAGAGAGAGAGAGACAGAGAGGGAGGGAGAGTGATAGAGGTATTAGCAGGTTGCTTGATAAGCAAGGCAAATGAGCAGTATACTCGATGGACCACCACCACCCCCCTTGTAAGCAGAATTATATAAAATCCTATAAAAGAAATCTACGAAGCTTCAGGCCGAAGCACCAAACATATTACCCTAACTGAGATAAGAGTACAGTTATAATTCCGTGTACTATTGTTTTTTTCTCAGCAGCTCCCTTTTGGCCTCGCGTTATTTATATTCGGGGGGAAATCTCAATGCTCACCACTCACACAGTCCATGTCTCTCCCACATGAAAATCGTGGACCCTCCACTATGTGGGCCCAACTTGGAAATCTTCTGCCCTTTAAAGTACCCCTTGATCAGATGATAGTTAGCGTTCACGTTTATAACATTCTTTCGAGCAGTTAAGAGGATAATGATGAAGGGCCAGATATGATTTCTGCAGAACAGATCGCTTGCTTTTTTGTTGTCTGATTTTCCTTTCAAAGTGTCTCTCCAGAGGACTTGCAAATTGTCTGGCAGCATTCATAGTGAGGAATATATCTGAAAGGCCGTGGGTATACCTTATATATATATATATGCATGATGAACACATTCAGAGGAACAAAACCATTCAAATTGTGAACCAGCCTTTCATTAATGCTCTCTTTTCTCTGTCCAAAGGAATGAAGAATCAGATTACTCAGATATTATCCAAGAAGCTGACTTTTGACTAATCAAGCAACGGACCCCACCTATCTTAGCGTACCGTTTCTGTACATATGTTCTTTGATTCTTATCATGTGGCGTAAATACCTTGAAATTTATATTATTTGCACCTATAAATGGTCATTTCCTTTTTGTATGGCAACTTACATTACATGAATGTGCCGGCCGGGACTAAAAACGTACGATAACGAGGGTAATATTCAACCATGCGAATGTAATAAATATTCCAGAAACTTTTAAGGTGGATTTGCGAGCAAGCATCTTTCTGAAGCAAGTACTAATTAGTTTTTTTCCCAAAAAAAAAAAAAAAAGAAGAAGAAGAAAATAATTTATGTAGTGGAATATTTGTACGAGGAGAATAGCATTTTGTATTGGAATATTTGGTGACAAATGCCAATAGTCTTAATTAGTTATTGTCGCTGGTAATAACATGCAGAGTTACTCCCTGCCCAATCCGTGGAGGGTATCTTTCCCCTAGTGAATTGTACTTAAGTGACCGAAATTTGATGATCGGGTAGTGGATCCGCTAGGACATAATCATAGAAATTTCGGAAGTGATAATAGAAGAAGCTGCAGGGAGCAGTAGATCAAGCTGGGGAAGAAAAGGAAAACGTCCCAAGCAAAAGCGAAGAAATCGATTTGAGAAATGCTAGCGGGTAACCAACTTAAAATGTTTGGGGAGAATATGTGAAACAGAGAATTAAGTTTTCCCAACCAGAAAATAGAGGATAGTGAGGAGTAACAATGTGAATGGTTTTTCCACGTGAGTTGGGTATGACTCCGAATGCTCAGAGGCAAAAGAGATTGATGGTAGGTTTATCTAATACCGACTCTTGCTTCTTTTTCACTTCAGTTTCCCTTTTGACCTTGACAACATGCACACACTTCTCTGTAATTTGCTGGGCCAAAAGAGGAAAATGGCTTCACATCTTTGCTTCTTCCCTAGGGATTTGTCGCCCCTTGTTCACATTTCACTCCTTTAAAGACACCGAAATTTGTTGTCTGAAAGGAGAAGAGGAGGAAAGTGGGATTATGTCATTTATCTTCCACCATTTCTTTTTTCTATTGTTTTTTTTTTCTTAGAACTTTTGACTAATAGGACCAACTTCAATCCACGCGGAGGGCTTCTATCGGGTTCAGATGGTGACAGAAAAACATGTCGTGTTTGTACATCTTTAGAATTCCCGTTCTTCAAACTTTTGTAGTTTCTCTTTTGGCAGTTTTCCTTTTAATGAGAATAAATAACCACTAGCCCTGCAGGGCAGCCCAGCGAGATTCGGCCTGAGATATGACCTGGTGATCCCAAGTTCGAAACCTGTCCGAGATAAAAACCCGGACTGAACCTGGTGCAGTGGGGACTGTGGGCACCACACTCGCCCGAGAGTCCGAGACAGGAGTGGGACCCAGCCTTAGATGGATTTCTCGTCATCGAAAAAAAAGAAAAAAAGAAATAGATTAGCCACTTAGCAAAGCAATCTTTATTTTCAGTTCCTGATGACAAACATTCATAGTCAAGACACTCCGTCACATTCACATCACTTCAAACACAGCAAATATAAGGTGATCAAAGAAATTAGGTTAACAGCCCTTCCTCTGCCATGGCCTGCAATAGGGAATCCTTAGAAAATTGGAACTCCCCAAGTAGGACCCATAATCAGATTACTATGGACATGCAAATGGACACTTCTACTGAGAAACAATAGTGGGGCGTTTTAGTCCCTCAAAAGTTAAACAACAGTTTCAGCGGCCTAGCCGCTTTTTATGCAGTAGAAATCAGAATGCCAAAAATTCCTCCTTATTTCCAACTGCAGTTGGCCCGTATGAGAGCTTTAAGATATGCACATGTCAAATAATCTGATGCTAGGCAGGTTCAGGTAACTGCCCGGTCTTATACATCATACTAGTTTCAATTTTTTTCGTCTTATGGACACATGAAAGCAATTTCAATTTGAACGGAACTTGCTGCTGACTGAATCATAGCTCGGTACATTAATCACTGCAAAAACATGATGGAAGAATAAGGAAAATTGACCACCGAAATCTGATTAATTAGATAAAGAGGGTTCTCACGTGATAGGTTTAAATTACCATCTCCATATGATGCCATGGTTAGAGGGGAAGACAGAAGCTTCTGGGCAACTGAGGCAATATCCTTGACAGTGATTTCCTCAACAGCTTTCAAGAAATGATCCACAGGCTTCCTGAGGAATGGCAAGCAACTTTAATAAAGGAAAAGAGAAAAAATAGTCCTCCTTTAAAATGTAAGTGAAATATAACATGCAAGCGAGATCAGGTATCAAGACCAAACAGCATGAAATTAGTTGTAGCAGAAGCCAAACAGAAACCGGTTGTTTTTCCACCCGTCAACATAGTACAACTAATCTCTAGTCACTAAAACTTCTACAGAAAGATGGAAAACGTTCTCATTGCATAAGCACTTTGATCTCACAACATGATGGCTTGTATAAAGTGACTGCGACCGTCCAAAGACGAAAGATGTTGGCAGGGCAAGGAAAAACTGGAAAAGGCGAACCATGAGCTTTCATAGGAATCAAAACCAGAGAAGATCATCCGCCCACAACTTGGGTGGGCTTCAGCAAGTGAAGTTCCCCAGGGTTCCCAGAACCAATTCCATTCAATGGACCTCAAATAGATGCAGGTAGTCGAAGTGCAAAAATTGCCTAGTAAACAATGAACAAGAAGCTGAATAGAGCTGGGCTCTTTTTGGTGGGCTGTCTTCAGGGGTGCGTCGGTTTTTATAAGGCATAAGCCACCTGAATTTTCGGTTTGGGAATTTAAAGTGATTCAATTTTTCACCAGTTTTGTCAAGCTGCTTGCTCTTTTTTGGTGGCTTTTAAGAAGCAGCATAGAGGTTTCTTCTAAGGGACTGGAGTTGAAATATGGATCATGATTTATGAAAAGATAACTACCATCTTAACCCTGATGCCCTCTTATATGCATTTCAGGCTCCCAAAGGAAATATCCAGGGCTCTGACATGGTTCCTCAGATTGTGACACGTATGTCTCAACTAATGAATGAAGTGATACAAGCAAAATGGCATAGATGTAACAAGTTAAAACAAGTTCTTAAAGATGTAACAAAAACCAATTTAGTGTTGAATTTCTTTTCTTTTTCAGAGTAAATCTCCTGTAAGGTTTCTTCAGAACGATCAACTAAATTTAAACCTAGTAACACCAGAAACACAATTAAAGCAGCTAATATGCATTTAGAGAATGGACATACAAAAGGGATATCAGTGTGCAGTGCATGGAATAAACGCAATAAGTCATTATTGTGCATTAACCCAAATGACAATGCTGTCAACCAGTTCCTGGACAGTCATGACTCAACCCATACCTATCACCGGAAAACAGAATTTGTCGGCCTGTATCTTCTGTGGCAAGGATCTACAAAATACACCCCAAAAGTAAGTGTACAAGAGTTACAAAATAAATGGCTGACCAAAATCGACGTCGAAGAGAGCTGACAGTAGTCAAATTTAAATTTGAGAGATAAGGAATGCAATAATATGGTTTCATACTCTCGATTCCAAATTCATTAGGATGGCGGACTTCGTTGACTGTTTAGCACGATCTAGCTGCACCTGGTCAACTGCAACAACAGTGGCGAAGAACATGTCAGAAACTGGGCCCAATATTTTTGAAGTGGCAATGAGAAAACAGCAATATCCGAACATAGGTGCGGGAACAACCTTCCCCAGGTCTTGCAACTGCAGTAAGCTCGTTAGCCACTACATCGATGGCTTTTGACACAAAATCAGAATCCTGAATTCAGAAACATGAGCTCTTTCAAGAGGAAATATAATGTGAGCAGCACAAATAAATAAGATCCAAAATTAGGAACATGTCCATAAAGCCTTATGTCCTCAATATAATGTTAAACTTTCAAGAGAACAATCATTCTGTACTCCGAAGAAAATTTTTTGTTTCCAGAAGGACTATGGGCCTGCGAAGGCCCAAGGCCTATATTATCTTATACACAACCCAAGAAGGGAGAGAACAATATCCCAACAGAGGCATTGAAAAGGAAAGCAATGGCATTAGAAACAGCTCACAACTTAACCATGCCATAGAAGCAAACGGCTGAAGTTTGTGTCATTTTGAAGACAAAGACTATAACTTCCTAGTGCTTGTTAATTAAACTTGCACTTCAGCTTCTGATAAGCGTTTCCCCTTCTTCGACTCAAACCATATAAACGGGATACAATTCTACATTTTCTGTTCTCTCTTGCCTCCAACATAGATCCACTTTCATCTCCCACTAGGTTAATTTCCCATTCTTCTCTGATCAGCACAGCATCCCAATGCCTTGAGAGTGAATAAAACACTTGGATTACTAAATTTAGTGAAAACCATACTTACAGATAATCTTCACAGATCTCAAAATGAAGACTCTATGACTCTAAGTCTGGCTGACACTTGATACGTACTAGAAAGGAAGCCAGTGAAAATGCAGGGAACAGAAAACTGAGATATCGCGTGCAACATATCAAGAACCTTTAATGTGCTGATCTACCCAAATAATAGAAGGTGAAAAAAGATGGTTTACTGTGGTAGCTTGGATGCCAAATATGCCAGTATTTTTGTAGACGCTGCTGAATGCAGAAATTGACTGAAATTGTGGATGCTCATTCAATACACGAAGATCTGCAAATCATATCACACTTAGTTCGATGCAAACGTTACAACAGGAAAAAAGAAAGAAAACAAGAAAAAAGCTGGATTTTTCAGAAAGAGAATAGAAAAGAAAACCTAATGGTTTTTTACTGATCTAACTTACATAGGCGTGAACACATCCCTTTTCCAGGTCCTCCAGCTGAGAAGGATCCTCCACCTCCCATTAGCACCTACAGAAAAAGAATTGTTATTGCTTCCAACGTTGAATTCCATTGTGAAGCACTGAGCAAAACAACAACGTGAATAAATATTGAGGAATCACGTCATTACCACAACAAAACACATCTTACAGAATATTTCAGTTTACAAGCACACGAATTTGCTAGGAAAACTCAGTATCCAAACCTCAAGCACAGTCAAAATCACAGCTTCCTTCTCCTTATGCCAGCCACCAGGAAGTTCAAATCCAAGAGCAAAATGTGTTCTCTGCTCAGTTAGGGGAACATCAGGGTTGACAAAAATCCTAGATGGATTTTGACAGATAGGAGAGAAACACTGAAAAGATTGGATTATTAATGATACACACCCCTGATTCACCTTGGCAACGATAATCACCCCCAGTGTAAACAGATTTTGGCTCGTCAGGATGGAAGACACTAGGTAGATCAGACAAAAGTGGTTCAGCAAAAGATAACAGTTCATCGTGTTCAACACCAGAAGCTACAAGTACCATCCGAGGAGTAGTATAATTTTCCTGGAATTGTCAAAAGAAAGGCTGAGTTTAAAATAATCATCCAGGCTCTTATTTCAAAAAGAAAAATGATTTTACAAGGAGATGAGATGTAGTATAAACATAGATATCACATAACTTATCAGAGACTTACCGCAACAAATTCCTCTAGAGTTGAACTGTTTAATCTCTTTATTGCAGATTCTGGGGGTGAAACTGGATTAGCTAAAGCACCAGAATAACCAGCAGAATGAATTGCATCCAAAAGCAAAATGTGGGGGTTCTTAGAGCCATCACCAATCTCAGCTTTCAGCTTCTTAAGCTGCAGAATGGAGATTGTGATCTTCATTATCCCAAGTATATTTCAGAGTACAAAAGCTTCTAACAGATAAATCAGATTATAAGAAGCTACCTCTTCATTGATCTCCCAATCTAGGAAGGCAGAATTCCTTGCAGTGTCAATGAGCAGCTCTACCATTTGAGGAACATAAGTCTTCAAAGCATTATAGGTGTAACTCATCTGCTCCCTAGATGATGAAGCTTCCACAAGGCCACCAATGGCCTCCACTTCACGTACAACACGCAAGTGGCTCCGATTTCTTGTGCTCTTAAAGGCCATACGCCGTAGCAGATCAGTGGCTCCAATTGATTCTGGTGTCTCATTTACTGAACCACAATCGACACATAATCCTATTGAGGCTGCAGGGTTCTGGTCAACCATCAGAACCAATGACAGGATCAACTGTTAGATTCTTCGTCCATTCCAAGAGGAGAAATGATATAATCGTGAATCTAAAAATACACCACAACACCATACTTACAGCTGATGTTTCTGAGGCTATCCTGACACCATTCGGGAGTGTAGTAATCTTGGTTTTACTTGGTTCCACATAATCAGGCAATGAAGGTGGGAGTACAACACCTGCAAGTGGGAAGTCCAGAGGAGGTAAAGACTTGGATCTTCCCCCAGTGAGCCAGCCAAAGAGACCCCCTGAAGTGGAGGATTGCTTTGCGGCAACAGCACTCGAACTTGCAAATCTGGCCATTGCCCCATTGCACTTTTGGTCCTAATCATGGTTCAGTAGCAGAGCACGATATTTTTACACTCTATCAGACCACATTTAATGACACATAAAAGAAGATCTGCTCTTTCAGCTAAGTTAATACCAAAGTAAGTTTCTAAGAGCAAATGTCATTAGAATAGCAAAATGGCCTCCTTTGGTTCTTCACAGAAATTACCTTAGAGACTGTTAGATAAACAGAGTTTTCTTGCAAAAGTTCAAGCAAAAAGGAATAAATAATATTAAAAACTGACAACCAAAATCAAAAGAGTTTCAAACAAGTCATAATTAATATCTACAGCATAATGCATACAAAAAGAGACTAAGTCAAAGATTTTAGGTTGCACTTCGTTATCTCAAACGAAACATCAGGCTCCAATTCGAATTTCTTCAATATGTCAATTTCATCGCTCTTTAGTTCCTTTTATTTTCTAGGCAATTCCATGCTTCGCTCGTTTTAAACATCAGTGGATTTGCGGTAGAACATATAGACAACTATGATCAGATCTAACACCTTATTGGATGAGTCATCAACGAATTAAAAGGCAATTCTCGTGGCATGGAGCAGAGAATTTTCAGTATGTGCATGAGATCATGATTGTAATTGTGACAGCTAGATCACATCCGATGTAGCGAATTAGGTAGGTAGGTAGTTTTTTCTCTCTCTTGTTTGTCCTGGGAACCGAGAAGAGAAGCCGAGACTCACCTTGAGAGCTCTGACCCGCGAGGCTGCGGCTCGGTACATCGTGGTAGTGGTGGTGGTGGTGGTCAAAAATCACAGAGAAAACCTCGATTGTACGGCACAGGTATTGGGAGACTGACTACACGCCGAGGAGTGACTGGCCTGTGCAGGTACGTACCGACGTGGTTCGCGGGTGCTGGAGGAGCGGGTGGATTGGCAAATGAGGAAGGAGACACGCGTACGATTTCCATAAGCCTGGCGGCAGGAATTGTCAGGCTGAGCTGTAGACAGTGGGGCAATCCGACCCGTCCAATTGAGGACGTTTATGGTGCAGTTGGCTGCTGATTGGATCTTATCCTTCGATAGCTGAGGTATGCGGTCTTGATTGGATCACTTGTTGGATTGTCCCATGAAAAAAAGGGCACAAAACAGTGAACTTTAAACACGCAGCTGTCTCGTCGAACTTGTTACGCCGTGTTTAACAAAATTTTATGAAAATTTTGGGAATATCGTAAAAGCTGAGGTAGATTAGAATTTTGTTTGATTTCGAGAGGAAGTAGTAAAAAACAGTATAATTTTATTGGACTATATAAAAAATGAAAAGATATATAATTTGAGTTATTTTTATATTTATTGTAATTAAAAAAGATGTTTTGAGGTTGGGATAGATTATTTTATTTTTATTGTTTTGACCAAAATTTTGAATTAGTTATATTTGCAAAAGAAATTTTGGCCAAAATTTTAGTTTACTATCCTAAATAAATTTTGTATATTCATATTATACTCAGACGAGAGCATCTATAACTTCTATTTCTTTTGTCTTATTCTCTTGTTTTGTGGTTTATTTTGTGTCAGCGTCTATGCCTACAATACCTATTGAATAACTTTATTGATAGTCTAGTTTGTAATACGTTAAATTTGATAGTTTGAAGTGTAATATATCAAATTGATAGTTTAAATTGTAAATTATAAATGAGTGGTAGTTAGAGGGTAAAAAATATATAATTTTTCCTTTTTTTCTTGCTTGGTCGGGCATACTAAACTTCCTCAATGCCAGTATACTTTGTATTAGGGTCGTCTGATCTTTACTTCTATCAATTTTCCCTACTATTAATTTGGACTGTATTCCTACACCTTTTTCAGGAATATTATTATAAATTCCTTTCAATATTCCCAGCTTAGATAGAATTAGGAACCTGATTCTGATTCCCACACGCTAAACCAGAGATAGAAAATTATGTATAGGGACGAACTTGATTATATGGCAGCTTACGTATGAGTGGCTCGGTGGTATATATATCCAATAGAGTCACTGATCAGGCATCAAGGTGTTTACTAAACGATCAACAAAAAGGAAGATGAAGGAATAATCAGGACAGGGAATAAGAACAGTGCTTTCTTATCTAGTGCAACAAATAAAATTATGGTGGATTTTATAGAAAATCTTAAGTCTAAGAATGTCCGGTATCTCTCTAGCTCCAAGCAGAAAGTTGGGGAGCCGATTATATATGCAGAAAAAATGATGCAAAGCTAAGTACAGAAAATGCTCAAGAGAATTGAGAGAAAAGTCTCATTCTTCTTAGTGAGCGGTCTTGAGCCTTCTCAACCCCAAAAATTATCTCAAGAGTTTAAGTTTTTTCTTACACTTATCATGTGACCACAAGTTTCTTCCACAAGGATGTAGGATTAACTTCAACAATCTCCTTCTCACACATTGAGCCTGGGTTGGAGCGGAGACAACTTGTTTCTCCCATAAACTGTTGGTCGAGACTTGTTATAAATATTTATAGATACTAGCGTAAAGTGATCTTGAGCCTTTTAGAGGCCAAAAGTTAGCTCAAGAAGTAAAATTTTCTCTCACAATTAATTTAGTGACTGCCCACTTCTTCCACAACCCACCTAAACAGTAGCATAAGATAAGAAAGAAAGATGAAGCCATAGGAAATTAAATAGGACGCAGCCTAACGCGGATAAATGTCTTGTGTTCAAAAGCAATGGCTCACATATTCGCATCAGTCTGTCTCCTTTCTGCATAATAACATGAGGACCTAACCCGTATCCAAGTAGAACTAGTGGAAGTAGTAGTTGCTCTTGTCCTATCAGAGTGAAGCACTATTGTTCTCCGTAAGGATAGAAAGAATAAACTGGCGAAACCTTTTTTGCTTGCATAATGCGAATGAGGAAGGTCTAGAATCTAGATTACGCAATGATATGCTAATTCAACTAGGAAATTGAGTTGCCACGCTGCATGCATCTCTTTCCTCCTACTTGTCTGTCAGATGATATTCCGGCCTCTTATTCTTTTTCGCTTCTAGTGCATTCTCTCGGCGAGGGCTATATATGCAGATGGACAGTGATCAGGTCCGGCACAACTATTTACAAGCATATGGTGAAGATGGCCGCAGTGATGGGTGGCTCTCAACGATTAGGTTTTCACTTTCAGCAGCCCAAAGACGAGCCTAGGGGTTGCTGGGCAAAGTATTTCAGGTTCCAATGTTTGTCAGAGGGTGAGCATTACAATTTTTTGAGTTGCCAACATTATAATTTCTAGGATAAGAACATATCAGTCTCAATGTTTCCTTGCTCCTCTTGCCCAGGTAATTTGTTGCATAAGTCTATACTCTCAAATACCTCAAGTGCTCAACTCAAGACCTCTCCCGTGCCATTTCACGAGGGCAGCTATGTGCACAAGAAAAAGGCCGGGCTGGGGCTTCATGTTTTATCTCCCAATATCATGTCGGCGGCACTGAGCACGACAGTGGAATTACTTGATTCTTGGGATGATGAATATGATGGTGTTATTATTAATCCAGAGAGCTTACCTTCTACTGCAAATGTGTTTGCATCCTCCCTCCGGGCTTCTTTGCCCAACTGGAAGTTGAAGGTGAGGATAATTGTTAATTAACTCAAAAGATACGAATAAATGGATGCCAACTCCATACATAAGATTCCGTTCTTCGATTTCTGATATTTGCAATCCACATCTTCGGGTGCCCGCGGGGTTCCCAGGTACCACTAGTGAAGTCATACGTGAAAAGACAACGAATCGTCCATCGTGGAATTTTGTTAAAGTTTCATGTCAAGCAAATTCATTTGCAGATTGCTTGGCAATTGTGCAGCCAATAGGAATTTCTCTGGGATTGTTCCTCTCCATTTTCTTCCTGATGTTCTGTCACGACAGAACTCTTTAGTTTAGGCTCCCTTGAGGCTTTGCTTTTTTAGTACTTCTTTATCTTGGAATGAAATTTCGATGCTTAGAAAGAAAAAAAAATATATAACACCATTGCAGCCATGATTATAGATTTGGTGAAATCTGTTCTGATCAGAAGATCTTGCAATGTAGGGGAAAAGGGGGATATGGCTGAAGATACTACTAGAGCAAGCTGATCTTGTTCCAATTGCAATTCAGGTAAGGTTAAAAAGTTCCATTTTTCTAATCATGCAAGAGGTTGATTTTCTTATTAATGCTAATTACCATTAGGTAATTTAGAAGTTGATTATTTAGAAAGCTGCAGATTAACTGTTATGTGCAATTTATCTATTTTCTTGCCTACATCAGGAGGGTTTCGATTTCCACCATGCTGAACCAGGATCTGTTATGTTAACGTATTGGATTCCTAATGACCTCTGCATGCTTCCTGCTAGCCCTTCGCATCAAATAGGCGTGGCAGGATTTGTAATTAATAACAAAAAAGAGGTACTGCAATTTTACTGAAATCTCATTATTAGAAACGGGACTTGTATGATAAGAGAGGGCAGATTTTATAAAGTTAATTACCTTCTAGTCTATTTTAGATATATCATGAATCATTAAATTATATTAATTTTATTAAAAATCTAGACTAATTATTTATTTATTTTTTCCTTTTTCAGAATTGTCTATAGTTTAACACCAATTACTTTGTTATATGATTAGAAAAAACCATGATTTACCGCTTTAAACTACCACCTCATTTACAATTTGTTCTCTAAACTATTATTTTTCGCAATTGACCTCTCAAACTATCACTTCATCATAATTTTTTCTCAATTGAAGATCTAACCGTTAAATAGATTAAAAAAACTAAGTCACATGAGACAATCTCAGTCGATAAATCTTTAATTTGAGGGAAACTGCAAATCATGAGATGAAAAAACACAATTTTTCTATATGATCAAAATTTTGAAATATGTTTCCTCTCTGAAGAGTGTCATTTGACCCTCTCTCTCCCACTTCTCCACCCTCCCATCGCATTCTCTTTTCCTTTTTGTTCTATACGTTATACTTTTTTTTCTAGCAATATATAAATTTTGTTGAAGAAAATGGGTCCTGGGACAGTACTACAAAAGTTGCAGTTTACATGAAAGGCCCGTTGGGCCAGCCACTAGACAATAAGGGCAAAAGGACCGTCACAAAAAGGCAACTTCACCCAATGTCACGAAGAGAAATCAGGCCCAAAAGTCAAAACAAAAAGCCCAGTAACTATGTAAGCCGGTGGCGTCTTTCATCTGTAGAAACTGAGCACATAGCAAAGATCTCTTCAAAATGGTTCTGTGTTGAAATTCGATTTTTTAATTTAGCTACCATACAAATCATTATAAGGGGGCCGGGTTAAATGTTAATTATTCTAGAAACTTCTCTACTTATTGGCTGACTCCTTCTTCAAGTTAATTAATTTTCTCCGCAACATAATAATTTAATTAACAACAATTTATAGGTCCTTGTGGTGAAAGAAAAATGCCCTTGTAGTTGCTCGGGAGTGTGGAAGTTGCCTACTGGCTATATCAACAAGGTGATACATTTTTCCGCTCTTAATTGATATTTGGTAATAGTTTTAAATTCTGAAATATTAGGAAATATTTCCTTAAAAGGGCAAATTAAAGAGGAATGCTTTATTTTGGCTTATCCGCAGTCTGAAGACATATACGCTGGAGCCATCAGGGAAGTGAAAGAAGAAACCGGGGTAACAAAATATATCCAGTTTCCTAAAAATTATTAACATCACTATCAATTATTAATGTTATTAGTGTCTGGTCAATTGCTTACGGTTCACCCCTTGTTCTCATGACAGGTCGATACCATATTTCTTGAAATGGTTGCTTTCAGGTAGTAATTAACGTGTTCCTTTGATCCTGCATATTTAATTAGATGCGAAAACATTAGTGGAACACAAATTTACGGATATTTTAGATTCGTAAATGATTTTTAAATGTTTATTTATCTCAAAAAGATATAGATATACTTCTTTAAATAATATGCTCTAACACAATCAGTTGTCTAAAAAAGTTGATAAAAAAATATATAATGAATTTAATTAACGATCTTATTCCTATATTTAAGAAGTTCTTCAGAAAAAGTCTAACAAAAGACATTAACCTTCGATATTATTCAGACATGCCCACCTTGTCTCTTTTGAGAAGTCGGATTTGCTCTTCGTGTGCATGCTTAAGCCATTGTCCTACGAAATCACCATCGACGACAAGGAAATTCAAGCCGCCAAGGTCTCTAAGCAATTCGATCGTTTTGCTCTTCTTTTATTTTTTTTATTTTTATGAACCCTAATTGCTAGTTCTTTGAATTGATTAATATCCCAGTTCCTTGTTTCTTCAGTGGATGGCAGTTGATGAACTTATGGGACAGCCATTCTACGAAGAAGACCACATGTCTAAGAAGGTCATTGATGTCTGCGCAGCAGCATATGAAGATCGCTACAGTGGGTTCAAGGCGCATCAGCTTGCCTCAAAATTTGACGGCAAATTATCCTACTTGTATTACAATGATTCAAATTAACCAAAATTTAGGTTGCGAAGCTTCGTTTTCTATATAATCAAAAGTTAAGGGACGACCCCACTCGCACGTTGGTTTTTAACGTGAAAAGGCCACCTGCTACTCCCTTGGATTGTGACCGAAAATGCTTCTCGAGTAATAAAACTTGTCTTTGAGGGAATAAAATAATACTTCATGAAGAGTCCAAGGAAAGAGAGACTCTCAAACTCCTTTAGTCATACCTCGTGAATGAAGGGAGAATTAGTGAGAAGGACACAATAGATCGATGCATAACAAAACGTGCAAGTTAGACTTCTAGAAGACAAAAAAACCAAAAAGGAGACAAAATGGTATAAAATAACATGTGCACTGTTTTACATGCCAGTTGTATTTAAATATCAAGGAGACCAATTTTGTAACGTAATCTTATTTTTGATGAACAGAAAAAAGTATAATAAAAAATATTTTAATCTTAATATAATAATTTTCTTCTCAAATTACATAGTACAATTTTAAAAAATAAACACAATATATGAATCACACTTTACATGGCGTTTGAAATTTGGGTAGATAAAATTTTGAGCATGAGAATTGGTAAAAAATGAAGAGAGAATGAAAAATGAAAAATTTGATGAAGAAGTGAAAAAAGTTTAAGGTTAATTGCACTGTAGGTCCTGTGGTATCATCTTTTTACAAATTAGTCCATGTGGTATCACTTTCTACAAACAGGTCCCTGTGGTCACCCTTTTAGGTAAAAGTTAGTCCCTTCGTCCATCAGCGTTAACACACTAACGGAATGAGAGGCACGACGAGCCGGTCGACCGCTACAAAGGTAACTTACAGCGGTAACTTTCAGCGGTCGACCGGCTCGTCGTGCATCTCATTCCGTTAGTGTGTTAACGCCTGATGGACGGAAGGGACTAACTTTTACCTAGAAGGGTGACTACAGGGACCTATTTGTAGAAAGTGATACTGCATGGACTAATTTGTAAAAATGTGATACCACAGGGACCTACAGTGCAATTAACCCAAAAGTTTATGAAAAATTGATGAGAGAAATTTTTATAATGATGATAAAATTTTGAGATTAAAATTTTAATTTGTCTAAGACCATGTTAAAATTAAATGGTTCAAAATTTATATAAATAATATAAAATTTACATTTATTTAAAACTCAATTATTTACGTTAATAAATAGTTGGATGTAATAATGTCTCGTTTTGACAAGGAATTAAAGACAAAAGTCAAAGTCTCGACTTAGTCGCATTTATTTGATGGATACAGAGGAGGCGGCTCCAACTAGTGTCCGCAAGAAAGCAGGCAATCCTACGGCTGCTAACCAAAAAGGGGGGCCGATCTAGAAGATAAAACGGTCCTAAAGTCTAACTTGTCCACATCGCGACCACCTTCCACGAAAACCCCCGCGTCTTTTACAGCCCTAAATTGCCTGGCACTTTTTGTCAATCGTCACGCAATTAAATTATGAGTATCTTTGTTGGAGAGCTGCCACCTGGAAAATGACTCTACTTGCCTAAAGGGGAAATTTATATATTTATTCAGAGCCTGTCCCTCACGAATTTAACACACGAAATATTTCCTATTTCCGCCTGTCATTAATAATAGACAGCATGGCGGCATTGACTTACCTTTACAATATATATATATATTTATTTATTTATTTATTTATTATTTGTTGCTTAACTTCTCACTTTGTCGAACTTTATTAGGTAATAAATTCCACTAGTATATTTTACAAATTTGGTAGGAGAAATTCTTTCTCACAAATTATATTTTTATTTTATGAAGTTATAAGTTATTTTTTTAGCATGGCGAGGATATTCAAAACTTTCATTACTAATCTTTTAGATTTGTACAATTATTCCATCTCATAAATCGAATAATTATTCAACATAGATATGAAGATGATCTCAAAATATTAATAGCGCAGCCACTTGAAAAATTTCAAGATAAAAGGCCAAATTCCTAATTCTTAAATTTAGATCACCAAACGAACCCTTGAGATTACAATTTCAATTATATTATATCATAAATATAGATTTGTTCCAAGAAATATTTTTTTATAAAAAGGCATATCGCAGTTAATTTGAGCCATTTGATTGATAGGGCGACTTGCTCTTAAAGCATTCTTTCTTGTTGCAAAAAGAAAACGCCCTCAAATTCTGTGGGAGTTCCCAGCCACGTAAAACAGTCAGAAATGGGAAATTGTCTTGAGCCGACCCGATATATTGGAAAGTGGATCCTTTTTCGTTTTTCTAATTGACCATAATTTTCTCGTTAACAAATAACGATAGGGCAATTCCTATACCCTACACGTGTCTCTTTCTACTCCTTTTATTTTCTAAGCGCGTCTCTTTAACTCTTTCCACTCAACAAAACGAACTCTTTAGCTTTTTAGTTTTAAAACAATCCTAGAAATAGTTTGTTGTAGTTAGCTCCTCAATGAAAATAAAAAGGAAAAAAGATTTAGAAAAGTTATCTTTTTCTGCTATATTTGGCAAGTTAAAAAATTTCATATTTCATTTTATATTTTATTGTTGAGAGATTGATTTTTAGCAGGATTGAAAATGGAAGAAACAAGATAATTTGATAGAATTTTTTTAATAAAATAAATGTTCGAGAATTATTAAAATTTGTATGAAAAGATATTACAGTTTAAATGGAAATTTTTAATTTTTTTATTATGCGGGAAAGTTCTACTTGTTAAAAAATTCTTTAAAAAGTGAAAATTTCTTATAAAAGAAGTCGTCAAAGTAGGCGTCAGCGACGACAGAGCTGCAAATTTGTATTTTCTTCAGAAAATACAAGAAAGTACTTGCCACCCACGTCATTTCCGAAACTTCTACCTTCTTCTCCAAGATCACGTGAAAGCATGGCCATCAATTTTTCATTTCTTTTAGATGGTATTATTTTTCTGAACACACAAAAAAACATAGAAACGCGTGTCAGCCACCGGTTTTACTTTTCCAATTGAACCTCCGAAACCTGCGAAAACCGGAACGCAAACCCAGGGCTTGTGTAGTATCTTACTTTGACGTCTACCTGTTTATCTTCCACAGTTGGTCAAACTCCGTTGTTCTTTAAATATGCCCTTCTCCTCCTTGATCACCTGCAACAACATTCAGATTGTATGGGCTCGGTTCAAGCTTCTTCAATTCCCTCTCCACTAAACCTTAGCGTCGTTGATTCGTCCAGAACTTGTTCTTCGACTTCCGGTAAACCCTCGGTGTGTTTCGGTACCACTACGGGCTCCAGAGACGGATATTCGCGGGTCGTGATGGGAGCCTCCGACAGTTTTAAGCCGAAGATCGAGACCGGTTCGTTCGGTTATGTCCTTGAAGACGTGCCTCGTTTGACTGATTACATTCCTGATCTTCCTGTACGTCGTCGTTCTCTGTTTCGCTAACTCCCTCCCCCTCCTTTCTCTGTTTTTGACTCCGATCATAGTTAATCAATTCAGTTTTAGTAAAAAAATTTATTAGTTTTATATTTAGTTCTCCGAATGGCTGCTGTCTCCGGGGGCGGGAAAGCGCAAAAGGAGAAAAGAACAGTGAAAAGTAACTTGTGGGCTCCGAGGATCGAGGAACTCACTCAGTATGGCAATTTTTGCAGAATTAACCGTTTCTGGGTTCTGACATACCAATTAAATGGTTATTTAGGGCTCATTAGTAATGATTCTTTTAGCTGTACAGGTGTAGAATTTAGCAACATTTATACATGCTTTTATTAGTTTTGTAGAAGGAAGTATTTCCGACTTCCTTATACGTAAAAGCTGGCACTTCTGTTAATTTTTAATGCCAGGAGCGTTACTTTTCAATTTACATCGAGAAATTGCTCCGTTTTATTTTATTTTTTTTCTCTCCGTTGGAGATATTGATATCCTACCGTGATAGGTCTACAATTATAGCTTCATTCTTGAGGTTCTAAAATGGATTTTTTTGTAGTTAGGGGGATTACGTTAACGTCTTTATCGGGCTTATTTGTGATTCTTATTGTGTATATTTGCTTACATAGCATTTTCGTTTTTGTGGCAGACCTATACGAATCCGTTGCAAGACAATCCTGCATACTCAGTTGTTAAGTGAGTAAGCGCTTGTTGGATTTTTGTTTCTTTGTTAGTGAAATCAACTGCACATGCTTTTTGGTAATGTTGGTTAGAGTTAGATGATTCATTGGGGACTTTTATGTATTTTCAGGCAGTATTTTGTCCACGAGGATGACTCTGTTGCTCAGAAGGTTGGTGTGCTCTGCAAACTTATCTTCTTATTTACGAGAAATGGAATTGGTATATATACATAAGCTTCTGATTATCAGGAAGGAGGAGGCCTAATTCGTTAATAATATTCATGGCTTCGTAGTTTTCAAGTGAGGGTGATGAGGGCATGCCTGGATGTATATATTTGCTCCTAGTTTCTTGGTATGGATGGTTGGTACAAAAGGAATTGTCCTAATGGTCAAACTTCTCTTGTAAGTAGGTTCGTGCATCTCCAAGGCCAGGCGTGGTTGCCCTCTGATCCGGATGCATGGAAAGGCAATTGTTGTAGGATGCATCTTCAATTGCCGCATTTTTGTTTATGAACTAGAAGTCTAGGTTTTTACATTTCATGCAATTGTCTCCTTTGCTTTTGTAGATTGTGGTTCACAAAAATAGTCCAAGAGGTACACATTTTCGGCGTGCTGGACCCCGTCAAAAGGTATTAATTTTTTTTTTCTCTGAATAGGTTGAATCAATCAAAAACCATATGCTTGTCATTCATGGATGCTGTTATATGCTGCTCAGGTGTATTTTGAATCAGATGATGTTCATGCTTGTATTGTGACATGTGGGGGTCTCTGCCCTGGGCTCAACACTGTGATAAGAGAAATCGTATGTGGGTTATACCATATGTATGGTGTAAAGAAGGTTCTGGGAATCGCTGTAAGTGATTGTAAAACCTCTGTGTCAATACATTTCTTATAGATCTTGCTTAAACCCCCACTCAATCAACGCTAACTCAGAGTAAAGAGAGAGGTGATGTAAAGAATCTGCCATGAATGGCTTGATAAGGAATTCATAGTCAGTGGCAATGCCAACTTTACGAATGACAGAATAAAAACTCTTAATGTAGGTTGCACTCATAATACTAGCGAAAGAAAATCCAACCACCATGATTGGAAATTGAGTAGTATTACTTTTTCTGTCCTGCCAGACATATATCTCCTCTTGTTGCATTTTACCATATAGGGGTTTTTGTTTTTCCTTTTCAAAAGCTTGTTTAGGCTACTTAACGCTAGGAGAACTGCTAAGACAAGCAGTATTTGCATTCTTCTCTCAAAATAGACCTGATGGATTTTTTACACTTATTTTAACATCCTATAATCTATCATGGTACATTCTTAAGTAGGAAATGAAGCTGGACAGGACCCAGGGAACATGTTGAAAGAGGGTCAAGTTTTCAAATCTCATTGGAACATAATTGATAGAGGTCGTTGGCGCCCTGGTGCAGGGCATCATTGCCATCTCAGTAATCTGCTGCTTTTCCAAAACAAAAACAAAGAGATAAATAAGACAAATAAAAATAAATTTTGAAGGAGAAAAAAAAATGTGGTGCTCTAGTTCTTGCTCACTTGACTTAAATGCCTTCCAGCTTTCGAAGTTGTGCGACTTTGGAAATTCATCAGTTAAATTACTAGTTTGTTCAATCTTCGCATTTGAATTATGTATCAATTTCTTACATACTGGTGGCCTCAATAATTACTGAAGTTGATGGAATCTTTAGGGAGGATACAAAGGTTTCTATGCTCGAAATACAATTACTTTGACTCCTAAGATTGTGAATGATATCCATAAGCGTGGTGGAACCATCCTTGGAACATCACGGGGTGGCCATGATACCAAGAAAATAGTTGACAGCATTCAAGATAGGGGGATAAACCAGGTATTCATAACTTTTTAGTCCAGCTTTCATTAGTGAACATTGTGATATGAATGTATGGTGTCCAAGACAATCAGTTCAGTTCATGGGCCTCACATATTTAGTTCTCTGGTCTCAGGTTTACATAATTGGAGGAGATGGAACCCAAAAAGGTGCCTCTGTCATATTTGAGGTAATTCAATAGAGTTGGTGTTACTAATAGCATTCAACTACTTAATGGCTGGAAGTTCCCCCCCCCCACAACTTTTCAAATAAAAGGATAACTTGGCCAAGATCCATTTCTCCATCGAAATGTGTGTGACTAACTGCCATTACTTTATCCCCATTAATGTTAATCCATACAGGAAATTAGAAGGCGAGGTCTCAAAGTTGCAGTCGCTGGAATCCCCAAAACCATTGACAACGACATTCCGGTAGATCTCTTTGGTAGTTTACCTGCTGGACTATGGCTATGTCCAATATAATGGTGGATTTTTCAATGCTACTAGTGTGCTGAATTTTTGGTGTGATTGTGCACTGTTTCTTGCTGATGCAGGTTATTGACAAGTCCTTTGGCTTTGACACTGCTGTTGAGGAGGCTCAGCGTGCTATTAATGCAGCACATGTTGAAGCTGGAAGCTTTGAGAATGGTATTGGGGTTGTGAAGCTAATGGGTCGCAACAGTGGTAAGTTTCCCATTTATGTTTGTTGTCATCATCTTTTCACCTACCTAAGTAGGCTTGTGTTCATGTCTGCCAGTATTCAGTAATCTCTAAGCAATTGTCAAGTTATATTTTAAGATTTAATAGTCATTTTGGTTGCTGTTAGTCTATTGTTCATGTTATCAAATTGTCAAAGTGCATCGCAGTTGTTCATATTCATTTGATTCATTCATTAGTAGGCCTTGATTCAGATAGTGAATTGGAGGATTCTCTAAAACTTTATGAGAACCACATGAAGAGTCTCTGGGCCTTTAAATTACTCTTCCTGGTCCTCTGTTCTTAGTTTTTCCTTTCCTTTTCTTCACCAATTTTTCTGTTGTTTCTTTGCAAGATTTGGTTTGTGTATTAATCTTTCTGGACAGAATTTGCCAGTGTATTTCCATTGTCATGTGATTTTCCTAACTTTACATTCCTACGCTGCAGGGTTTATTGCAATGTATGCCACTCTTGCAAACCGAGATGTGGACTGTTGCCTGATTCCTGAGTCACCCTTCTATCTTGAAGGTCCTGGTGGACTCTTTGAATACATAGAAAAACGACTCAGAGAAAATGGGCACTTTGTTCTTGTCATAGCTGAAGGCGCAGGGCAGAATCTGCTTTCTGGGAGCATTCAGACTATGGGTAAGCAGGATGAGTCTGGCAACAAGCAACTTCAAGATGTGGGACTATGGATTTCACAGAAAATTAAGGTGTGGATCCTAAAGTGAATTTCCATGCCTTAGTACCATGTATGGTTTTTGTTCTAAGCTTTTCTCATTTATTTGTACTGTGATTAATGCGATTACTGTTTCTGCAGGATCATTTTTCCAATCAAAAGAAGATGGGCATAACTCTCAAGTATATAGGTTAGTAATAGGTTCTAATGTACTGTGGCCTGGCAGGCATTGCGTATACTTCTGTTAGTAATGATATAACGTAGGTTTTTGCTTGTTTGACAGATCCTACTTATATGATTCGAGCTGTTCCAAGCATTGCATCTGACAATGTATATTCCACACTTCTTGCTCAAAGTGCTGTTCATGGAGCAATGGCAGGTTATACCGGCTTTACAGTTGGGCCTGTCAATGGAAGACATGCTTACATACCCTTCTATGTGAGTCTACCCCCTTGCTTAATCCATATCAAATGACTGTTTCCCACTTTGATAAACTCTTAACTTAATTGTTCCTTTATAATCTGAACGTTTTTTTTTTCCTGATACTCTGACTTCAAATTTTCTAGTAATTAAACTTCTTTGTTGGATAAATGCTAAATGTTTTGTATAAATAATGAAGTTAATTATTATTGACCATTTCTAGATCTTTTCTTTTGCTCTTAGGGTATTATTTCTGTTGTAAACCCCAAAACAAGAACAAAAAACACCAAAACTCCCCTCTGTCAAAGACTATTGCGTTGCAATATTCTTTTCATGTCATGAAATTTTTTTTCCTCCCCCCACCCCTAAGACTGGGTTATGTTGGATGATTGATCTGCAGCGGATTATTGAGAGACAGAACAATGTTGTGATTACTGATAGAATGTGGGCTAGGCTTCTGTCTTCAACGAATCAGCCAAGCTTCTTGATTCCTATAGATATCATTGAAGACAAGAGAGAGGAAGAACCACCCACTCAGATTTCGGATGAAGGGGCATATTCAGACGAGAATGTGGTGAAAAAAGAAGTCAGCTGTACATGTTGAGTGGGTACTTATAGTTCTTTTCTATGCGGTTACTGTCAGTGCTGTAGCCTATAGTGGTGTAGCCTACAGTGGAAGCTTAGTAGCTAATACTCCACACGCTTGTTTCTGTTGTAAGTAATATTTGGTGGTTTAAATTAATGGCCTTTCAATTTCATCAGATATATGTGGAACAGTTAGCCACTGACCACTAAACAAGGCATTTTTCTGCTAATAATATGTTTTGTGCCTAAAGCATGTATTAAAAATTCGTACACTAATGATCATAATAAGGGAAAATTACATTTTGCACTCCTAAATTTTGGAGTAGTGACACTTCGCATTTACATCTTTTGTTTTCGTGACTAATGAGCCTATCAACTTTTTAATTTCGTCTATTTGCACCCTTGAGTTAAATTAATTGTCAAAATTAATGGAAAATAATAAAAAAAGACGTTTCTACCCTCAATTAGCCAACAAAGCATAAATGAGACTTTCTTTAAAAAAAAAATTATTAAGCAAATATAAAAGTAGGATAAAATTTTCAGTGTTGTATTTTGACAATGTTACCCTCATTTTTTAAAAAAAAAATTCAAAATTCTACAAAATAATAAAGAAAAAAGTCACTATCATCACTATTCACAATCTCTCTCCATCAAATCTATTTCGAACAAAATAAACATAAAAATATTCAATTACATTGTCTCTTTAAGATTTTGTAAAATCTCACATCATCAAATTCAATTTGTGACTTGACAGAAAACAGGCGAAAGGATTGGAATATCACGAATATGTGACCTTAGTGACGAATTGTTGAATTTCAAATCTCATGAACTAATTTGTCACAAAGCCTAATTATAGGGACAATTGGTATAATTAAATTAAAATTTTAAAAGTGTTGTAAAACTAAAGAATAATATGATCTAGAAAGCGTAACAAAGAGAGAAAGAGAGAAATAGTTCTTCAGGAACTATGATGTATTCTAAATCTTGTTGTGTATACAACTCATCTCAATACCCATTTATATAGGCATAGGGGAGATACATAGAATTGAAAGAAATTTAAACATAATTAAAAGGGTACATAATGGTGGGAAAACTAACGATTGGGATATAAAAAGGTGTAACGGTCATCCATAATAACCCATAATGATAATATTCGTAACACTCCCCCTTGGATGACCATACACAATGAATATGCCTCGTTAAAACCTTGCCAAGGAAAAACCTAGTGGAAAAAAAAAATCAATGGCGAAGGAAAAAGAGTACATTATTCGTGTGTACCTTTGAGTGGTAGAAGATTGCCTCATTAAAACTTGCAAAGGAAAACCCAATGGGACAAAACCTTAGCGAAGGAAAAAGAGTACAATTTGTACCAATATAGAAGACTCCCCCTCAAAAGGACGACTAGCTTCACGATGAAAAATCTTTGAGACATCGCATTCCAATGTTGTGCACAAGCTTCTTGAATGTTGCAGTTGGTAATGATTTGGTGAATAAATCTGCCAAATTGTCACTTGAACGTATCTGCTTGACATCAATTTCACCGCTCTTTTGGAGTTCATGAGTATAAAAGAATTTAGGTGAAATATGCTTGGTTCTATCACCTTTAATGTAACCCCCTTTGATCTGTGTGATGCAAGTAGCATTGTCTTCATACAAAATTGTCGGACTGCCTTTAACTGATCGAATACCACATTTTTCTTGAATATTCTGAATCACTGATTTCAACCAAACACATTCCCGGCTTGCCTCATGAATTGCAATTATTTCAAAGTGATTCGAAGAGGTAGCAAATATTGTTTGTTTGACGGATCTCCATGAAATGGCAGTACCTCCATAGGTAAATAAATATCTAGTTTACGAGCGTCTTTATGTGGATCAGATAAATAGACTGCATCTGCAAAACCAACCAACTGAGCAGTTGATTCTTTTGGATAATATAATCCCATATTAGTGGTGCTTCGGAGATAACTTAATACTTGTTTGACTCCATTCCAATGTCTCCGAGTTGGTGCAGAACTATATCTGGCAAGCAAATTAACTGCAAATGCTATATCAGGACGAGTGCAATTTGCAAGGTACATTAAAGCACCAACTGCACTGAGATATGGTACTTCAGGACCAAGAATCTCTTCTTCTTCGTCTTTAAGGCGGAATGGATCTTTTTTCACATCTAGTGATCGCACAACCATTGGAGTACTCAAAGGATGAGCTTTATCCATATAAAAGTGCTTCAAGACTTTTTCAGTATATGTCGATTGATGGACAAAAATTCCACTTGGAAAATGCTCAAGCTGCAGGCCGAGACAAAATTTAGTTTTTCCAAGATCTTTCATTTCAAATTCGTTTTTTAAACAATTTGTAGTCTTTGTGAGCTCTGCTGGAGTCCCTACAAGATTTAAATCATCAACATATACTGCAATTATTACGAATCCGGATTCTGATTTCTTGATAAAAACACACGAGCAAAGTATATTATTCTCATATCCCTGCTTCAGGAGGTATTCACTAAGACGATGATACCACATGCGTCTGGATTGTTTTAACCCATACAGAGATTTTTGCAGCTTGATAGAGTACATGCTTTTAGATGTAGAATTACATGCTTCAGGCATTTTAAATCCTTCAGGGATTTTCATGTATATATCATGGTCTAATGAACCATATAAGTATGCAGTCACGACATCCATTAATCGCATATCTAATTTTTCTGTGACTACTAAGCTGATTAAAAATCTGAACGTAATTGAATCCATTACGGGAGAATAAGTCTCTTCATAATCAATCTCGGGTCTCTGCGAGAAACCTTGTGCAACAAGTCGTGCTTTATATCTCACGACTTCATTTTTCTCATTGTGTTTTCGCACAAATACCCACTTATATCCAACAGGCATGACATCTTCAGGTGTCTGGACTACAGGTCCAAATACTTCACGTTTGGCTAGAGAGTTTAACTCTGCCTGGATTGCTTCTTTCCACATTGGCCAATCATTTCTACGTCGACATTCTTCGACGGATTGTGGTTCAATTTCATCATTACTTTGGTAATGTCAAAAGCAATTTTGAATGAAAATATGTTGTTGATAACAATTTTGTTTCTATCCAACATTTCTCCTGTACTCACATAATGTATTGAGATCTCATTATTTTCAGTACCTTTTCCTCTTCAGGAGTTATTTCTTTAGGAGCTGCCACTTCTGGGACTATCTCTTCAGGAGATCTTATTTCATGAAATTGTTTTCCAGGAGATTTTCCTTCAGGAGATAGATTATTCAATTTTATTTCTGTATTGTGGGAATGGTCTCTTCAGGAGCACCAATTTCTTTCTTTTGTGTCTTTCGCTTCCGGAGAATTTTATCTTTAGCACCCAGAGGTCTATCGCGTGTATTTGATTCATTTGCTACTTGTTGTTCTTCAGGAACATTAATCCGTGCAGGGATATTAGCAGCTGGGATGTATGATTTCACAACCCTCTTATTATCTGTAAACACATCTGGTAATTGATTTGCAATATCTTGCAAATGAATGATCTTTTGAACTTCAAGTTCACATTGATTGGTTCGAGGATCAAAATGAGATAACATCGAATTATTCCAAGTAATCTCATGTCGTGCTTCAGGCAACGACTTTTCACCACCCAATGGTGGAAAAATGGTCTCATCAAAATGACAGTCATCAAAACGTGCTTTAAAAAGATCACCAGTTAATGGTTCAAGATATCTAATAATGGATGGAGAATCAAAACCAACATAAATACCAAGTCTACGTTGAGGACCCATTTTAGTGCGTTGAGTGGGTGAAATTGGAACATAGACAGCAGAACCAAAAATTCGAAGATGAGAGATATTCGAAGGTTGACCAAAAGCAAGTTGAAGAGGAGAATATTTATGATAAGCAGTTGGTCTAATCCGTACCAGTGATGCAACATGTAAAATAGCATGTCCCCAAGCAGAAACTGGTAACTTTGTTCTCATAAGCAAAGGTCGAGCAATTAACTGAAGTCTTTTTATGAAAGATTCAGCTAAACCATTTTGAGTATGAACATGAGGAACATAATATTCAACATCAATTCCAACAATACACAATAGTTATTAAAAGCCTGAGATGAAAATTCAGCAGCATTATCTAATCAAATGCTCTTAATAGGATGATCAGGAAATTGTGCTCTTAGTCTAATAATTTGAGCAAGAAGTCGAGCAAATGCAACATTTCGAGTAGAAAGAAGGCAAACATGTGACCATCTAGTAGATGCATCAATTAAAATCATGAAATATCTAAATGGTCCACACGAGGGATGAATTGGTCCACAAATATCTCCCTGAATTCTTTGTAAAAATGATGGAGACTCAACAACTACCTTTGAGAGAGATGGTTTAATAATAAATTTTCCTTGAGAATATGAACTACAAGAATAATCATTTGGTAAAAGAATCTTTTGATTCTTTAAAGGATGTCCATGTGAGTTCTCAATAATTCGACGTATCATCATATATCCTGGATGTCCAAATCGATCATGTCAAACTATAAATGTCTTTGGATCAAAGTACTTCTGGTGCGTCTTGCATTTATAGTGCATTACAATATTTGATTCAACTATTCTTATGGTCGTATAATATAATCCGAAAGAGAAATTAGACAGTTTTTCCAGTATGAGCTTCTGGCCCGATACTGTAGACGTAATATAAAGAAATTCTTCTCTGCCTTCATTATTAGTTTCAATGTGATAACCATTGAGACATATATCCTTAAAATTGAGTAAATTTCTTCTAGATTTAGAAGAATATAATGCCTCGTCAATACACAAATTTGTTCCTTCAGGGAGCATAATATAAGCTCTTCCGGAGCCTTCAATTAGATTTGCAGAACCTGATATAGTGTTGACACATGCAGTAGATAATGTTAAGTATTGAAAATATTTTTTCTCTTTCAAGATTGTATGCGTTGTTGCGCTGTCTGCCAGACAAAAATCATCCTCGACCATCTTGGAGTGAATCAATGCATTAGATGAATCCATATTGCTTCACACATATAAAAAAATATATATTAATCATCACTAATACATAAGAATATGAAAAGAAAGTTATAACATTTTATTTCATCATGAAGGGACTACATGAATTTATTCCAACATTTTCCGTACATATCTAACATTTTATTTCATCATAAAGAAAATATATTAATTTATGATAACATTTCCATCACCAATCAAATGATCAATTTTTCCAGTAGGATCTTCAAAGAAATCTGAAACATCAAGATGAGTAACATCAACTCCGTCAAAACTATCAAGAAAATTATTATGATCAACAAAATTCGTTTCTTTTCCTTTCCCATTCAGAGAGGCTTGGTACAGATCCACCAAGTGCTTTGACGTACGACAAGTACGAGACCAATGCCCATTCATCTCACACCGATAGCATTTTTCTTCATAATTCTTTGACGTTTATTCTGCAACCCTTTGCCTTTTTCTTGTTTGGCATTTCCCCACTTCTGGTGGTTCAGTGTTGAAGAATTGTTATTCCACTTCTGGTGGTGTTGTTTTCCCTTTTTATTCTTTCCCCAACCACGACCACGACTGTAGTTCTTTTTCTGAAAAGATGTCTCATTCACTTCAGGGAGTGAGACTCCATTCGCTTCAGGGAATAGTTGAGAACCAGTTGGTTGGGATTGATGATTTTTCATCAAAAGCTCATTATTTTGTTCAGCCACAAGAAGACAAGAAATTAGTTCAGAATATTTCGTGAACTTTCGCTCTCGATATTGCTGCTGCAGGAGCATATTCGAGGCATGAAAAGTAGTGAATGTTTTCTCCAACATGTCTTCTTCAGTGACATTTTCTCCACACAGGATTAACTATGAAGTGATTTTGAACAAAGCAGAATTATACTCACAAACAGATTTAAAATCTTGCAACCTCAGGTGCATCCAATTATATCGGACTTCTAGTGCTCATATCTCTCCTTTAAATTATTCCATAAAATAAGAGGATATTTTACTGTCAGATATTCAGATTTCAATTCTTCATGGAGATGATGGCGTAAGAAAATCATTGCTTTTGCGCGATCTTGCAAGGATGTATCATTTTCCTCTTGAATAGTATTTCCAAGATTCTTAGCATTAAGATGAATTTCAGCATCAATGACCCATGAGAGATAATTGTTGCCCGAAATATCAAGAGCTACGAATTCAAGTTTTGCAAGATTCGACATGATCTATAACAAGCAACGGATGAATAAGTTTCTAATCCAATTACACAAATCAACAAAGAAGAAAATGTCAAATCGAATAAACTTACCACAAGCTTGTGAAAGGATATAAAAATATGCAACTTCCTTTGACTTCAGGAATGAACTTTTGCAACAAGAAAATACACTTCCTTCTCTTGTAATTTCAAGTACTTCCTTCCCGATCAATAGAGCTTCGTGCTGATAACGTGTTGTAAAACTAAAGAATAATATGATCTAGAAAGCGTAACAAAGAGAGAAAATAGTTCTTCAGGAACTATGATGTATTCTAAATCTTGTTGTGTATACAACTCATCTCAATACCCATTTATATAGGCATAGGGAGATACATATAATTGAAAGAAATTTAAACATAATTAAAATGGTACATAATGGTGGAAAAACTAATGGTTGGGGATAATAAAAAAGTGTAACAGTCATCTATAATAACCCATAATGATAATATTCATAACAAAAAGTTGTTTTGTAGAAGATTGAGCTTTATTAGTGATGGGTTAGATTTTACTCAACCCTATTAACTGAACCCACACCAAATGAGGAAAGCCATGGTCCACGAATAACGGGGCTCACCGGCCCATCCCTAGCACAATGTAGGCTGAAGCCCAATCTAGGCTCCTTGTAAACAAATTTGGCTCATGAGGCTCTAACTTCGATAAAAGAGCCTCGCCTGTTGAGAAGATGCCTCCTCCTCCCCCCTGTGTAAGAAAGGGTCTTCTATTTATGACACGTCCAATCAACTGCGTGGAGTATTCAGTAAAGAGGAACTAATCATCATCGGCCCACAAGTGGCAAACTCTGCAACAAGTTGAAGGGATGGGCTTTCCTTGGAGAAAACGCAAAAGGGGGCCATGCCTAACCATCATCTGTCCTACCCGCCCCAAGATGGAATGCCATTCCCCTGCACATGAAACGTCTGAGAGGGAGGCCTACGCGCAGTAGGAGAAGACGTGAGATGTCACCTCTGAAACCTACTCTCTCTTCCCAACGGGCCTGACAGTCGAAGCATATAAGCCCCTGAAGGTACGTAAAAAAGAAGTAAAGTGATTGCATACATTCGCAACTTCTTCTTACCCCCACAAAAACCTGACTTTACCATCGGAGGCTAACCTCGCAGGGAAGCTCCCTTGTTTCCTTATGCAGGCCTCATACCAACTGGGAGTTGCTCTACCTGCATAGGTGGCCTGGATTTTTATAACATCATCAATTAGAGTTTGAGAAAATTTTTAAATAGAATGAGTTGATGGAGTTGTTTATATTTGTGTTTTATTGTGGTTTGGGTAAAGTTTAGATAAAACGAGGTGATAGAGTTTTTTATGTGCTATAAGATTGAGTTTTATTGGAGTTTTTGAAAAGATAGAATAAGTTGATGAAAATTTTGAAAATTGGAAAAATAAAACTTTATTTTGTTATTTAGGAGAGAAAATTTTATAATATAGGATATAAAATGTAAATATTAATAAGGGAAAATATAAACTAACATACTTGTACTTTATGCCATTTTGGAATCAAGAATTGTGCTTTAAATTTTTTGATTTTAGGATTTATGTTCTCTTCGTGTGTGAATTCAATATCCCACTTGATTTACCATTTATTTCGAAAGGAAAATTCATACGTGGCACATGTTGAAACATGTAATATGCATACGTGGCAAATTAAAAAAAGCAAAATACAAAACATAAAACTTATGAAATATATATAATCAATTTTAAAAAATAAAAGGATTAATTACAATTTTTCCTCTTAAACTAACATCTGATTATCAAATACCTCCACAAACTTTAACTGGTTGCAACTCACCTCCATAAAACTATATTTCTCATCACGATTTCATCCCTCAATCGACTTGAGCTATTATGTTGAACGGTTTCTATTCCACGTAGCAAACACATGACCTTCTCCTTACGTGAAAGATAATTTTACCCTAATTTAAGTCCTCCCTAGCCTTATACAGTGCTTCTAGCAATTCATAGAGCCAAAAAATAATATGTAATTAGCTGATTTTTTTTTTATTAAAAAAAAAAGATGACTCACTTATGATCAAGTTGGTCAAATTTGTCTTTTCAAGTAAGGAGAAGGTCACGTATCGTTTACGTGGGATGGAAACCGTTCAATATAACAACTTCACCAAGTTGGGGGATGAAATCACAACAAGAAGTATATTTTGTGGGGGTGAGTTGCAACGAGTTAAAATTTGTGGGGTATTTGAGAATCGAGTGATAGTTTGAGGGAAAAATTGTAATTAGCTAAAAAAAAAAGAGAGAATAACTTTAAAAAAAAAACAGAAAAGAAATCGAGGAAGGGGGAAATTTTTCCCTCCACCCAAGGATGGATACCGAAACAGATGGAACCGAAATGACCTATTCTCGTTCCGTCCGGTACTTACCGGAATCAAATATTTGGTTACGGTTCTGTTTCATTATGTGGATTTTTTTGGCCAGATTTTTTTTTTGTGCCCTAATAAGTCCAAAATGCTTAAACCGGAATTTTGCACAAATTATTTTGTTATACATCATAAATTAACAATAAATATTAATCTAAAATCTAAAATAAACATTCATCTAAAATAAAATTATAACATTCTAAAATTATGGGCATTAAAAAAGTTTTGAGCCATGTTTTAAAAGTACAGTGTTTTAAACCCTATCTAAAATAAAATAAATATTCACTCAAAATCTAAAGTAAAATTACAAAGTTTTTATGAAAAACAAAATAATCTGAAACTAGAAATTCTGCTAATTCCGTCGGAATTTTCAGTTTCAATTTCGAAAAATACAAAAAATGCATTCCGATTCACATATGTGCCGTAATTGAAATCGGAATTACGGTACCGAAATTGGAACCCAGAATTTCGATTTTGGCCATAATTTTTGCTTATCCTTACCTCCTCCGATCTCCACTATTGATCGGTAGGGGACCTCCCATTAGAAGGGGGGGGGGGATCTCCCCCTCCACGCGCAGGAGGGGAACCTCCCTCGCGAGGGGCAACCCCCTTGGAGTGGCCTCTTTGTGCGCCAGAGGTGATCACCCCGATGCCCCTTGGGAGACGGAGGGAGGTCCCCACCCCTCCCCAATTTATTTATTTATTTTTTTCCAAATTTTTAAATTTTGTTAATGAATTATTTTTAAATTTAAAATTATAATTGTATACTATTTTATGTTTAATTTTTATCCACCTGTGAAATGCCCACAATTTAAATAGGCCATATTTGTATATGAGGTGTCCTAAAAAATGCCACCTATGAATTTTTCGTCTGAAATAAACTGTAAATTAAGTGGGATGTTGAATTCAAAAACGGAAGTACAGGCCTTACAATTAAAAATTTTAAAGCACTAAAATGGCATAAATCACAACCTTACACTTTTCACTATTGATAATTGGTGGTATAATATACCGATTGTTTTTTTTCCTAGGCGCAACGTGTCAAGCGTTTTGACAGATCAGTATAGAAGTTGAGGTAGTTTAGAAGGCGGAGGTGTAGCAGAACACATCCTTATTTTTCTTTAGACCTCTCTCTCTCTCTCCGGGTGAAGCCGTTGAAGAAGGAATGGGAATCAGATTCGTATTGATGGTAAACAAGCAGGGACAGACCCGTCTGGCTCAATACTACGAGTACCTCACTCTCGAAGAACGACGCGCTCTCGAGGGCGAAATCGTTCGCAAATGCCTCGCCCGTAACGAACAACAGGTCTCCCTCTCCCTTTATCTCTCTCACTAAATTTCTCTGTCCCATTTTGTATGATTTGTCGCTTAATCTGTTGGGTAAATTGAGCTAGGTGAATCGGTTGATGTCAATTAACCCCAGATCGTTATGGATCATTAACCTCTGGAGTAAAGCTTTTTGTTTTCGGTCTATATTGGAAACTCAATTTCTTCCGTGTTGGACTGAAAGGTTGTTAATGTTAAACTTTCGATTTGGGATTTATCCAGAGTCCCTGAATTGACAGAAGGTGAAAGTTTCAAAGGGTGCTTCAAGGGTCTGCTTCCTCGAATGTGTTAGCGTCCAATTGCCAAATCCTGGCAACCAAATTGTTTCATGCCCAATTGGTCTTGATTTTAATTGTTCGGTTCTATTAAGCTTTGTAAGTTCTACCAGAAATTCGGAATTGGTACGATTATAATATGTCATCTCAGCAAGTTATCATTTAAGTCTCAAAATAATCCCGTTGTATGCTACTCAAAGCGTGCATCTTGTCAAACAAAGGACTGAAGAAAATGATTTTCAGCAAGTTCCCACGCAGCTCCACTCCGAGTAAATACTGTTATTTCTATCCCGCCAAATTTTGCACAAAATGGGAGGAGGAATGGAGTTCCCGTTGTCATTACAACAGAGTCACTTTACTACTTCAAAACAATTCTACTGCACTTAAATGCATCACCTAAGGAACTGCAACCAAATATATTGCCGATGATCGCAATTCTCATGAAGATATATATATGAGCACAATTCTCTTGCTAAAATGCAATTTAAAAGGAGATGGATAGATGGTCCACTGTCTTGCTACTATTGTTGCACTCGCAACATCTATCTGAAATGATGTTTCGACTCTTTAGCTAGTTATCAGTGTGGATATTTTGCGCAAGGCAGCTGCCCCATCCATCAAACGCTCATATTAGTGCTTGATTGGTTGAAACTTGTTTGGATTTTCCTCATTTGAATGTATTCTGGTGTGTCTTGTTAGACCTGAACCGTTTTGCGGTAGTTTGTCAAGTACTATATGATGATTCATATGATCCCTTAGAGTATCATGCCAAGCAGTACGAGAATGAAAACATCACGTGTAGGAGTTGATACTTTCTGTTTTTTTTTTTTTTTGCTCTTGTATTCTATTCACTTTTTTCATTTTTACATACTCCTCACAGTTGAAGTTCTTCTCTCAGTAACGTCAGATGTTCATTTTCCTGTTGCTGATACATATTGTATTATGCTTGCAGTGTTCTTTCGTTGAGCATCGGAACTACAAAATTGTTTACAGACGCTATGCATCACTGTTTTTCCTTGTTGGAGTTGACAATGACGAAGTAAGTTTCTCTGCTTAATCGATATCAGATGATGCTTGCATTTTGAAACTTTTGTGGTCACAAAGGAAATAAATCAATGTGAACCATGCCAAATCAGAGAATATGGATTCCACTCGAGACATTTCTCTGTGCCATTTTCCACGGTTGAACATTTTGTTTTGGGCTTCTGATGTCATTGGCCTCTCAATTCATCGTTATAAGAAGTTATAAATCTTTCCCTGAAGTTTGCATACTAATTCTTTTCTTTTTCTTATCTTCTTGGGGAATGCAATGCAAAAAATTTGAAATAAGAATTAGAGAGCATTCAATCTGGCTCAATCTATAGATAGAAAGCCCTATGATGGGAAGCTACCATGTTAGGTTTGGAGAGAGATGGATTCTATGTGAGAACAATATTACTGACATGACATGATTTGATTGGATGAGCCTTTTGTCTCCAAATGAAAAACAAAACAGGTCGGGTTGCAGACACAAAGCAAGAGTCCATTATTACATCTAGGTCTTGGAGGAGATAGATGATTTGATTGTGATGTTGGCCCACGTATAAAGTCCTTTTTATGTGCTCAAAAATCAACCTTGAACTTTGTTGAATACATCCAAAAATTTCTCATTTTAAACTTTTTTTTGGATGTCTCGTTGGGTGCTCTTCTCAAAACTCATTCCCCTTTCTTGTTTTCCATGTGTTGTAGAACGAACTGGCAATTTTGGAATTCATACATCTCCTGGTTGAAACCATGGACAGGCACTTCGGGAATGTGGTGAGTCTTATTTCTGACCAATATCCTGGTTTTTTTTTCCCATCTCATTAATCCAGTTTTCCTTCTTCTTTTTTGCCAAAGACGTTGATTTTGTTTTCCCTATGTCGTTCTATTCGAGTTGCAGTGTGAGCTAGACATCATGTTCCATTTAGAGAAAGCACATTTTATGCTGGAGGAGATGGTCATGAATGGGTGTATTGTTGAGACAAGCAAGGCTAATATTTTGGCTCCAATACAGCTGATGGATAAGGCATAGTGAAAAATTTATGAGTTTGACACTAGAGATCTCTTTTAGATTGTAATTTTGCCTGCATCTACCTTGTGCTGTTTCCTGTTGTACAATAAGCTAAAAGCTTATCGAGATATTTCTTCTAAGCAGTGCAAAACCCGGAGATACTAAATCTTCGCGTTATGTATTCGTTGATCCAGTATATTTTCTGATAGTATCAAGCATATTTTAAGCTCGAGCTTGGCTAGTAAAGCCCACTTTCAGGTTTTGATATCTTCATCTGATCTTTTTAACGTTATTCAAGTTGGTTAAGACAGAACCAGAACAGATGCCAGAACAGATGTAGAACTCTGATATTTGATATATACATGACTAATAGTTTTAGATTACAACAACACAGCCCACGTTTAAAACGCCTGAGCCGACGCCCTTCTCTCCCTAGCTAACAATATATCAAACCTGAAAAAATAATGGTGACTAAATGGCCGCAGGCCTCCCGTTCTTTCTTGGGTCACATACGGCAGTGAGTTTACCATGGAATATGTCGGCATTAGAATCCTTCCCATGTTTTCGACCCATGTTAATGGGGTTTTGGTCCTTTTGGAAAGTTTGAACAACAAGCTGGACGATAGCTCCCCCAGACCTGGCCTGCAGTTGATGACCCCTCTTTTCCAAGAAGAGCTTTCTTTCATCTGGAAGCTCAATGTGGTCGCCATCAATCACAGTCCAGTTTTCGTACAAGACCACATTCGGTATGAGCTGCACAGGATTAAGATTTGGTGAGATCACTGTTTCTTTAACAAAAACAAAAAAGAACACATGATGTCTGCGTATTGAAATGAATCGAAGATTAACCCTGTGGTAGACTCTTGGATTCTGGACTGCAGCTAATGGCTCCAACCCCAAGATAAAACTGTTCATAAAAACCTGAGTAACTGCAGGAATTATGTCCATACCACCACTGCCACCAAGGGCCCCTACTAGCTGATTGTCCTGCCGAGGAAAGATACCAAGAGAAGTAAGTGCAAAAGATAACATCCTAACGTAGGTAAAGCAGCCTGCTTGATGATACTTCTTTACCTTGACAACAATGAGCGGAGTCATTGAAGACAACGGTCTCTTATTGGGTTTGATGAAATTGGTGGGAGCAGGAGGGAGTTTGTCGGGCCTATCTTCGGTGGGCGTTGAGAAGTCATCCATCTCATTGTTCAGCACAATTCCAGTAGAAGGAGAGAGCACTCCACCTCCAAAAGGGTAATTTACTGTTGTGGTGATCGACACGGCATTTCTATCTGCATCTACAATGCACAAATGACTGGTTCCGTGATCTCTCAGCTGACTCCATCTGGAAATGAAGGGCTAAAACGTTAGGATGATGAATGTAGGGACTTTCAATATCGGCAGTCTTGTAGACCAGATGGAGAAACTCAAATTTACGCCGCCAAAGTGAAATGAACCAAACCTGCTCATGTAGTATTCTGAAGGAAAAGTGGTGTTGTCGAGTATCTTTTGCTGAATTTGCTTCGCAAAAGATGGCGAGAGCATGTCGGAAACAATGTCACTTACGTTTTCGAACTTAGGGTCACCCAAGTTCATTCGGACAGCAAACATGTGTTTCAGTGCTTCGACCAGCCGATGTAGACCAAGACTTCCCTTTGCAGCATTGGAACTTTTATAGCTATCGAAGATGTTTAAAACCTGGTTTTAACGAGTAGAGTCAGAACCTCAGAAGAATTTCTGGAGATAAAATATCCTCCGAAAAATTGTAGTTTTTTTTTTTTTTTTTGCATTTAATCATAAGCCATATCAGAATGGTCGGAATCAGTGAGAAGGCATCCTTTATTGGCGAAAACAGAAGGGAATCACTCACAAGAGAAAGGCTGACTGTTCCACTTGAAGGAGGTGGCATTCCAAATATAGTGTAGCCGGACACGTTCACGGCCATTGCATCCATTACGTCCACTTTATAATTCCTTAGATCTTCCATTGTCAAAATTCCACCTGCCTCTCTCACATCCTTCACCAACTTCTCACCGACGGTTCCACTGTAGAAAGCTTGTGGCCCCTGCTCTGCCACTGCCTCTAAGCTGCGGCCAAGTTCCACGTTGTAACATGTATCACCCACTTGCAGCAGCTTCCCGTTTGGTGCAAATACTTGTCGTAAACCTGGGTCGTTCATGAGCAACTTTGCTTGTTTAGTCATGTGCAGTCCAAGATAAGGGGCAATCACAAACCCATCTTTGGCGAGTTTTATGGCTGGTTGGAACAAAGTCTTCCAAGCCAAACGCCCATATTGCAGCCAAGCTTCGTGAAGGCCAGCTATCTCTCCAGGAACGCCCATTGAGAGTGCACCAAATACTTTTGATAGGGGATTGTTCTCGTACATGTTCTGTTACCACATTCCCATTTTTGTTCATGTAGTAAAAGAGAAGGCCATTGTCAATCTCAGAAATAGAAAATGGTCAAATTTGAAGTCATTCCTAATTTCCTACCATCTAATGGGTTCAATACCTAAAAGATGGGTGATGCACATGGCAATTCGATTTTGGCATAATTCGGCTAAATCAATATGACTTTTATGAAGCAACATTTATGATAGATTGGGCTCATTTTTGATAGAGGCCGGGGTCCAAAAATTCAGCTGGAAGAGAGTGTTGTGAACCTGTGAAGCTGCTAAGGGAGCAGTTTCTCTCATGTCAAAGGCTTGGGTTTGTGAGGTTGAGGAAGACCGGACAAGCATGAAAGCTCCACCACCAATCCCACTAGCCATCGGATAAACAACACCGAGGCACAATGCAGTTGCCACTGCAGCATCAACAGCATGCCCTCCCTGTCTCAGCATGGACGCACCAATTTCAGAGCATCGACCATCATCAGCAGCAGCAACACCCTGATCGGACTCAACAACGTCAGCATCACCGGCTCCAATCCTCTTATCATGCTTGTTTCCTCTTAGTATCCAAGAACTTAAGTCTCCGCGACCGAGTATAAGGCCTACAACTGAAATGCAAACAGTACGCCGAACGGTTAAGTCTAGCACCCTTCTATGATATTCAAAGCTGCTGAAAAGCTAGAGATGGATGAAGTAAGAGAGACTAGAGTATGAGACAGCCACCAATACCATATATTAAATAGCATCCAGTATTTATGTGGACCGCAGATCCCAAACGAAACTTACCATGAACCACATGGCGTGTTGTTATTGTTTGTGTCGTTTTTCCAGCTAACCCTGGCTACGGATTAGGAGTTTCCTTAAATAGTACTTCTGAGAGGCCTACCATTTAAATTCAAGGTCGAAATGGAAGGAAAGCAAAGCTTTGAGCGTATGGGACTACAATCGTTAAGTTGGATTCCTCTGATGTTTAACTGATTATGTTAAGTCGGGTTTAAGCACAAATTAAATAACCTGAAACCCAAATTCGAACCATGATTCCAAGATCAAATTCTCCCTCTTGATTGCCTTCTAAAACACAGGGTGCTCAAAGGTCGAGCCAATGGTTCAGGGGCAAGAACATGACTAAATCCGTGGAAAGACAATAGTTGTATTCAGAAAATAGTGCGCGTGAGTAACGAATTATGGGGAAACGGATTACCTCTAAAGGAGGAATTTTTGAAAATGTCCCGAGATAGACTCTGGTTCATCTAAATATTATTAATTAACTCACGTCATTTCATGAATAATACGGCTTGTATACGTATACTCAGATGAAACAGAGTCATCCCTTGAGACACTTCGGAATTCCCTCAATCCGTACCCCAAATTATGTTCGAATCCCAAGACCAAAAGATGCAAAATCAAGGATCTTGAGCGGACCAGTTATGCTTCCTACCTCCTACGATATAACCAATGGAAATCTTTCGGACAGAAGAAGTTTGCCAAAGCCAGAAATAAGAAAATTCTATAAAACCAGCAGAAGGGAGAAGACACACTGACTTGTAATGGCGACAAACGCAAGAAGAAACCGCAGAACCTTGCTCCAACTCTTCTTCCTACTATTGACCAACCCATGATTGCCCAGAAGTGGAGCTTCCATGCGCTGCTGCGTCATCTCTCTTACCTATCAGAGGGAGAGACACACAGAGAGTAGGAGAAAGAAAAGTGGTAGGTGTAAAGGGAGAGAGGTGGGGGAGCTTGTAGTTGTCGTTAAAAAGGAACTCACAAAAAAACAGGAGAGATAGAAGGAAAGCCGGTAGCTCCAATGGTAGAACGGTTGGGTAATTTGTCGTTGGTAAGCATGTGAGACAGCTAATGTTGTCAAACTATGTCACGCTGAGGCTCCAACTCTTTTTGTTCTTTTCATTTTGCTTCTCCCCCAGAAACGATGATTTTGGCTTCAGGGATGGAAAATTCTGTACGACATAGGTGGACGGCATTACTCTTCCAACTTGGTCAGATTCCTGGTCAAAATTCAGAATCCAAAATTACCATTCCAGTTTAGTGGATGAAATTTACATTCCAAAGTGTTCAGATTCCTGGCCAAATTCAGTGCCTAATTTGGGTTTTTCATGTTGATCCGGATCTTTTGCCCAACCGAGCAACTAATTGCTGCTGTGAGCTTGCATTTTTTTTCTTTTTTCTTTTCTTTGCTTCGACATCAAGCGGCATAAAAAGCCAGTCCCCATTTACGAGGAGGAATACCACAAGTTTCCATAGAAGCCAAACATTTTCTATTGCCACCCATTTGGTAAGCTGATGCGCCATACGATATTGTTTGCACGGGGCCGAAGAAGAAAGCTTTCATCCTGAGTGATCATCCAACAACGCCCGAGCCTTCAAAATTTTTGATGTTTGAGACTTTGAGTGTTCATGGTTAAAATTTTAGAACACTGCTCAGTAAAAGAGTAGAGATTGTTGAGAAGAATTTATAAAAAGTGAAGAAAGGGGGAAGATTTAAATAAATATTATAATAAAAAAATAAGTTAATAGAGGAAAGAGAGAGATTATTTTGTAGTTTGTTTGAAAATAGATTGTAGTTTTAGTTTTGAGTTTAACTTCCAAATTTTAATATTATTTTGTTGTAAGGTTTGTTTGAATTGTTTAATTATTGGAATGATTTATATTTTAATTAAATTAAATAATATTAATTTATAGTTATTATGGTATATAAAAAAAAAAAATGATTTTAAAAAATCAGAAAAATATATAATTCAAAAAATAAGTAGAAAATAGTTTCATAAATATCAAAAATTATAAAAATAGATAAAATATGAAACTAATAAAAAATATTCATAAAAATTAAAAGACAGAATTTATGAAACTATTTTATCCTTATTTTTTGAATTATTTTATTTTCTCTGATTTTTTAAAATCATTTTAAAATTTTTTTGAATACATAATAACTATAAAATTAATATTATTTAATTTAATTAAAAAATAAATCATTCCAATAATTAAACAATGAAACAAATCCTTACAACAAAACGATATTTAAATTTAAATCCAAAACCAAAATCACAAAACCCATTTCCAAACAAACCCACATGCAGCATCAAAGTTTACCCTTTTATGATGCTAGTTGGAGGATTAATCTATTTCCTTATTTAGTTGTCTGTGCTCACCGCATGAGCCCAATCCCAATATTATATCTTCCATTAGGAAAAAGAAAACATCAATAATGTATGTTTTTAGTGTCTTAACTGCAGCTTCTGTAACCTGTTAAAGTTTTTTCAAAAAAATATTATTTCTATCTAGAATTTTAGGAACGTGAAACTTTATGGGAAGAGTCTCACATAAGAAATCTAAAAAATTGGAAGACATTTCACGAGCATTTACTTTTGTCCAAAGCGTGGTGATTACAGTGCACAACGCAGGTGCATGGAGCGGGCTGTAGGGCACTAGCGGTTGACTTAGCAACCATCACGATGATTTAAGCCAAGCTTCTTGATTTTTTATTATTAGTATTTTTTTGAAATTGTTGCTAGCAGTGGGTGATCTAACAGTCTAACTTATAAAGAAAAAAAAAAAGTAAATAATGTAGGATTTACCTTGCTAATACATTATTTTAAGAATATGAATGTTATAAGTCCTTTAAAATGTTTAACTCCAATAGGAGTGAACAAATTCTAATGCTCAAAATAAAACGTGGAGCGTGCCATTTTCCTTTGAAGAATTGAAAAATCTAAAAGGAAACTAAGTAGGCAATAATATATTATTCGCACATGGTTGCCGACATCTTGGAAAAGCAAAGAGGAAAGAACGAAGGGACTAAAGAATAATCCGGAACCTTAAATTTCAAATATGCGCCACTCATTACATGCCACGTCTCAAGAGAATGCGTGCACGGAGAAAGAATCGTCCTAAATGCTCCAATAGGCCAGATTTGTTGCCTCACGTTTCCCATGAATTATGGACTGACTTGGATTAATCAATTTTTTTTTTTCCAATGATAATTGTCCTTTCACACTTCCTGGCTGTACGTGGCGTGAAAGCGATCCCTCTTAAATTAATTAAGATGCCCACAACTGATAACGTAGCTGGTGACGAAGTGTAAATAATTTACCAAAAGAAAGTAGATGAGGACGACGAGCTCAACTTACTTTTGATAAATATCCCTTTCGTTTTCAACTAGTCTGAGACGTCTAGCAGGCCATGAGAGCCGGTGTAAAAAGACTTTTCAAATTTCCGTAATGACAAGAAAAATAGATTTTTGTGTCCAAATTTTCAATGAGAGAGACATTTAGGAGAAGCCAATTCTTAGGTGCTTAACTTTCATCTGTAAACCGGTAAACGAAACTATCATCAGCCTCGAGCGAAAATTGATCTTTCAAGTTCTACTTCTTGAGCATCACGCCTTCGTAACTGGACAACCGCTCATAGCAGCGGCAGTGGAGGCAGCGCTACACCACGCCACCTATATTATAAAGGCCGCCTTATGGCCTAGAAAAAATCATGTAAATAAGCGCTACCAAATAGCCAGCGACAGCTTGCAATTTTGTTTTTTGTTTTTCTTTTTTGGGGCGAGTATAATGACATCAGCCGAATGTATAGAAGGTGCACAAATTACACCAGATCACCAAAGCAAGAATCTAACCCCTTTGTAATTACAGTTTCTTTTAAGTTAATGAATGTTTGCTTAAAAAAAAATAAAGGCCCCTGCCAGTAAAAGAAGTGATAGGTTCATCAAAAGGTAATCAACCTGGGTCAACATTGAAGACCGATATGGCATCACAGAATCAGAACATTAAGCCCCAAAGCATTCCAAGAGCCAGAACACTAAGCCACTCAGGCAACGATTCCACCCATTTCCATGTTAATTTTGGGATCTTTGAAAAAGAACTAAATATTATCCGTAGTGACGGATTGAACATAATGCATCGAATTCTGGCCAAAAGCGAAAGAACAGGCCATGCAGAAAACAGATATGGAACGTACCAAACAGTAGAAAAGTTCTGTAATGGTTAAGACACATACTATTTCCAATTCATGGGAGAAAACTTCTAAACATGGTAACACGGGCTACAGATTTGATGTATCACTTTCTGTTTCTGTCGTCTGTAGTATGCACCACTTACATATTCTCTCAAAATAATATCCTATGAGCCACTTTTCCTGCTATATCATTATGTATGTTAGAAAAAATGATTAGTGCCAACAAAAACGGGGGCAGATGTATCTATCTTAGACTGTACAAGGAAATGCCTCATGGCTGCCAGAACACTTCGGGGTCACTGCTGTACAATGAGGAGTCTTGAATTTCCTGGTTAGCCACATGGCAATCAATGAGCCGTGCCTGGATAATTTTACAAAGCAGCAATCCACAAGGAAGCATCCACCATTCACTTTCATCCCTGCATTTCCCATCAATACACAACAGGATGGACAAGAGTTTCAGATTATGATCAGTTGAGTTGCACCATTCACTCTAGCCTAGAACCATAGCGTCTAACGATAGCTAAGTCAACTTGTATAATTTCTGCTGAAAAAATAAAACTAATTTAAACTAGTGCAAGCTACTTACATGCTAAAATTCCAGGACTGAAAGTTTAGATGCTTTTTACTTGAATGGGTAGTATAATGAACTAAACCGCACACGAAGGCAACAACCTGTTAGCAGGAAATATATGTTATATTAGAATAAAAAAAGGCACATTACGTGTCTGTAAGGTAGTAAACCAAATAGCCAAAAGCAATCAGAAGCATCCAAGACTGACTTTGGAATATAACAAAGCGGTTAAAGAAGCAGTTCCGGTAGTCATCTGTTTCTTGTCTACAACACCATTAGTGAAAGCAAAGTCTTTGGTTATCCAGGATATTCAGTTGAAAACCAGGTTTCCCCTCTCCTCTATGGAAGTAAATCTCGTAGTCTACTTCAGTTGCACTGTCTACTGTCATTCCGCTATTCTATTTGAAAGCATATGATACCTTATTGCAACATGGGCAACTAATAGACAGTCCCTATTGTCTTTTTTTTTTTTTTTATAAATTACAGTCCCTATTGTCAGATATAAAAACATTACTCTAACATCAGTCAGAACATTTGAGCAGTACATTCCAAGTAATCTCGGATAATTTTGTAAACCATATTATTCTAAACCAACCAAAACTGCTAACAGCCCCCATGTCCGTGAATTCAATACCTTCAAGTGAACTTTCTTGAATATGGAACACATGGTTGAGAAAACTTACAACATTTATCAAGGATGTGATATTCCACAGAGCATATACACGGGCAAGACCTGCTGACCGCTTAGGTCCATGACTAAACAAAGCACTGATTCCAGCTGGGAAGGGGAATAAGACGGCAAGAGGAAGTACAAACAGAACTAACAGGAAGTCCAACAGAGAAATAGAGTACATCTGTAGTAACGTTAGCAGTACTAAGCTGAAATCTCCTAATAGTAGTATAGAGATGAACAAACCAACAAGATCCTGCAAAATTTTACGAGAGCAAGTGTGAGAGTGAGAACTGCATCTAAAAAGATATGCCCAGATTCTGCAATAAGCAAATTATCAGTATTTTAGAACACGAAAGCATTTAGGTACCTGATGGCCAACAGGTTTGGTATTATAAACTAGGAAAGAAAAGGGATAACATATAGGCTTCTTCTGTTTAAGCATCCGTAAGCTCTTGGCATGTAAAATGCCACCAAAATTCCTCTTCCACATCATGGAATGCTCATCAACTCTCGAATGGTCCAGTGGATCCACCCTATGATTTGTGTTCAAACTGCAAACACGAAAGAAAAAAGAAAATGAGCATAGCTCTACATTACCAGCAGACTACTAGATCAAAAGCGAATCCTTACCACGACTGTTGCTCAGGTAACAATTGTGTATCTCCACTCTCAATTGATGCCTGTGCATTTTCATTGTCAACAGCACATACCAGAAGTCCAAAGTGGCAATATCCTGAAGCTGTAGGCTGAAACCAAGCAAGATCAACACGTACACCATATGTACTCAAAGTAGGGTTTGCATGGGTTTGAAGCCAGCCTATAACATGACCAAAACACAGTTTTAGGTGTCCACGGCGAACTAAGCGTAGTTGCGCATTTAGGCCCGCCACCAGTCGATACCATATGGTAGGTGGAATAGACTGAAATGTGGACAAGAATAAAATTAACAGAATTGCATTCCATGACATTTCCAATACAGTACAATAACAGAGCAATAAAAGAATATGGATGCCAAACCTGACTCATGAGGCTAGTGAGGATATTATCACTCTGTAGAGAAAAAGGAGCCATGTAACTTCCATCTCCTCCAAAAACTAGAGACATCGGAAATCTCTGACGGAGACGAGGTGGAAGATCAGCTCTCTTCTCATCCCCGCCAAGGAAAAGGTCCATATATGCGAGCATCAGATCAGAAGTTGCAGCCACCTGCAACATGAGAATTGTTGATCATTGAAATCAAACAAAGCAAGAAGCATTTTGTTTGGCAAGCAAACGTTTGAAAGCAAACAAACATCGGAGCAATGAGAATCACATCCTAATCAGTTAAAAGGCATTAAACAGTTCTAAGTTGTTGAGCTCCCTAAGAAATCTTCCATTACAATGGCCGGCAATGCCATGGTCGAAATCTTTGTTTTTGTACACAAAACAGGAAGTGTTCTAGTATTGTCCACTCACGAACTTCCAGACAGAGTTTTGGGGTTGATAGACAATTATGTTCAAGACTCTAAATCCAACAGAGTTCTGGTGGAATTCCCTCCACACGCCTTATATTGACTTTCAAAAGTGCAAAATCCAACAAAAAAGTTCAAAGCTAAAGACTAGAAATTACATGAGATAGTAAGCAAGTATATTGTATAGGTTGTCCCGATCTATGTTATTAACATCCTAAAACCTAACAGGTCCAGAGAAAGATTTGTTTCTAGAAGTAGGGTAAAAAATTCAGAAATTTTTTCTCAAGAGATTGACCTTAAGCCCTTCATAGAGAGCACGTGACCGGCAAGAACGTAGACAAGCATGATCATATTCTGATCGCACAAATTCACGAAGTTGCTGTAATTTCTTCTTTCGACACCGCTGGAGCCATGACCATGCAAGCGGATATGCAAGTAGAGAGAGAATGCTGTACACTGATCCTTCCCACCACTGATAAGCAGCTAAACCATTAACCTCATCCACAAATCTATTGAATGCATCCTCATAACTGCCATGAAAAGGAAATCATCAACAAACACTATTTTATCAAGTGACTGCAAGTTACAAAGCTGTGAACAAAAAATAGAAAACAGAATAAAAAATAGCGTAAACAACAATGTAATCATGATAGAATTCTAGGTATCACCACTAGTGCAGCCAAAATCTAACCACCAATTCGTTGTACACCACAATAAAGTGCTTACACGATATCTTTCACTTGTTCAGGAGGGGAGTGAGGCAGATGCCAAGGTTCCTTGAAAGTATTTGGCCCCATGAAGTACATTCTATGCACATGACTCTGGGATTCCTCTGTTCTATTTGTTTCTAAAACCTGGAAACCAAATTATTACCTTCAATACAACATGTAGAACTGCAACCCGCTTCACAAGTGGGGTATTTTTTTTTAAGCATGTGAAACGAGAAAAAATGAATAGAAAAAGGAAGCAATTGGAGGCTGACCTCATTCAATGACTCTAAGAAAGGGAAGGAGTGATCAATTCGAGAGACAGGTTGAGCAGGAACAAGTGCTGCTAATTCATCTCCACCAACGTATTTCATCCGTGCAACACTAAGCACCAGAGCTAAAAGAATGAGGATACCCAAAAGTATAAGACCAAATAACCATGGTCCACCAAAAGTGTATACCAGCTCTTCTAGTGCTGTATAACAATGTGGCATGTGAAACCTGTCAGAGATGCACTTGTAGGGACAAGGAGTCTCAGTAACACCACCTGTTGAGATGATTTGGATGAGATTTTCGCACTCAATGGCAAACCAAAAACCACCCCAGAAAGAAATTTTCTGATAAAACTGCCTTAGGATAAAGTCACAGCAAATCAGATGTCATCCATTTGCTCACAGATGTGAACAGCGAAAAATTTAAGTGATACCTCGAACAGCGAGATATCTGGCACGATGCGGAAGCTCATTTGGCGGGCAATCATGACAAAGGTCACTATCAGACCCAGTGACATTCTTAAATGTGCCAATGGGGCATTCCTGCAGCACAATTTTCTCATCATGTATAATGTCTTTTTTGGGGGATGTGTTTTGTGGTGTGTGTGTTTGGGGGGGGGGCACACACAGAGAGAGAGAGAGAGAGAGAAAAGAAAATTCTGACAAAATAAGTGGCTTAAATACGAACAAGATGAAGGCGAACTTTCTCATATACAAACTAGATATGATTCTACCTAACATAATTCAAAGCACTTAACCAAAAACTTGAAGTCAACTACAGTTTGAAGCCAACACTACACACAGTTAACCAAGCTATTTTTTAACTCCATGTTAGGCATGAGACAACTAACAATATCAAATAACCCTAGAAAGAAGTCCAGAAAATACATGACTTGTTGATGGAAAATCTACCTCACAAAAGATACCATAAAGCCCTTTTGGGCAGGCCTTCCCAGTGACAGTCCCATTTTCCCCAGCACGGCCGAGACCTCTACCAAATCCGCCCCTAAAATTAGGGAGATAAAAACAGATAGAAAAAAGACATGTTCAGAGCCTGCCTGATATCTCACAAATCCCAAATCCTGGTGATACTGACCACAAAACCAGATCACTACAATGTGGAAAAAGCACAAGGATTTAGTTATGGGAAACCAAGAAAGGATTGGTCTTATCTTTCATGAGTGAAAACCTAATCATCTAACATGGTGAAGACCCCCTTCCAACATATTTATGTTAAAGCACTTTTAAATTGTAGAAGAACCCCATAAAAAATAACCAATGCAGAAGAGATTGCTAATTAGAGAGTATGTTCCATCATGATGAAAATAAATTTGGACACCCTGATGACTCCTTAGATATTTTCTAGTACGGATAGAGATTAAAAACAAACCCAGTATAAATGGTTCCTTTCACACTTGCTATGGGTAGATATGCATCCCCATCTGGAATATCCGACCAATGAAAGTGAACTCTTCCACCACCGCCACCGCCGCCACCACCGGGACCACCGTGCCCTCCAGCAGTTGAGACAATAGAGGAATCACCAAGAGCCAATAAATGGACAAACAAAAGAATAGTTCCACCTGATCCACCACCAGGTCCAATGCTCCCACCGTCTTGCTTCTTGATATCATCTGCAAAGCTTTCTCCATCCGCTCTAAGTGAACCATTGAGATACATACTTGATAATGAGTGCTCTACTGACCCCATGACTGTTTACATAAAAGCATTAATAACCTTATGAGTAACCAACCAAGAGAAGAATTACATAAACCATTACATCAACCGAGATCTAGTTTGGCCAAAATAATCAACAGAATGGAAGCACATATTCTCCTTCAGCTCTTGGTTAACAACATAGCACTGATGTGTAACTTCCCCAACCAAAAAAAAACAAGGACAGATGTGTATGTGCCTCCAGATAGCTTTTAATAGCGAAAATTATAAAAACCCTTTAACTACAATACGTTTTGCAATTTGCACCCCAAATTACTTGTAAATTTACACTTTACACCCCATGTAAAGATCTCGCCACTAAAATCAATAAAAATGGGCCACATCACAAATTTTTTTTTGATAAGTAAGGCCACATCACAGTTTTAACAGTCAACTGTAGCAGGCCATTCAAAGTAGAAACTTACTGATGCTTTGTGGTGCAATGTGTCAAGATTGGTAATTTGAGTTGCAAATTACAGAAGATGCGGTAGTTTGTGGACGCAAAGTGTAATACCTCTCTTCAATATGATATAATCTTTTAGGAAACTGTAATAACGAAAGTCTGGGTATAAAAAGGAAAAAAGAAAGAGAGAGTATTCCACAAGATTTGCAATATCAAAACTAGGCCTCACAAGTGTCAAATAAACAAGTCATCCTGTGGGATAATCAGGCCCGAGATGCAGCATGATGCCTAAGAAAAGATATAAATGAGCTAGTGATTTATGTATAAAAGCCTCAACCTCATACCTTTAGTATGGCACCTAATACTGCATTTCTCCTGACCATCTAAAGTAAAAGCAAAAATAGGATAGAAAAAAAATACAAAGTAAACGCAAAAATAGGATAGAAAAAAAAAATACAAACTCAACACATTTGACCCCTTACCGATAATACCACCACCAGCAGTTGCACCAGCAAGGCTATCATTCCCACTACCACTACCAAGCTCACAAGGTATATCAGCGTCTCCATATGCATCACCACCCTCAATAAAACTGCCATTATAATATCCATCCCCGCCTTTTCCACCATGTCCACCCCCACCACCTAGACCATTTCCAAATATTCGTCCTTTACCCACCCCACCAGTGCAGCCTGCACAAAGTTCAGTAAGCAATAAGGCATCCATAGAATATGATGTAACTAGGAAGGCACAGGTCAGTTAGCTATGAAATTTGCATATTCGGATGATGGAATGAGAAAATATCTCTTGAAGGATAGATGATCTATATCATTTTTTGTTTTTTGTCTAAATAAACATAATTCTATTTGTCAATTCACGTCTACATAACTTGCTGGCTGTTTCATTGTGTCAATGGTTTTAATATGAGGCAAAAGTAATACCTAGCCCAGATGCACTAATTGCTCCAGAAGACCGGACAACCACAGTTCTAACCCAGTGAAAATGAACAACAGATCCAGTTACAATGCCCTCAATACTTATATCTTCAACCCTACAGATCTGCAACAGCCAGCCAAGCCAATCGTTTGTCAGAAACACAAAAGAAACACACTGATTCACAGCACATGAACCATTCATTAACTGAACAAGAGAAGTACTTAGTTCTCAATCTAGCTAATGGAACACCTGAAGAGTGAAGGGTAACGTGGAGTTCACATTGCAGTCTTCAGGTGGATGAAGTAATTCCACAGGGCAATCTGGAAGTTCACAGTAGAGCCGCGGTGTCCTATCAAATTCAAAAGAATGAATATTTAACCAAATAAGCAATAGCAGCATTGACCACTATATATAATATCACTTACATATTATTAATACTGCCACTCTCCAAGGGACCTCGCAGAACAGATCCACGTCCAACCTTCATAGTATAAAGATAGGATTTAACAAATAAGCACATGGTAAAGCTCAATGATAAAATTTAATTGTTGTGCAGATATGTGTCAGAATTCCAGAATTCAGAACCAGCTCAAGAACATACTGGAGAAAGAATCCAATTGCCACCATGTCACGTATGTTTTAAAAAAAGAAAACGAGGAAATTATGTAACAATATTTTCGCAAAAATTCCAGTTGTCCAGATATGATATTTCCTAAATTAAACTAACCAGTGAAGCTACCCTACATCTTTTCTCATTAACATGTATACAATTGCAAACAAAAGTTGAGCAATCAGAGCTGCATAAGGAACCTTAAGCTTACTTTGACACTATAAAATAACGATAGAATCAAACGTTGTGCTTCAATCAGATTTCCTGGTCCAGACAAATTCAAAAAACCTTGTCCATGAACTCCCAAATTCGCATTAGAATGTATCACAGAGGATCCCTGACAACCAAATAGAGAAACATGATTTCTTAGATGGAACCAACATGAAGCAAGTTCTGTAGCTAAAAGGAAAATTCGAGGATTAACTACCTTGAGAACTACTAGATTGCTGGCCTCAAGCAAGGATGTTGCCACAAATGAATCAACACCACCGTCTATAAGCATTTTTGAATTCCACATCAAATGCATCTTGACAGACATTCGAAGAGCCCCATAAATCTGAGTATCATTGCAGGTAGCAAGGTCAGTGTATCCTGCTAATACTCCATGATAACCATTTAACAAAGAAGATCGGCAGATTAAAAAAATATTGAAGCCATGCTATAAGGCAAAAGAAGCAATGTACAGAGATTCTGTAAAGATAAACATGTCTTAAGAAGCTTATGTCATTCAGCAGGAAGATAAAATGTAAGCCAAAAAAGAATGAAAATAATCACTAAAAATTAATGCTTTCAATCTATAAGGAGAAAACACAGAGCGAAGAATGGAAGATTTTCACTTACAGGAAAAATTCTAAACACAAAATCAGAAAGAGGCAAGTAAAAAAAAGGCTTCTCACTTGCCTTCACAACAGAGTCACTCATTAAAAGCTCTTCTGCCATCAACTCAAACTCTGATGTAGCAACATGTGCAAGCCCAAAGCTCAAAACTGCCCCACATGTCAAGTGAATTTGGCCTCGAACCTGTAAAATGCGTCATCATACTCAGTAATATACACAACATAGGTGCCCTACAATTACCACATTTAAACTCTTGCCACAACTACCACATTCTAAATTTCAATCAAATTTTTCCTCACTTTTCAACATAATTTACCTGAACACGGCTCCAGAATAAAGGAACCAAAGCCTTGGCATGATTTTCAATGTAAACATTTGTCCAAAGTGGCTGTTTTGGAAACTCCAACAGAAGTGTGTCTGTCGTTGTGGACCTATTGTGATTACTCACAACAAGAATCCGAGGAACAGCATCATAATATGTCCCTGCAGCACCTGAGTTTTCAGGACAGCCTAAACTTCTTCCTCCTGTAAACAAAATGACAAGCATGTGAAGACATTAATAAGTTATATTTCTTGCAAACAAAAGCTTCTCTGAAAGCACGGAGAAAAGACGCAGCAGGGCCTATATCTTTGAAACTGCAGCAGACAACAGAACTTCTGCAAATATTTTGATCACACCTGATAAAAACTGGGACAAATTTTCATGTTCCTTTCTTCTATAGGGAAAACCAGTCCAATTAATGGGAGATAAAAGTAGCCATCTCTAAGGTGATGTTTTGCACACCAAACATCACGTAAGAGTTCATTTAAAATCCATAAAAAAAAGTGTTGAAAAATAGGAAATAGATGTGTTAGAAAGCTCAGGATAAATACTCCACCAAATACTCCGACTTAAACCTATTTGACTCGTAATCTGCAGAATCAAGCACTCAGACTTGCCAATCAATTGAACAAAATTGGTGTTAGGAAGCAAGAATATCCAGTTGAGAGAGACACATCATGAATAGTATTCTTTCGGATGGCATTACAATGGCAGCTAAACCTTCTTTGAAGTAACTTGACATTTGAATTAAAGAAAACGAAAAAATTATGATTTCACTAAGGCAAAATCTCAAGGTACGTCCTAGGGTCAAAGCTGACCGACAAATTGCCGCTCTTGGTAATTACAAAAAATGTCACAAAAGATAACAAAAGACTAGTCTTCATATCTTTTGAACATTTAATGGGTCTCGGACATTCAATGAAAAATGATCACCTAATGTACACCCCCCATCCCAAAGAAAAGAAAAAAAAAAGATGAAAAAGCACATATCTCTATTTTTTTATTTTCTCGGCAGATCCCAACTTATTTACAGGATATTTATCTGCCCTAAGGAAAATATGTGATCAGGCACGTTATGTGAATCAGGACTGACGTCACCCAATATTAGTTTATAGTAACTATATTTGTTTCATAGAAAATAGCTTCTCATAATAGTATAGCCCTTGTGTTCAAACACACCTTTCTGCTCAACACAATGTTGATTTGGACATTCTCTGTTATTTATCAGGATATTAATTGTAACTGCCTTTCCTGCTAACTGTGAAGTCAAAGTTTCATGCTGTAAAGTTTATCATTCACTAGAAGCTCATGTTAAAGTAAAGCAACCATGTTATGTTTACTCCTACCTTTATTTTATACAGACCATAAGGTAAACCACAAGTTGTTGATTCCACACAACCCCCGCCAACAAAACAAAAAAAGAAACAAATAAAAGAAGCCACTGGCAAGGACAGAAAAAGAAAGAGGAAAAAGGAAAAACGTCAAATAAAGCACTTATTCCTCCTCTCCCTCTCTAATCTTTTTCATCATTTGAACATTTCCACAAAGACACAGCAGTTGAGAGCTTTCACTATCACTGGTGCATAGAAAAACAGTAGAACATGATATATGTACCATTGGTAATATACATAAATTAGGAAGATAAAGATTGCTCCAAAATATAAGTTTCCTTCCAAAAGTCCCAAAAAGGGGATTACATAGGATCTCTTTTAAGAATATGAGACGACAGTACTAAAACAATAATCTGGATCTCACCATGAACAAAGATATGTGTATCATCATGCCTGCTAAAAACATGGATGGAAACTCTTCCACCGCCGCCTCCAGCAAATCCATTGCCTCCATTGGCACTTATCCTGCCACTTCCAGTCCTGCTCTTTGCAGAAGAATAATATTAGTCTAGTATATTTCTAAGCCACTTACGGATGATACTTTAGAAAGCAACTCCATACGGTTACCCATAAGGTCCCCTAAGGATGGACGGTTTAGGGTCAACTTAGAGTCTACAGGATGTCCATTAAAGAGGCTAAAAGTATAAACAGTTTATTGTAATATGAAACCTGAATTAGTACTGTAAATTGGAAAGCCCAAAAAACTCATTCCTAAATCACGCAGTTTAGAACTGGTTCTTTTCTAGCTTGTGAAGTTAGCATCAGGCTGATTGTGCATGGTTAGATGCACAAAAAGCAATGATCCATGAACAACAAAATCATGTGGGATTGCACATAGAAATTTGCATAATCAGTCCATGATTGTTTCGAATTAAGTTTGCTACAGGTAGACAGAATTACATTCTTTGAGCGCCAACAAAAATGCTGCCACCAGAGCCTCCTCCACCCTTAACACCGCCATCACCCCCATCCGCAAAAAGATTCCCGCTAACATCAAGTGTAGTATTCACCCGAATCCAAATCCTCCCACCTCCTTCCCCACCATAATTCTCTTCCTTAACTGTTGTCCCACCCTTGCTCCCATAACTTACGGGCTCATCCAACGACGACCATGAGTAGGCATCCCCGCCCCAGATATCATCCGGGAGTTTCGTGTTATCGGATACGCAGCTTGCACCCCTCCCGCCATGCCCTCCGCCTGCACCCTCAACCCCTTCTGGGCTACCGCTAGTCTGCGCCGGGGCGTCACCCGCCAACGCAGTCACATTTATCATTGACCCCTCAAAAAAACTCGCATTCCAAGCAATCACCGTCACCGACCCAGCGACTAGAAACGAATTACTACCTAAACTAAATTCCCCGCTCAAGTTAACCGTAATTGAGCAACCAAATACAGGGCAGCTCAAACTCACACCGGGAAGTAAATAAAAGTTTCCATTCCCTTCTATATATACATCATCTACGAAAACTAAGCTTGAGTTGAGGACGCACGAAGTGTCGAGGGACCCAATCCCAGAAAGATCGTCCTCGCAAGTGAGCGACGGAGGGTGAGGCGTCGGAGAAGGTGGAGGCGGGGACGGCGGCGCGTAATCGCCATGGAACACGTCAAAGTCGTACCCGATGCTCGAGAATTCATCGTTTAGACCGGCGCAGAGGTTAGGGTTTATGGCGAAGAGGGTAAAGACGCCAAGAACGAGGAAATGGAGAGTATATGGGGAGGAAGGGTGAGCCATTGGAGGAGGTGCGAGTCATCACAGAAACGAATAAACAGTAAAATTGTAAGAAATCATGGAACAGGGTTGAGGTTGGTGTTAATGGAAATGTCAAACCCTAGTTCTCAGAAAAGGTCCTAGAAATGTTCTACGCGGATGGGTTTTGCGAATTTGCCCGTTGAGGAGGGGAATCAATGGGATTCCAAGGGCGTTTCCGATGCAAAATACGAAGGAAATGGTCACTAGTAAACAGGAGGTCGAGTCGGTGTTTCGCAAATTTCCTTTGGAATGATGGAAATGCTGGGAAGAGAAACAAAAGCAATGGTCCGACACAGAGAAACCAAAGAGAGTACAGCTGCCCATTGCCCAGACAAGGTAAGCAGAACGAAAAGGAATAGTACGCGTGCCTGGCACGTGTGCTTTGCTTAGGCTGCTTCGTTATGGTCGATGAATGGCCGTTTTGGGCTTTTGTTTTGTTATATTTTAAGTTGGCCCACAGATAAGGCTCAGCCGTTTACAGCTAGAGTTCGAGGCCACCCACAAAGTCTTGGCTGTTGATTTTTTTTGGGTAACAAGTAGAAGTTTTGTGCGAGAGGACACTTGAGTGAACAATCTAAATTACAGTTAAATTTCAAGGAGATAGTGTAAATCTATCTATATCCTTGCGACTCTCACTTAAGTGAGTTATGATATTTATTGAGTGAAAAATCAAACATGTGGCCTATACATCTAACTCACACAAATATAGATAAAGCTTAATCACTGGGACAGGCCCGCAATGGGTCTAGGCTGTTGATTTCATTCCTAGTTTTTGGTTTTCCACTTCGAAAATTTGGAACAAATCGAACAAAATTAATTTACAGAGCAGGGAAAAGTTTTTGCTTGGTGGGATTAAGGGGGCGTTCGTTTGCCAAAATTTCGGAGAATATTTCTGAAATTTTGAGAATCTTTATTTTATTGAAATTTATTAGGGTTTGTAAAAATCAGAGTGTGTATGTGTAAAAGTTGAAAATTTTGGAGTATATTTATTTTGTTGGAAATTTTCATACCCCGAAATTTTAGGAAAAAAAACACTACCTAAGTTCTTTGAGTCTCTTGTTATTATTTTATTCCTAGTGAAAATTAAGCTTATAAATAATTATAGGCCAAGTTTGAATTGTCAACTGATCATTATTTAAAAATTTGTACCTGATTTAGCAAAGGTCCAATTTATCTGCTTTTGGTTAAGTTGTTTTCTGGAACACTTTTTTCGACCCATTGATTTACATCAATAATTTGACACAAAATTATTGATTGTTTTATACAATTTTTTTTTCTAGCTACTGATGTATCAGTACGAATTTCAACCAGGAAAATATTAAAGAATGTAACAGTTCAACCAGGAAAATATTAAAGAATGTAACTTCATACTAGCAAACATAGCTTAACACGTTCTTAATTAATTTGTTGAAATACAACTAAAAGTTCCCAAAGGATTTAAAGCAACATATATTTAGGTGGAGTTCTAAATCAATGCACAATTATTTTTTCTATATCATTACAATATATAGAATATTAATGCATACGGTATTGTTATTCCTATCACTCAGTTATTTAAGAAACAATTGATTTTTAGATAACTCAAATAAATCACTCTTCTAAGCCAAACATGAATTGAATCATTTTGGATCCATAATTTCAGTAAAAAATAAAAATGGATCGTATGTGAGTAAACATAATTGTTCCTTCCATTTTTTCTATATCGGCTCCTCAACTATAAAATCATCAACATATGCTTTGTAATTTTTTTTTATATTTCGAGAGTTTAATGTAACGAATTTAATTGTTTAGACCGCAAAGTGAAATTATAATTAGGTTTAGGAGACCAAAGTGATATGGGTCTTGTGGATAGATTTCCAAATTGATATTTGCAAGAAGATGAGTACAAAGTATAGAGAAGTGGTAGGTGGCTTGAAATCGGTCAGAATTGATTAATGGACATGATTCTCATGTGGATCCAATTTTAAAGTCATTGGACCAAATTATTAAGCCTTAGAGGGCTGATCAATTTGGATCAAATTGACTTCTCCTAATCTTTAAGCTTTTGGACCAAATGATTATAGTCAATTACTAAATCAAACCCGCAGAAAATTTTGAAGAAATTCAGATCAACTACCCCCGTGCACAACAATCGTTCAAAAGCTTTTTCCTAACCATTGTATCAAACAAGCCGACATGCCAAATTTTCGTGTGTCATCCAAATTCTCCTCACGGCAAGTAAAGTTATTAGAAAAGTACTTAGAAATGGACAAACAATCCATATTGCTTAATGACATGACACCCAACTACATATATTCAAAGTTATGGTGAGGTCCTCCTTGGATGAGATAATGCTGGTTGAATCCAACACCTGCAGTCAGTAGAAACTTCTGGTCTCGCTTAGGAGGTGCCAAACAAGCCCTTATCGTCCCTAACACCCCTTTTGCTTACAATAAAAAAAATTATGTAAACAGATTCAGAACCAATAATAACCTAAATGATTCCATAAGATATTCTTATCCGTCCACTTCATTTTTATGAATATGCTGGCTCCCATGTTGGGTTACCTCTCAATATCCAGTTGTGAGCTATCGAACATCATACGAAAGAGCTCTATTGTTGAGAGATTCAAGGTATGTGTGGGCCAAGGTGACGAAGATCAGATATGAAAACTCCTTGAAGGAGACAGAAACTGATCGTCTGATTTAATCCTCTGGAATGACAAAGAAGATATGGCAAGAAAAAAGGAGGCTAATCAGGTAGGCTTACCTCAAAAATCAACTAATTGACTCATTCCAACCTTCACTCTTATTGTCAACTGCAGTGCTTGTCAAGCAGTAGTTATCTTTAGGCAAACTCATTGTTCAGTCAAGGAGAGTATAAGTTGGATTTCAGCCGGCGAGGATAACCTTTGAAAGCTTAGGTTGAACAACCTAATTTCTAGACTGTTTACTTCAGGTTGTTCATGATATGCTCGACTACTTGCTTGAACTGGGTTCATTTATTTCTTGCACAGATATTTTGACATAAACATCCAAACCCACTTGAATAAAAATCCAGCAAGGAAGATGACAATGCACATAATTCAGAAGAATTTATTAGCAAAAGAATACAAATTCTGCTTGGAATTAAATTACTATTTCTCTCATCTTTTTGAGCTAGCAAGTTGCAGAAGATCTGAATTGATTTCGTAAAAAGATCTAAAACGTAGAATAAGATAATTACAGGGAAACGTGGATTAGGCGTCAGAGCTAATAAAGCTAGAATGTCCCCCCATCTTTTTATTAATTAGGATTAGATCATGACCCACACCATCTTTTTTATTTTGTATGATTGTTCTCGTTATAATTTGTTTTTCTACTCTGTCGTTATAACCAAGTCATCCAGCTTACACAATTGCCTTTAAAATGGGTATTATTCCGGCAAATAATGCACATTATGTATTAGAGTCTTACATTGCTTCAGGTCTTGTAATCGAGAACTTATAAATAAATTCACATTTGTAATCTCATCCTTGCACTAGTAAGTATATACCATACAAGTGTGCCCAAAAAAGAAGGATGCAACAATACTAAACCTTTTCCCCCCATATTCTCTAAAAACCTTCACCAAAAACCCCTCCCTCTTCTCTTGAAACCCCTCCCTCTCGTGGCCGGAACCCATCTAATCACCCCATCTACTCTTTTTTGGACCTATTTTGTAGCTGTTTTCAAAGCCATTCCAAGTGGTCGCTAGTGGCCATGTGCAACAAGGATGGCTTCAACAGCTCCAGACGTTCGGCTCCAGCCTTTTTTGATCGTCGTTGACCGGCACATTGCTTCCCATGCTCGGCCACACGCATGCTCCTTTTTGGAGTTGTTTGGGTGGTTTTCGATGGTTTCTTAGGGCTCAGTTTTCTGGTCGGTTTCTGGCCGGCCAACAACTTCATTTTCGTGCATTTTGTTGTGTTTTTCTTGTGTTTATGAATTTTATTTAAGTAGAATTCTGTGGAAGGACACAGGTGGCAACCATCCAATTTTAGCGACTTTTGGCAGACCCGCATCAAATGGTCGATCTTTGCGGCCTCAGATCTTTATTGTAACTGTTGTCCCGGTAGTCTTTCGCCTACACCTTAGCCACTTTTTGAAGTGGATCTCGTTGTCCATTTGTGTTGGTGTGGACGATCTTTTGGGAAAGTGGGAGCGAGGTGCCTGACTACTCACTCGTCCGCCGATTGCCATTTTCAACGAAAATATTTTTAGGTCTTTGGACCCGCTTAGAATTCAAGGGTTTTTGGGCCTATCTTGTTGAGGCCTTTATGACCATTTAGAACCATGCCTCTGAGGCCAATCGATGTATAGTCTATTAAGCTTAAATGATATTATAACGAGCTCTATGTCCCTGTCACTTGTATCGGATCTCGGGAGGTCATTTGTATTCGACACGTTTGTAAGATTCCCAATGAAATGAAATTCAAGCTTGGTTAAAAAAAAAGAGTATAGAAGTGGCCTATGTGGCTTTCCCAACGGGGATGTATGTCCACTTAAATATTGTGTCGCTCTTCTCTTATCTCTTTTATCTCTCTAGTTTAATTTATTTTATTTTTTATATTTTAGTTTTCGCGTTATGCAGGTTCGGTTGAGTCCAAAAGAAAGGGATTTGCAAGAACAGGAGTAGAGGGTATAGAGTAGTGGTTTGTGGCTTGAAATTGATCAGAATTGGTTGGACGTGATTCTCTTGTCTATCCAAATTGATCAGATATATCGAGAGAGAGCTTAAAAGTTGGTCAATCCTATCAACTTGGAGAAATTCAGCAGAAATTTTCAATGGATGTATATGACTATATGAGTCTATGACCGAGACTCCCCGACTTTTGAGGATGCTCTTTTTTTTTTTCTAAGCAAAGGTGATCGTTACAGGATTAATGTCACTTTGCTAAATGCACGAGTCTCCGAAAGATCTACTGCGACTCCCCGTTTCAGTGGGTGAGATAAAGAGGAAACAAGTAAATGAATGTTGGGTTGCTCGAGTCCTGCTTGCTTTTATCTGCCGGTGTTCTATCCGATTGTGTTTGTGTTTTTCTGCGTCAGTATTTCGGGTTTTATTAAAAAAATTACGAAATAATCTTTCTCTTCTTATCAAATAATTTTTTTCATTATAACATTCATTCAAATTTTATCTCTCGTCAATTTTTTATCAACTATCATAAATTATCTTTACTTTTTCACCAATTTCAGTACTCAAAATTTCCACAAACAAACGCTACCGTAAATGAATGTTGATGATTGTCTAGAAAAAAAAAAAACAAGTATAGTCCCAAGTTCATCTCAAAGTTCAGGGGGAACAATACTCATTTGGGAGTGGGCATGAGAGTTCGTGATCCAACTAAAAGTTCCCAAAGGATTTAAAGCAACATATATCTAAATCAATGCACAATTATTTTTTCTATATCATTACACATACGGTCCTATCACTCAGTTACAACTCAAAGCCAAACATGAACATTTTGGATCCATAATTTCAGTAAACCATAATTGGAACTATAAGCTTTGTGAGAGTTTAATGTAACGAACCGCACCAACCTTGGCAACAAAGTATAGAGAAGTCCGGTTTCATGATTCTCCCAATTTTAAAGTCATTGGACCAAATTATTAAGCCTTAGAGGGCTGATCAATTTGGATCAAATTGACTTCTCCTAATCTTTAAGCTTTTGGACCAAATGATTATAGTCAATTACTAAATCAAACCCGCAGAAAATTTTGAAGAAATTCAGATCAACTACCCCCGTGCACAACAATCGTTCAAAAGCTTTTTCCTAACCATTGTATCAAACAAGCCGACATGCCAAATTTTCGTGTGTCATCCAAATTCTCCTCACGGCAAGTAAAGTTATTAGAAAAGTACTTAGAAATGGACAAACAATCCATATTGCTTAATGACATGACGTTATGGTGAGGTCCTCCTTGGATGAGATAATGCTGGTTGAATCCAACACCTGCAGTCAGTAGAAACTTCTGGTCTCGCTTAGGAGGTGCCAAACAAGCCCTTATCGTCCCTAACACCCCTTTTGCTTACAATAAAAAAAATTATGTAAACAGATTCAGAACGATTCCATAAGATATTCTTATCCGTCCACTTCATTTTTATGAATATGCTGGCTCCCATGTTGGGTTACCTCTCAATATCCAGTTGTGAGCTATCGAACATCATACGAAAGAGCTCTATTGTTGAGAGATTCAAGGTATGTGTGGGCCAAGGTGACGAAGATCAGATATGAAAACTCCTTGAAGGAGACAGAAACTGAGTCTGATTTAATCCTCTGGAATGACAAAGAAGATATGGCAACTAATCAGGTAGGCTTACCTCAAAAATGACTCATTCCAACCTTCACTCTTATTGTCAACTGCAGTGCTTGTCAAGCAGTAGTTATCTTTAGGCAAACTCATTGTTCAGTCACAGTGAAAGCTTAGGTTGAGACTGTTTACTTCAGGATGATATGCTCGGCTTGAACTGGGTTCATGCACAGATATTTTGACGACCAGTGACAATGCACATAATTCCTACAAATTCTGCAAGAGCTAGCAAGTTGCAGAAGATCTGAATTGATTTCGTAAAAAGATCTAAAACGTCAGGGAAACGTGGATTAGAGAGCTAATAAAGCCTCTCATTCTCTCCTAATAACCAAGTCATCCAGGCCTCTAATGCACATCGCTTCAGGTCCGAGAACTGTAATCTCATCCTTGCACTAGTAAGTATATACCATACAAGTGTTGCAACGAAACCCCTCCCTCTCGTGGCCGGAACCCATCTAGGACCTATTTTGTAGCTGTTTTCAAAGCCATTCCAAGTGGTCGCTAGTGGCCATGTGCAACAAGGATGGCTTCAACAGCTCCAGACGTTCGGCTCCAGCCTTTTTTGATCGTCGTTGACCGGCACATTGCTTCCCATGCTCGGCCACACGCATGCTCCTTTTTGGAGTTGTTTGGGTGGTTTTCGATGGTTTCTTAGGGCTCAGTTTTCTGGTCGGTTTCTGGCCGGCCAACAACTTCATTTTCTGCATTTTGTTGTGATGAATTTTATTTAAGTAGAATTCTGTGGAAGGACACAGGTGGCAACCATCCAATTTTAGCGACTTTTGGCAGACCCGCATCAAATGGTCGATCTTGCGGCCTCAGATCTTTATTGTAACTGTTGTCCCGGTAGTCTTTCGCCTACACCTTAGCCACTTTTTGAAGTGGATCTCGTTGTTGTGTTGGTGTGGACGATCTTTTGGGAAAGTGGGAGCGAGGTGCCTGACTACTCACTCGTCCGCCGATTGCCATTTTCAACGAAAATATTTTTAGGTCTTTGGACCCGCTTAGAATTCAAGGGTTTTTGGGCCTATCTTGTTGAGGCCTTTATGACCATTTAGAACCATGCCTCTGAGGCCAATCGATGTATAGTCTATTAAGCTTAAATGATATTATAACGAGCTCTATGTCCCTGTCACTTGTATCGGATCTCGGGAGGTCATTTGTATTCGACACGTTTGTAAGATTCCCAATGAAATGAAATTCAAGCTTGGTTAAAAAAAAACAAGTGGCATGTGGCTTTCCCAACGGGGATGTATGTCCACTTAAATATTGATCTCTTTTATCTCTCTAGTTTAATTTATTTTATTTTTTATATTTTAGTTTTCGCGTTATGCAGGTTCGGTTGAGTCCAAAAGAAAGGGATTTGCAAGAACATAGAGGGTATAGAGTAGTGGTTTGTGGCTTGAAATTGATCAGAATTGGTTGGACGTGATTCTCTTGTCTATCCAAATTGATCAGATATATCGAGAGAGAGCTTAAAAGTTGGTCAATCCTATCAACTTGGAGAAATTCAGCAGAAATTTTCAATGGATGTATATGACTATATGAGTCTATGACCGAGACTCCCCGACTTTTGAGGATGCTCTTTTTTTTTTTCTAAGCAAAGGTGATCGTTACAGGATTAATGTCACTTTGCTAAATGCACGAGTCTCCGAAAGATCTACTGCGACTCCCCGTTTCAGTGGGTGAGATAAAGAGGAAACAAGTAAATGAATGTTGGGTTGCTCGAGTCCTGCTTGCTTTTATCTGCCGGTGTTCTATCCGATTGTGTTTGTGTTTTTCTGCGTCAGTATTTCGGGTTTTATTAAAAAAATTACGAAATAATCGTCAATTTTTTATCAAGCTACCGTAAATGAATGTTGATGATTGTCTAGAAAAAAAAAAAACAAGTATAGTCCCAAGTTCATCTCAAAGAGAACCTTCAGGGGGAACAATACTCATTTGGGAGTGGGCATGAGAGTTCACTGCTGAGTCACTCACCGGCTGACCAAATTCTGTTTTCCTCTCCTTACAACTACTAAGCAAAAGCTTACAAGAAACCAAAAAAAAAAAAAAAAAACAGAAAAACCTTCAACCTGGACTTGAATCCCGGGAGATAAAGATGGATTAATGGATGATAGACGCAAACACAACTGAGTGTATTGATTGTTATATTCCATTCCAATGTCTCCAACAAAATTTTCTCCCGTTTTAAGTGCTGGCCATCAATCGTAACCCATTCAGCTTCTGGGGTATATATCTGGCTTAAGCAACGTTGTAAAGCACGTTTTACTTGTCAAATTCACATAATCAAAAACCTTTTCTGCATTAAAGTTGTACTGTTTTTTTGTGCTTTGTCTCTCGCGGCCCCATGGGCATGGAACGTCCGTCTCCCCTCACCAAGTCTGATACTTTTATGCTTAGATAAATGTTAACTTTCGGAAGGAGCAGGGACATGCAAAACGCATCATAACTAATCGAGTACACGATGAGAGCCAAAGGAAATACGGAGCAAATGGAATCAATAACTCAAATGACACAATAGGAAAGGAAACTGGTAAAAAAAAGCTAGCTAACAGCTTCAACTAGGAACAGCAGGGAATAAAGCACACTTCCGTTTCCTCTTCTACATCATCACTCGCCACGCCAAAGTGGCCATTTCCTTTATCCGGCAGCAAAAAAGAACTCCGAAATTTACCATCTCAGCTTTGCTGGGAAATACTGCCATCGAATTGGGAAAATTTCAGAAAAGAAAAGCGTAAAAAGGGTTCTGCTAACCCAACTGCGACATCAGATAATGAAAATCTCACCTTTTCAATGAGGGATAGATAGTAGGGCTTGACTTTTTCAACATCAATCGTCTCTTTGCTTTTGCTGTAAAGGTCATACTTGCTACATAAGATGTTAAGCAATAAGCACAACATGATTAGTTTCGTTGACCTTAATCAGCAGAACAGCAAAAGACGTGAAGAAATCAGCAAAAAAAGCAAACGAAAAGCCTACTTGAATATATGAAGCCACTTCAAATTCTTGGCATCCTCCTCATTCATGAGGTGTTTGTATGCACCGGCCGTATGCAGAGCTATATAGGACAATTAATGTATAAGTGAAGTAAGATTTAGTGGATGGATTAGAGCATTGCAAATTTTTATAAGGGCTTTAATTAATAAGAATCTTTGAAGAGAGTGCATGCTTACGGTAAAACGAGTGGTATCGGATAATGAATAATGCAGCCGGAGGTAGGGTTGTCCTGTTTTCCTTAGCCACCTGCAGATTCCGAAAATTGCTGCTAAATAGATTGTTCTTGAGCTTTATGGTTCGAGAAACATATAAAAGATCGGGAAATTATACCAAATACATGTAATCATCATGCCCCCATGATATCATCACATTGTCTAGTCCACATCCCTCGGAATAAATTCCATTCTTAGTACTGCAAATAGGATTGTTGTAATCTGGATTTTCCTTGAAATACTGTGATAGAGAATAATTTTTCTGTTAGTTATCAGAAATCTAATCTACATCGCCCTATACAGATAGGTGGAAAAAACCCACCTTGTGATGAACATTTGATTCATCAAAAGCGCAACCAAGAGGAAATGTGTCTCCTGCACAATTGGAACTATTCATTTAGTTTCCATTTATGCACAATTTCAATAAAAAAATAAAAAGAGAAAAATACAATTATTGAAGTTCTGACACTTTGCACCATAAATTATCAATTTCGTTATATTTTGCCTTTCAACTAAAAACGTTTATACTTTGCACCTCCTACCATTAATTTGGACGGAAATTACAATTTTTGTTCAATGAAATGACAAATTTGTCCTTATATAAAATATAATATAAAAAATAACGAGGGTAAAATCATCATTTCATTGAACCAAAATAACAATTTCAGTCCAAATTAATGGTAAAGGGTGCAAAATATAAACGGTTGGTAGTTGAAAAGTAAAATGTTATGAAATTGATAGTTTAAAGTATAAAGTAACATAAATCTAAAAGTCAAAGGCAACAAGTGTATTCGACCCAAAAAAAAAAAAATTACCCATTCACTTACCAACAACAGCCCACTGAGGAAGCCCTCCAAAGCTAGGGAGGAGAAGAACCTTTCCAAGATCTGAAATTACAATACAAGATCTTGAATAAGGTTTTTTTTTTTTTTTTTTTTTTAACAGCAGTAATAGCTAAAAGGGAAATTAATGAATGCAGATGTTAGCAGATAGGAGCATTTCGTGGACGATCCCGGTCTTTGGAAGAAGTCAAAATGGTACATCATTGAACTTTTGGTTATTTGACAATTTATAGCTGATCCCAATAAGTTTAATAGTTTGGAAAACAGTAAAAGAAATAGAAAAGTCCCTTAAAGAAATGGAAAATATCCGATTCTGTAAGACTTTTACATTTAGCCAACAAAATCATTAATAATTCGGATATGAAATTAGAATCCAACCTACAACAGAAACCATCCTTTCAACTCTATAAGATAAAATAATATAAAATCACATAGAACGAAGGCATTTTCATGAGGTATATACCGTGAATAAGGGCAGTCAAGTGCAACCATTCTTCATCGGGGTAATCTTTTCTGATAGCTTCGGCTGATTGTAAAAGGTGCATGATTTGAGGTTCATCCAAATCAGGGTCACTGTCATCCACGACTTCGTTGAGGAGTTCACAGCACTCCCATATGCTCATCTCCACTCTGTTCAATTTCCCATACTCCTCTCTCATCTTCTTCACCTACAGATGCACCCAAAAGATATATATATATATGAGCTCAGCCTGTATTTCCCACAGTTTCTATAAGGCTTTTTCTTTGGCAACTTGTACGTTTTGTTGGAAGTTTGCTTACAAAATCATATGTTTGGTTAATGTGTTGCAGGCGGTAGAATTCCTCCACAGTCTTGTGCCTTTCGCTTTCTGCATCATAATCTCTGTCGGGCATTACCCTTACTCAATGTCAGATCATCTCATTCAATGAAGACCAACCCACTAACAAAAAGAACTTTTTAAAGTTGAAAGAATCTGTGACTCTGTTTTACTAAAAAGAGGACCTGAATAAGCGGCCGAATGAATTGATTTCCGGAGCCAAGAATTCATTGTTCGATACAAGTTCTTCTGCTGCAAGTTCAGTGTCTGATACAGTTTTAGGCACCACAAATCCTCCATCTAACACCAACTCATTGGTTTCAGAAGAAAGCTTCTGATCCTCCACTTGTGAGTCTGATAAAAAAAAAAAAAAACCATAAAGGTTAACAAATCCAAGATAGATAACGAGTTCGATACCAATCCAAAACGACACCCGTAGAGGGAAAAAATGAAGAAACCAAGGAAAAGAATGGTACCAAGCTGGGGCTGCTCGATGAGGATAGTCATTATGCCTCCAAGATTGAAGCAATGTAACGAAAAAGGAAAGAAACAGAGATGATATCAATGAAAACCTTATAGACGGCGGTGGCTAGACACGTTGGTAATGGCGGAATTTATAGTCAAACAAAAACAGTCCTTGTCTGCTATATTGGAAACCTGAAGTCCTTAACTCCAAGTCCTGAACTGAAAAAACCATGAAGTTTCACTATTTTATCCAAAATAAAGTCCCGAAGGAAATGTTCAAAGAATCCACGTGAGATTCGTATCAGCTATGCTCTCTGCTTCCGGCGGGTGAACGTCCCATCCACTGAATTTTTATCTAATTAATTGGCACACCCTAATAATAGGATTTTTTTTACTGATTTTTGAACCAAAATAATGAGATTTTTTTATGCACAAATTTTATTGGACGAAGCTGTTAAGACTTTAAAGACAGTTGGCTACTCTGTGCACGCGTCAAATGAAATTTAATTTATTTTTTGTGCATAACGTAGATGCTGCCTCACGTGACCAAAATTTTTGGCATATTTGCTGAAGAGGGTTGTAGGAAACACCATTTGCAGATCGAAGTGGTGCATGCCCTAATTTGGGAAGTTAATTCAGAAATGGAATAAAAAAAAAAAAAAGACACCCACTTGCATAATACAATGATTAAATTGGAGAGTATGACTCAGCCTTACGTGTATACACACCCAGAAAAACGAGTTGCACAGCTAAGGGGTTGGACCCACCGACGCAGCATCTAGTCACGGCCAAATAATACTTTGACTTCTTCTCGTATAAGAATCTTTTTTTTTAATATAAGAAATGGACGCTGTGTATTGCACCACGTCATCCGTTGAACGTTTGTTTTCAAAATTTTTAAAGTGTATTTGATAAAAGTAAAATTTTATTAAAATTTTTGTTTAGCAAAGACCAAATAAATCTGCAAGTTTCTTGTTTGTAGAATTTTGGCTGAAGATCATTTGCTGGTCGGCTATGCTTAAAGGATGCCAGCTGAGGCTCTTCTTTCTAATATATGGAAGTCGGGTCGCCGGCGATATTATAATCTAAGATGAAAACCGACACATTTTTTTTTTGGTTAGTTTTGGTAAAAATGGTTAGAGGAGATATGTGATGTTCAATGGTTGCGGTGGCGGAGTCGGAATATTTTTTAGAAGGCGAATTAATTTATTATTATTATTTAAATAAATAAAAAATATAATTATATATATGAATTGTAACTTATAACAAAAGAAAGGTATGGATAATATTTTATAGCAACTTCAAATTTTGATCCATCAAAATATCAAACACACGAAACTTATGATTCTATAAATCTCTTATTATAACTGAGCTTGACGATGTTTTAAAGAAAAAAAAATAATTTATCAACAGTTCTATGCTAAATTTTACAGTAATAGCATATGCTATGTGCATTAAAAGAGATAAAAGAGTGAGAGTAGAAGAAAAATAGTTTGCCATTAAAAGAAAAACCGTCTTTCAAAAATTTTGATTTTGATGAGAGATGTCTCGGGCTGGGTAGTGGTTCTAATGGGGGCGGTTATGTTCCTAACCGTTACTGCCCCTGGCAAGGGCGTATGCCATTTTTGGCTACTGCCCCCACAACCACTAGGAGAAGTTACTGCACCTAGCGGTTGCGGGCACCGGTTGGGTGGTTCCTGGTTGAACCGCCTACACGACAACGTCGTCGTTGGCAAGGGAGACAGACACCGAGTAGGGAGAGAGACCGGCTGTTTTAGGGGCCAAAATGTGAGATTGTGAGGTGCGGCTGAGAGGTCACAAGATGCGACAGCTTCAAGCGAGAAGGTGGCGTGGCTGGAGGCTGGGGCAAACTGTGAAGGATAGGGAGGATTGAAGGGAGGAAGGGGGCAGGGGCTAAGTGTCGAATAGAAAAAAGAAAGAGAGAAGGTCGAATGTTTTTAAGGAATTTAGAGGCAGCTTCAAAACATATCGTTCTGAAGCTGCTATATATATATATATATATATATATATATATACCTTATAATAATCAATACGACATCGTTTTTCATTAAATAGAAATGACGTCGTTTGATTAAAAATTAAAAAACTCGGTGGAGGCAGTGTCCCCGTGAGTGTTAGCGGGGCCACTGCCACTGTTGAAGTTCCCGAGTTTTCTCAAGAGATAGTACCACTAGGAAGTGGTGGCCGCCTAACGGTGTCAGAAGCAGTGGTAGTATGTGGTTAAACCGCATACCGCCGGTGATATTCTCACCCCTAATGTAGTGTAAGAAAATGTGACAATATTTACTTTGAAAAAAAAATTTCAACTTTAAAACTTTTTTTCAAAAGAAGTCTAGCTTTTGTATTTCTAAAACTCCAAAACAATATATCTGAGTAGAATAAAATTTAAAATTGGGGGAGGATAACCAGGTGGTTGAAATTTTTAATAAAATCTCTTGATATATTTTTTCAAAAAATAAAGATCAGAGATGCTTTGCAGTAGGTGGGGGAATCTCGTTTTTCACAGCTAAGAACATGTTTGCGGCGACCAGGAAGAAGAAAAACGTTTTAGGGTCACTGGCTTTCGGGACACATTTCGCTGGGTCCTTTGGATCTGCGCGTGGTTGCACACTGTTCATGACATCATGTAATGCCTAGATAACACCGCAAGAAATCTGTGTTTTTTGCAAGGAATATTTTGGAACAGAGAAAAATGGGTCCCAAAAAATAAGTCAGGAAATTTTGAGTCCGTATCAAAAGATTGCAACACACATTTTTGGACCGCTTAAAAAAATCTGTCACGAAAATGTAGGAAGTACAAATTTTGTGGGACGAATGTTTTGAGGGACAAAGAAAAATCGGTCCCAAAAAATAGGTGGTTTGAGACAGAATGCTGAATCCCTCTCAGCCAGAAGACTCTAAAATCTTTTCTTTTAATTCGTTCAAAAAATTATGGTGGAAATATATTTTTGGATAAGACCGCGGCAAAGCAAGACGGTTTTCTTCAGCCCCAAATCAGTGTTTGAATGCTTAGTACTTACCTTTAAAGTTCGAATTATTGAATGATTCATCCATACTTTGAATGAAAATAAAAATTAAGTGCCAAAATATGTTTGGTTAAAACGTTTTTAAATATAGATTTAATTTTTAAGGATTTTTTTAGCTGATTTTGATTATATAGGTCTACAATACACAAAAAAGGTTCAAGAGGTAAATTTTTTTAAAATTATTTAAGAAATTGTTGATTTATGATTTGAGTTGTTCAGTTTAGATCAAAATTTTTTATTTTAATTTAGTGTGAGATGAATGTAGATTGTAATTTTGATAAATTTAGTGTGGATTTTGTGGACAAAATAAGGTTCTTCTAAGTCTATATGCTCTTTATTTCTCAGTGTTTGAATGGCTGTTAGAATGTTTTTTTCTTGTAGTTGTTAGAACATTTTATCCATGACCGTTAGAATGTTTTTCTTATAACTATTAGAATGGTATGTGATTTGTGCGTATTTCTATTTTGAGAGAAGGTCCCAAAGAATTGGTGACAAGATCTAGAACTAACAATGGCAAGAGAACAAGTAATCTTGTGGATTATGTAATTTTTTGTCCTTTTTTGTTATATGTTGAAATAATTTTATGATCTAATTGTAATTCTAAACGCATTTTGTAATAGAACAATAGCAATGTATTTTAAAATGCATTCTGTGATTCTACAATCTAATTTGGAGTCTCAAATAAAATTAATGTTAAATATTATCGAACACATTATATTCCCTAACGTTTGAACAAATTAAAACACATTTTGGACTTCAAGAACCTATTTGAATTGTTAATATGTTAAAACATCATACGTTTACGGTTCCAACGAAAATGTTAATTCGTTAGAACATGTTAACATTTACGGTTTGAACCATAGTTCATTAGCGTCCAAACGGTAATTCGTGGACGGTCCAACAATCTTTTGCGACAAAAAATGTATCTTTAAGAATTAAAAGAAAAAAAAGAATTTTGTTCCTAGTCGTTAGATGTAGTTCGAACGGCGGGATCAATCCATCCCAAAAAAACTTTCTGTTTTTGGGACAGAAACCAGTAATGGTAGAATTTAGATTCTTCAGGCCTGATCAAATTTTATGTTAGGCCTTCGTTCAAATCAACTTCATCAAGACAGCCTGAGGCCCTAAACCATTGGCTTTCCTAATAGTTCCCTCTTCAAGTTTTGGAGGACACGGGAAATTTGATTCCAAGACTCCTCTGTTTTTTATGCTTAAGGGCATCAATGTTAACACCATCCCATTTACACTTAGGCAAACAAATATTTTCCTAACAAATTTCCACGACACCTTATAGTGCACCCACCAGCGGTAAGCTTTAATATTTCATTGTTAATAAATTGAACACATGCATGGTTACTCGATAGCAACAAACTATAAAATACGTACATTTCCTTTATTTTTGGTTACAGGAAAAGATACATTACATAAATCTTTTGTAAGAATATATGGGAGGAGGAGGACATGGATATCACACTTCCAAACACTTTATTTACGTACATTCTCATCAACTAATGCAGTGTGCCTTGTCTCCACTTTCACCACTTGAGTTTTGCAGGGAAGTACTGCAATGAAATTCCTCCAACTCATGAGAAAAATGGAAAATTGCAATCAAAATCACCTGGCCAAGGTCTTAGGAACTGATTCTCACCTTCTCAATGAGGGACATATAGTATGGCTTCACTTCCTCAATATCTATTTGATCTTTGCACTTGCTATACAGATCATATTTGCTGTTGACGATTAAACCCCGCAATACAAACATAATTAGTCTCGCTAATGCAGCGGCCGGCCTACCGGCACAACATGTTTAGGGGAATTAAATTGTGAAGTGGATTAAGAACTAAGAACAAAAGCTCTTACTTGAATACTTGGAGCCACTTCAGATTCTCGGTGTCCTCTTTGTTTAGTAGGTGCTTATATGCTCCAGCTTGATGTAAAGCTGGAATTAACAGATCAGAAATATCATTTACATTGCCAAAAATAGTACTTAGAAGAAATGTGGATAATAATGCTTACGATAAAATGAGTGGAATCGAATAATGAACAAGGCAGCTGGAGGCAGAGTAGTCCCATTGTTTTTAGCCACCTGCATTTTTCGAAAACCAGATTGCAGCTCTTTGAGTGACATGCATTAATAGTACTGATTAGACCAAGTCTAGGCCAAAGTTAGGTTGGAGGATTCATTAAAGGGTGCTCTATATATTTACCAAGTACATGTAGTCATCATGGCCCCATGACACCATTACATTGTCTAGTCCACACCCTTCAGAGTAAATTCCGTACTTGGTGTTGTAAGCAGGATTATTGTAATCTGGATTCTCCTTGAAGTACTGCAAAAAACAAAGAGAGACCTCTCGATTGATTGAAAAGAAGGGATATAATTTGCATGTAGCTAGCTTATTTTGAGTTTTTGAGGGAAGGAGGAAAAAAAAAAAGGACCTTGTGGTGAACAATTGATTCATCGAAAGCACATCCAAGAGGAAATGTATCTCCTGCAATATTAGAATAGAACTTTTTATCGAAGAGCTGGATTAAAAAAAAAAACCAGTAGAAGTGCTTACCCACAACAGCCCATTGAGGACGCTCTCCAAATTGAGGAAGGAGAAGAACTTTTCCAAGGTCTGAAACCAAGCAAGAACAACTTATTTAATCACTTGTACTGCAGATTTCCTTCCAATTTGTAGTTTGTTAGAAAAAAAAAAAAAAGCAACGAATAGAATGACATTGAGATGCTATGCATATTGCCAAGCAGTAGGTCCAGGACCCATTTCCTGGGAAGAGTTGGGGAACGAGGATTTGGCATAACCTCAAAAACAAAGAGAGATTAAAAATATATATGATGGGCTGTTACGTACCATGAATTAAAGCAGTCAGGTGCAACCAATCTTCATCAGGATAATCTTTTCTAATTGCTTCAGCTGATTGTAACAAGTGCATGATTTGAGGCTCATCCAAGTCGGGATCACTTTCGTCCACGACCTCGTTGAGGAGCTCACAACATTCCCATATGCCCATTTCCGCTCTATTCAGCTTTCCATACTCCTCTCTCATCCTCTTCACCTGCAATTGCATTCGTTGCGCTTAGATTAACTCACACCTCATGAAAGGGTTAAAAAGAAAAACAAATACTTCAGAGAGAGATCAGTTTGCTCACAAAATCATATGTTTGGTTAATGTGCTGCAACCTGTAGAATTCCTCCACAGTCTTTTGCCTTTCGCTTTCTGCATTATAGTCCCTGTCAAGAATTCTCATCATAATCAGTCATTCGTTGTGCCATTTGACCTCCAAACAAGAAACGTGAAGCCGCTTAGAGCCGGAAAAAAAAAAGAAAGGAAAAAAAAGGGAAACCTGAACGAGTTGCCGAATGAATTAATATCAGGTGCCACGAAGCCCTTGTCTGTCACCACTTCATTTGATTCATATAAATGTCTCTTCTCCTCCACTTGCGACATTACAGCACAGAATTACGACATCAAAACTAATGCAGCAAATATTGAAAGGGTACTGAAGAACATGTCAAAAGCAAAAAAGAAAAGAGCATGGAAAGTGGTAATACCAAGTTCAGGCTTCTCCACGAGGATAGTCATTTCTGCCTCCAAAACTGAAGCAATATAACTCAAAAAAGCAATCAAACTTGTTAATAATATATATGGCCGTCGCAAGGATGTTGTCAAAGTGCATGCATGATGCATGGGTATTTATAGGACTGACTCGAAAAAGTCCTTTTATGTGAAATACGAACTTCTGGAGTCCTGAACAGAAAAATTTATCGTTTTCGGTCAAACTCGTCCATAAAGTCCAAAGAAACTAATCTGCAACTATCCATTTTCACAACTAGAGAAGCCCGTACTTATCTATACAGCAACTGGATAAATCTTGTTATCCTCCTCCAAAAAGGTCGTTCTCTATCCTAAATTTAAGTAGAAACTGTAAATCTATTGCAAATTTGCCAGTTGGATATGCTTATTTTAAGCAAATTAAGGATTATCGTAACAGATCAATGCGTACGAGTCAGCTAGCTTTGCGTCAATATTACAGTATCACATCCTAATTAATTTGAGTATATACGAAACAAAGATTGGACCCCACAAAAGCGGGATATATATGTCGATTCATCGCTGAGTAAGATTTTGATTATCTACGTATAACAGACGAATTCTGCAGGCTGCAGCTATATGTTTTCTTATATTGGACGGCAAAAAAGTAAGCGCGTACCCTGCAGCTGGTAGACCACTCTCGAAGAATGGCAGCGAGGACATTTTGCGTTTAGTAAACCTAACTTTTTGCACCGACATATAACTGCAATTGCTCGAGTTTCCAATTATATTTGGCACGTCAAGAACTGGGAAAAGTGTGGACCTTGTGGGGGATCATCCACTGATCTCTATGAGAAATTTCAGTTTCTGGGACGAAGTTTTTCCGTCCCGGCAGTAACGTTCGAACATTAACTTAAACAGTTGGAACGACGTGTTTTGTGATCCAACTCTACGGACCAAAAAGAAAGAAGAAAAATAAAGCCAATTATGACAAACTTGTAGTGTAGATATATATATGTATAGATGCAACTTTAACACTAGAATATTCAAGCAAAAGCGACGTTGTATTATTACTCGTGATCATCCGCCTCGATCAAATACATTTTATTTGTTTCACAACCTCATTAATTTGACACTATTTCACACCGCTACTAGTTGGACCATTTGTACATAGTATTATCTATTAAATTATCACTTATATATCTCAAAGTTTAATATGATATAAGAAGAATACATTTAACTTATTATTTATTATTTGAATTATATTCTGATAAGCTATAAATCCATTGGTTAGGAGGTCATGCAAGTTGGCTTATATGGCAGGTTTTAAATTAACATAGCCGTAGCTGAACGAGAGCTCAGCAAGATTCTCGAAAAAGATCCGGATTTTTTTTTGTTCTCTTTCATATTTCTTTTTTCTTTTTCTAAATGGAACACACTATACTTGTGAGAGCGAAATTGCATCCAGAGGAAAGCATGCATGCACTTATAATAAATTCAATACGTCCGTACATGATTAGAACAGGAAGAGGGCTAGCTGCATATATAAGATGGCTGTGATTTGCAAAAGAAAATGATTAGGTAATAACGAACATTAATGCTACTAAACTAGAGCCACATCCAGAAACATTATTGCGGGTGCTGCATGCTTAGCTGGGCATCTCTTCACCACTTGAGCTTCGCAGGAAAGTACTGCAGATCATGCAAAAGAAAAAGAAGTATAAGACGTACAACTCCTATACAGAGCTTTGCAGTAATGGTGAAGAAATATATATGTGTGTGTGTACTGTGTGGCTAATTGACCTTATCAATCAAGGAAAGATAGTATGGCTTCACTTTCTCCACGTCGATTCGAACCTTGCTCTTGCTGTACAGGTCGTACTTGCTGTCAAGAAGAATAAATTAATTAAGAGGATCGCATTTGAAAGGGTACAACTAGATATATGCACATGCACATCTCCAACCAATAAAGATAAGAGAGCCAGGGAACTGATATACTTGAACAGTTTCAGCCACTTCAGCATCTCTCTGTCCTCGTTATTCATCAGATATGTGTAAGCTCCAGCCCGATGCAATGCTGTCGATCGTACATATATAGCATGAAATCAAAGATACGCATATGATAATATGTTTACAGTTTAAACCCTTCGATCGTATAAAATTCCTGTGTCTCATTATGAAGATCTATTTCGTTCAATAATTGTAAGTTACAAGCACGAAAGTTAGGACCCACCGTAGAAGGAGTGGAACCTGATGATGAAGAGACCAACTGAAGGTAGAGTAGTGTTGTTACCCTTTGCCACCTGTTGAGCAGTTGCTTCATCAATGCGGCAAGAAAGAAAAGGAAAACAACGAAAAGCAAGAATGAAAAAAAAAAATCGAAGAAGGAGAAAACAAACTTAGAGTTGATGAGTTCCAGAGGGAAATAGCTGTCACTCACCAGGTACATGTATTCATCGTGGCCCCACGACATGGACACCTTATCAAGGCCACAGTTCTCACTGTATATCCCAAACTTTGTGTTGAAAGAAGGGTTCTGATAGTCGGGGTTTTCCTTGAAGAACTGCGTCCCACAGGCATGTATATTTGATTTTTTAATTTTTACATCATAAAATCGACTAAGATTTAACGCAACTAAACTAGCCAAAAGTAGTTACCTTGTGATGCACAACGGACTCATCAAAATCACAGCCAAGTGGAAACGTGTCACCTGCAAATTAAACCCAAACGTAAGGCCAGCCAGGAGATTAATTTGCTTCATGCACAAAGTCGATCTGTATCAAAAATTAAGGTAGTACTGATAAAGAAATTTTATACCGACGACGCTCCATTGAGGCTGCCCGCCAAATGCTGGGTGCAACAGAACCTTCCCCAAATCTGCCACGTGGACATGCATTGTCACATATTACACCGTAATCGTGAATTTTGCAAGGAAATTATACAAATATACATGATGCAGTTAACCGTGGATAAGTGCAGTGAGGTGAAGCCAATCTTGGTCAGGGTAGTCCCGTCGGATGGCCTCGGTGGACTGGAGGAGATGCTCAATCTGGGGCTCGTCGAGGTCCGGGTCGCTCTCGTCGACAAATTCATTGAGGAGTTCACAGCTTTCCCATATGCTCATAACCGCCTTGTCAAGTTTCTCGTACTCCTCTCTCTTCTTCTTTGCCTATTGCGTGCATTAATACTTCATGTTAATTGTTAACGACTTTTTCCGGGCAAGTTATACATTTACAGCTTTCCATAGGTTACACGTAATTGTGCACAAAAATTGACATTGCATGCATTTGTCTTGATGTGTTGTATTATCCACAATAGAAGCGAACTTAATTGGATTAGATGAAGAGTCCACGTCTAATGTCCAACTGCTCAAGAAATATTAGTTAGGTGCATGGTATATTGCATAAGATTAATGGAAAGGAGGATCTTTACGAATTCGTAGGTTTTGTGGATATGATTCTTTCTGTAACAATCTTCCACAGTTGCGTTTCTGGTGCTCTCTTTCTCGTAGTCCCTGAGACCATTGAGACGATATTAAGTTAATGCCTTGAGAGAGAGAGAAGAAAACAAAGGGCAATGGATGATTCAGGAATATTCATGTGATATAAATCCATGCATGTTAGATCAAGAAGCCCAACAAAGCCTGAAGGAATGGCCAAAAGTATTGCTTTCAGGGATGGCAAATCCGCCATCGAGCTTTAAATCAGAATCCTGATCTTCTCTTCCTTGCTCCTTCGAGTTCTTGTTTTGAGTGGTGGGGCTGCTGTTGTTCTCATCTTCGACAGAGAGCACCGGCTCTGATCGTGGAGATTGAAATAGCAAGTCAACGTTTATCTATGAAGACGGAAACATTGAGAAGGAAGAAGCAGAAGAAAAGGACATTTGGAGAATGAGCAACATACCAGGAACGACCAGAGTCATTTTTGCAGAGTTTGAGAGAGACTGAAGTGAGAGCAGGAGTAGCCTGAAAATATTTAACGTTGGGCTTGCCGTACCAAACTTGAAGACCCACTTTATGGGCGGTGCCAATACAACTTAAGGGCCTGTTGTTGGACGGAATTACAGATTTTTTCCTTTCCTTTGGGCTACCGCTATACAGTAAACACCACAAAAAACGAATGGCAGTTCCGTAGTTTAACCAAAACTCAAGGGCAACTACGACGTTTTAGTTATTGTGAAAACAAGAGTCACAAAGTGGGTGACAACAATTACCGTTGTCCTACTCCCATAGACAGCGCAACAAAAGTGGTTGGTTGTGAAAATTACACGTCAGAGGTTCGTGGCCGGTTTTATCTTATCCCAAGCGGTGAATCTAGTCGGAGCCTACGTGTGACGTAGCAAACACCTCTTGGGGACGGACACTTCAACAACTAACGAACGCCTGGCGCTACATCCATCCATAGAACTGTCCCGTTCCCATTCTTCGCATTAATATATATTGTTTTCTTCTTAAACCCAAAATAACCCCGCTTTAATTATATTTCTGTTTCTGCGTTGCGAAGGGAATGGATAGAGCTACTCTATTGAATTAGACGCCCTACATTCCAATTGAAGGTTGCAATAAGCTTGGATGTGGTTGATATTACAGAAAATTTGACACGGAAGAAAATGAGTCCAAAACATTTTTTTATTTTTTCTGGATAATTGATTACTCTCGGGGATATTGTATCCACTTTTGTGAAAAAAAAAAAAAAATTGCCGTTTTCATTCGGATTGCGCAAATGGGAATGAAATGGCCAACATTGGATATTATATATTGCCTTTTACAACCATTTGGTAATGTCTAGAGTCTCAATATTGGTGGCTTTCCATATATATATATATACACACATGGATGATGGATGTTTCTACCTTCATTTGTCCCTGAAAGGAATTTGAATATTGTCTAGAGCTGGTGCTAAAGGCTGGGAGAGAACAAAATGGAACAATATAAAGAACTTTAATCCTATGATCCATACACACAGAACAGCAATTCTAATTGTATCCCTGTTCTTTTTTCCACACAATGTTCCATGCCAACCGAATAAAATGTTGGGGCTTTCCTGCCAAAGATTGTGGATAATAAGCACAAGCAACTCATTTGATGATGAGAAAAAAATAATAATAATTAAAATCCTCATTTAGGGAGTCGAAGAATGTCCCTTCCCTTTGTCTAGGGCTTTAGCCGAGGACAGTAGGTCTTGTCCCTTCCCTTTGTCTTGTACGGTAGGACCGGACGCCACAAAATTCGGCCCAAAGATCAGAAGCTTAGCCCATTGTTTCAGAGCCTTTTTGTTCTGGATAGGAGCTAGTTACCCTAGCCCAAGTTTACTAACACGAATGAAGTGAATATAAGGATCAAGAATCAAGATATTACTAACAGATCGAGGTTCAGTAAAGCTTAAGTGTTGTACTATTAGGTGCACAGTTTTCAAGTTCGATTTTTCTATAGAGATTATACCGGATTGACTTAAGTAGGAGTTGTAAGGACGATGGGTTTATGCTAACTCTATGAGGTTTTTCATTGCGCTCTAAACTCGATCTATGCATTCTAATTTGACCAGGTATGTCCAACCTCATTTGTACAAATTAGGTACAACAGATTTTCACAAGTTTTGAGAGAAGATAAGCAAAACAACATCATGTGGAGTGAAGGTATGAATTCTGTCAGCATGTTGGGAGTTGAAGTACACTAAGGAATGAATTTATGCAGTATTACTTATATAATTAGAATTGGACATAGGAAGGGAAGAATATCAGAGTAAAGCAGAAGATAAATTGAAAATGTGAAACTGGGTTGGATAGGAATACTTTCTATTTATTTTTATTTCTCTGCGAAATAAATAAAATTAAGATATTCTTAGAGTTCTTGAAGAACTCTACCTTCAAAAAGTTATTCGAAGATCACCATCCCTTACCCCCTTTCTTACTAGGGCTGTTCACCAGTACCGGCGGTGGACCGGTTAACCGACACCGACACCGACACCCACCGGTACAGGTCACCGCTTCCCGCTTAGTAGCGGGGGCAGTGCCGGTTACCATTTTCACCCAAAAAAGCGGTGAAAAGGGTGGTGGCAGTGAAACCACCCACTGCTGGGCGGTTCACCGCCAAACCCTTTTTTTTTTTTTTGTTAAAAGACGCTACAACGTCGTTTCATTTAGTAGCTTAGGGTTTTTTTTTTCCCCTCAACGGGCTCGCACCCCCTCCCTCATTTCGCGCAGCCCTCGCTCCATCAGAAACTGGGTGAGATAGACGGGACAGAAATGATCGGATTAGTACCATGATAGTACTATGATGGGCAACTAAAATTTGGGTAATAATAGAAAAATATGACTACAAAAAATAATTATAAATTTTTTTTTCTCTTACCAACAAATTATCAATTTTAATTACAAATAAATATAAAAAAATCATTCAAATCATTTTTCTCTTCAAATTTTTACTAACTACAACACCTTAAAATTTTTAATACTCAAACATTACAAATTTTACTTTGTAAAAGTTTCATCTTGCTTGAATGTTTCACACACCTACGGTTGAAATTGGACCTACGAGAAAAATAGAATTAAGGGTTAATTATACTTTGCACCCCTGTGGTTAAATGGCATTTACACATTGCACCCCGAAAGATCAATTTTAACACATTACTGCCATATGGTTTGGACGTTTTACGTTTTGCACCCCACTGTCACATTTTCTGTCAAATTGGACGGAATGAAGGCCCACGTGCATCGCCGTGCCACTTTTTGACCATTTTACCCTCCATTTTCGAATTAGCTGGACGTTGATATTTTCGACTTCTTCGATGCTGATAATACCCTCTTCTTTTTGCATTTCTTTCGGCTAGCACAAAGGATTATTTCTTTCCAATCAACAATGAAGGACATCACCATACTGTGAGCCCTAGCCGTTCGTGGTCGCAAGCCCATTCCCTCCTTCGTGGTTGTCACCGTTGCCCATTTCGTCTTTCGTCGTCAATGGCATCTCATGGGTAAGTGTTCATTCCATTTTGTCGGTTATGGGTCTCATGGGTAAGTGCTCATTCCATTTCATCGGAAAGTATTGTTGTGTTCTTGCAAAAGTATCAAATGCAAAAATTTTCGCATATTCATTTAATAGACATTAAGCTTAATTTTACGTTTGGATATCCTACAGTAGTGCATGCCCATGTGGTAGTAGCGGAAGTTCGAGTGCAATCGGAAGTGGAGGCCAAGTTATGACCCCTTGTTGTTACTGTTCAGTTGAAGCCTACTTGAAAACCTCTTACATTGAACAAAATTTCGGGCGTAGATTCTGGAGCTGTGTCAATTATAAAGTAACTTAATTCAATTGTTTAAATTTTTGAATTTTGCACTAAGTGGTTTTAAGTCAATAATGTAGTCTTCCTTTCTTTCTTTTTTTTCCAGCTTGGGCGATCGTGCAGATTCTTCCATTGGTATGATCCTCCAATGTGTGTTCACGGTAAAAGAATTTTGAGACAATTGCGGGAGAAACACGAAAGCTTGAGCATCGAGGTTGACAGTCATGTGTCAATGGCTGAGCACGGGACTCCACAGAAGAATGCAGAGCTAGAAGTGATCACCTTACAACTTCGTGGGGAGTTGTCACAACTTCGTTCGGAGTTGGAAACTATAAAAAAGAAAAACGACGAGGATCAACGCATATCTAGGAACGTGTTAATTATGTCGTGGGCTTTCTTCTCAATTGTGATGTTATCGAAACTATTAAGTAGAAGTACGAATGATGAATCACTTGCATTGCTACAATGATCAATTAATGGGTAAGAAGGATATGTAAGAACGTTATGATTTTGAAGGACATCCTTCATTTATCACAAGCTGAGGAAAATGTTGTGATGGATATTTGTAGAGTTGTCATTTGTAATTTTGTGGACATTAACATTCCATAAATGTCTTATTTGTAGTTGTTATTCTGCATACATGTACATTTACATATTGCACACTTATTACACCAAGATAAGAAACTTTCATTGGCTCTTAGTAAATGCTGCCAATTAGCTGTCTGCATAAAATAGAGCCAACGGCACAAAATGTCATATCAAATACCATAAGCTAATGTCACAAAATAGATATAAAATATACCACATCCCAATGTCACAAAATACCACTAACAGATTATATCCCATATGCCAATGTCAAAAAATACCACTAACAGAATACATCCATATGCTTCAAAAGTGACAAAGTAGGTACAAAATAACACATTCCAATGTCACAAAATACCACTAATAGGATTACATCCCTTATGCCAATTTCTTCTTCTGTTTATCGTCCACTAACTTTTGCTTCTCTTCTGCCTTTTTCTACTTGTCGCCATCCTCTTTATTGCTTGCTGCACAGTTGGCATCACTACTCTAGAAGAACTTTGTAAAGTCAAGGGCTGACTGGTATGAGATCTGATATGCACCATACGTGCTCCTTGAGATCCTGGTCTTCCCATGCAACCTTGACACCGCCAAGGGTAGGTTGGTGGTCTTGGGGCTGTGTGAGGTCAAGAATGACTAGCATCCTTTGTGGCTCCCCAATTCCTACTTGGCTTTTAAGACGTGCAGACCATTTCCTCTCAAGTTGATGTGCCCTCACTCGTGAAGCGATCCCACCAATAGGTTGCGAAGCAGTTCCTCTTACAGCCTTATCTGTTCCTTTAGATGACCCGCTTGCAGGTTCAGATGCACTAATCTTTGTGGCAACCTGCAAGTACAAAGTAAGAAATCAAAACCAAAAAACCAAAACCAAAACCAAAACCAACATATGAAGTAAGAAATCAAAACCAAAACCAAAACCAAAACCAACAGATGAGTATTTCAGATATACCATTGTCATCGTAGGGAGTGCTGCTTCTGGTGTCGGCATAGATATACCAAAACCATTGCTTTGTTATGTGATAGCACTTGTAACTCCCTGCATTACGCCACACATCAAGAAATAAAAATCACTATTTTCTTCAAGCACATGCATGTATTGTAATGGTTTTGAGCATATATACCTCCTCCACCATTGGTTGCAGGGTTGAATTGACATATGTTTCAGATTCTGGTGGGGCCGTTGTAACGGTAAGCTGTGATTCATTCCCTTCCACTGTAGCTGAAACTTGGGGCTGTGAGTCCCTCCCTATTGCAACTTGGGACTAAGAGTCATGAGCTGCACGTCTTCTCTTACTGACTCGACTTGTTGTACTCATGGATGGTGTTGAGCCAACTTTTTGGTTCTGCTCTCACTTACAAATAATAAAACCAAAACCAACAAATAAGAAATAAGAAATAAAACCAACCACCACAACCAACAAATTACTAGTAAAACCAAAACCAACAAACACCGGGCCAGGATCCCCATCTACCACAAAAGGTGCATCCGCAGCTACACTCATGGCTACTGCCCGTTGTGCAGCTGCCTGTCTGCGAGGACAGGTCCGTTTGTTATGACCTGGTTGCTTACATTTGTTGCATCGCACTCGTACCCTTTTTCTGCTCATCTTTGTCTCCCATTGGTTGCTTCCCTTTCTCGGTGTCACAAAGTAGTTCCTCGTCTTCATTGCCTTCACCATTTTCACCCTCATCTTCACTTTCTTCACCACTTTCACCAGCTTCATCGATATCATCAACTTCATAACCTTCATCAACTCCAGATGATTCTGCACTGTGCTGTGAAGAAGTTTCAGCACCTTGTTATGAAGGGCCAACTCCATAATTGTTACGTTGAGCAACGTCAACGTCAACATCATATAACTCATCATCGGAGCTGAGTACCGTGCTCCAAAAGCGGTCATTGACCCCTATCCTTCGCCTCTCAGCTTCTTCATTGTCTTCACCTTCAGCCTCATCATTGTCTTCATCTCCACCAATCCCATCAAAAGAAACTAGATACAATACGACAACTTGTTCGGCTTCGTGGCACTTGACCATCTGAAGAACGTCAAGGTCTGATGACACTAACTTTAGCCCCTCAACAAGACTCTTTCCAGGTTCCTTATAGTATAATAGATCTCCAGTGTTGTATCCATATGGCCTTACAATTGCTTCCATTTCAAAGAAAGAAAAGTAATCGCGATCATAAGGCTCGTCGTATACTGCAACATCCCCCCCAACGTAGTTACAACCCAGTTGTTGGTTGAACTTGCCTCCAAAATGCACCTCAAACAAGAAGGGATCACTGGACATGTTTCACACGTGCTTTGTAGTATGCACCTGCAAAACAAGAGACAGATTAATTATGTCAGTAAAAGGCACCTTATTATAAACAATATAGCATCTAAACAGATTAGCAGACAAACAATTTAACTTAGTATGCAGACAAATAATTATTATATAAAGAGCTTAGCAGCCAACCAATTATCAACTGACTTCTACAATAAAGTTAATAAAGCAACTGACTTCGACCACAAAGCAACCAAACAAAGTATGAGGCGACAAGAAGAAAAAAGAACAAAAACCTTTTCGCCAACTCAAAAGTTAATAAACGAAGGAAACATCTCTCATACCTTAAGTCAGTGATAGTAAATTTCCTCCGACAACAACCAACTGACTGGGCCAAGGAGGAATAGCGACGGGATGGGAAAGGGGAGTGGAGAAATCGGGAGCCCTAATTCGTGAGACAGTAAAAGGGGGTTAGGGCAAAGTGATCGAAAATGAGGGGGGTAAAACAGTATATCAAATTGAGTAAGTAAGGGCACTTTTGACTTTTCATTATAAAATTCCACGCGGCATTAGCTAATTCGAAAATGGAGGTTAAAATGGTCAAAAAGTGGCACATGCGATGCACGTGGGCCTTCATTCCGTCCAATTTGACAGAAAATGTGACGGTGGGGTGCAAAATGTAAAACGTCCAAACCATATGGCAGTAATGTGTTAAAATTGATCTTTCGGGGTGCAATATGTAAATGTCATTAAACCACAGGGGTGCAAAGTATAATTAACCCTAGAATTAACTTTAGATCCACTACTTAGTAAAGACAAGCAAGAAAGAAGGAAAGGTAATTTCACGACACGAAAGATTAATAATGGGAAAATGTGTTTAGAGAGAGGATTGAAGCTCCGCTTTCTCTGTGGAGATCTCGTACTTTTGAAAAATTTGGGTTCAGTTTTGGCTCCTCTGCTTAGGTCTTTTCTGACCAGCAACCACAGAATTAGAAGTGAAAATTAGAAGAGGCCAATGGAGCTTTACATATACCAAAATTTTCCTAAAAATTTTGCGAATGTTATAAAAATTGAGATGGATTATAATTTTATTAAATTTTGAAAGAAAGCAGTAAAAAAAATATAATTTTATGGGAGTTTTTAAATGAGTAAATAAAAAGATGATGGGAGTGAATTTTTAGACCAAAATTTTGATTTGCAAAATGCTCTTATGTTGGCCAGTACATTTTTCCCAGATTCCCAATATTTCTGTTGCCTGAAAAAAGCACTACCGCAACTGTAACATCACAGCCAAATACAAAAATAATGTCATTTTCTCATCAATCTTTTTCAGAAAAACCAAAAAACAGGAAAAAATTTGTCCAACCTAGAAAAATGGGTGTCACTATTTCCACCGACAATGTGGTTCAGTCTACGGCACCTTTTATTGAAACCATATCAGTGAATGTGAAAAATGCCTTCAAAACTTTCTCTCTATTCAGTTCATATAAATAGGGAGATTATTTCTAATGATGAGAAGCGTGATTCTATCACTCTCTCGAAAACTCTCAGCTTAAGCACTCACCCTCTTCTTTCTCTCTTTTCTATCTCTCGAAAGTCATTGACGTCAAAAGAGACACCCAACCCCACTCTTCCATTCCTTTCTGCATTAAAAGTACAGCAAACCTCATCGTCTGTCTAATTTCCTAAAAAGAATAGTCGTTGATTCTTTTGTTTTTTTCTAAGTGAATAGTCGTTGATTCATTTGTCAAAAAATGAAATCCAACCATCCCAAGTTTCATTATATCGCTGATCATGTTCTGCTTTTTGTCGATTCCAGATCCTTTGGCATCTATTGACATGAACCTCCAGGGTTGAAACTTTGAAGCCTCCACCAGAAACGCACTGCGAGTGACCACATAGCTGGATCAATGTTTTACTGGAAAGTAATAACGTCGGCAGTTTTTTAATTCCATCCTGCTTATCAAGTCAGCCGCGCGCCTTCGTCATTTTAGTTGTGCAGAATTTTTTTCTCTCTCACAGTACCTTTCGCTGTAAACATCCACATACGAGGTTGCTTTCTAGGCGCAGAATGAGTAACATCGGAAACAGCTATTTGAAAAATTCGGTTTAGACCTATTAACACTTATAGGGTGAATAGGTGTTTCTCTTTTATTTAAAAATGAATAACAAGTTTAGAAGAAGTCCTAAAATCGTATTATCTAGATCTTAATATGCTAGTGTTTGAGTTTTGACAAAATTTTGTGCCAAATTTAAATTCAAATTGAGTTGTAATTTAAGTTTGGTCAAAGTGTTCAAGAGATTAAAGAGTCTTTCAAATTTTGAAAGGATGAGTATATCGTTAAGATCAAAAGAGGAGCTAGCCCCACACACTCAAAATCAATGAGAACATTTTGAAATTATTTCAAAATTTGGATTTTGAAATATTTCACTCTTTCAGAATTTCAATTGACTTGAAGCTCAACCTACTCTATAAATACATGGAGAAGTCGACTAAGAAAATTACAAAGGTCATTCCACATTTTATTCAAGCCTCGCTTCAGAGAGAAAATCCTTTAAAGATCCCTGCTCATAAATAGGTCAAATTTTCTTCAGTTATCTAAATTCAATCACCATTGAAACCAACCTTCCGTTGTGAAGCCTTCAGAGTGCTGAAGGAGTGTGGCTGCCGGAGTTCCTAGTGTAGAAGAACAAAGACATTTTATAAGAGTTGAAAGGAAGAACCTCAGAGGGCTGAGGGTTAACCGCAGAAAGTGGGTCTAAGTTGAATTACTTAGATTATTAAATCGGGGTAATCAAAGTGCCCATGTTTAAATCACCGTTATAAGGTTGCACTTCTTAGTGAATTTTTTGTGGCTGCTAGTCCGGAGTGATTTTTTCTTTGAAAAGTAAGTTTAAAGGTTTTCCACTTCGTCAACAAAATCCTTGTTTCTGTGTGATTGGTATTTGTTTTAATTTCACTGCTTATTTTGTTGATTGATTATTCAAAATTTAGACTCAACAATTTTAGGACTTGTTTTAAAATTGTTATTGATTTTTAAATAGAGGGAAACACCTATTCACCTCTCTAGGTGTTAATAGGGTCTAAAACAGGATTTTTCAATTAGTATCATAGCATAATATCGATCCTTGACCCTTAGTCTAGATGTATCAAAGTTAGTCCTTATCTATGCCTCCCTATTTTGATAGAAACAATTATGCTTATTGGAAAATATGCATGAGAATTTTTTTGAAATTCCTAGATGAACGTGTCTGAGTTTCTTGTGTGAATGGTTGGTCAATACCCATTACTGATGTCAATGGTGTTGCGACACCTAAAAACTTGAGAACTTGCTCTAAAGATGAGATCAATGAGATTTCAATAATAAAGGACTTCAGGCCATTTTAACGGCAATCTCACCCGGAGATAGAAAGAGTATCTACGTGTAAGACTGTCAAAGAGGCTTGGGACATCCTTGAAACCACACATGTCTCAAAAAGACTCTGAAGAAGATGAGGATCTTCCAGAAGCCTATAACAAGCTTTTAAGGAAGAGTTTGAAACTCAAAAAGTTGAATAAAGGGACCCTAAAGTTAAATGAGGTTGAACAAGAAAAGGAAAGCCTAAAAGCTAAGCTTGATGAGTATACTAAAGTGGCTGATGATCTTATAACAAAGAACTTGGCTCTAGAAACTGAAGTTAAAGATTTGAGGTATGAACTAGAAAAATCAAAAACTCAGCTTCAAAAGTTTTCTAGTAGAACCAAAAATCTTGATAACACTGAATCTAACATTCCTTCCTCTTTTAAAACTGTTTTTGTCTCAACTTCTTCAACAGGTATTAATGATAAAGCCAAAGTTCCTAAGAATTCTAGTGACAAAGTCAAAAGGTCAGGAGCTCAAGTAAGAGGCAATTCTGGTCACAAAGTCAAAAGATTAGAAACTCAGGTAAGAGATTCGAAATCTAAGGTATATTCTGCTAAGTCTCATCATTTTTCTAGATTTGTTCCAATTTGTCACTTTTGTTGAAAATTGGGTAGCATTCAACCAAATTGTTTTAACTATAGAGCTCTCAAGCAATATCCTGCAAACTCTTATTTCGGGAATAACATCTTGTCAGTCAAGTTGTGACCCTTACTAAACACACTGCAATCATAAATGAAAAATTAGCCAACTTGACTAATGTCTATACCTTTTGGAGAAAACGTAGTACTTTTGAAAGAAAACGCAGTCCTCATGTGAATACATATATGAAATTGATTCCTAACCTCCCTAGGAAGATTTGGGTGAGAAAAAGTGAACACCAATTAGCTAACAAGAAAGATATTGGTAATTGTGCTACTCCCTGAGTGTCCTTTCTCTAGCATGGATTAGGATAGGTTGCATTTATTTACATAGTGCATTCATTTGCATTTTGAATCTTGCTATTTTTATTTTCGTTATTTATCAAAAATTCAAAAAAGATTTTCTTTGGGATGTTTGACTTAATTGAAATCTTTGAGCATAAAATTTTAAATATTCTCTCAATTTATGTTTGGTTTAAAATGTGAATTGAGAGTAATGCCTATTATCTCATATTGGTACTAGATAAATGATCTTTGAATGACTTGTGTTATATACAATTCACATTGCACACCAATATGATTGAATGAGGCTTGACCGCATGTCTGAGATTTGGATCGGCAATCACAGGGGAGAGGACACGTGTTCTTAGGACTAGATTGACCTTTGACTAGCAAGCCTTAATCAGTTATTGCTCCTTCACTAAATATATATATATATATATATATATATATACACACTCAAAAAAAAAAGTTGGTCCATCCCAAAAAAAAAAAAAAAAGAGACATTCTATTAAGGGGAAAAAAATAAGCAATAAAGTTGCATTTTTAGTTTCTAGTGGCATTGGGTTTGACTCTCAGTTCCTAATATATGCTTCCCTTTTCACTAGTAGTTTCATTTGGACCGCTTTGATCTCGCTCATAAATTTAAAGTTTTAAGCCTCTTTAATTATGTCTGGTCTTTCACACACATGTGACATTTTCATTTCTTGATCCTTGATTCTAAAACTTGTATGAGACTTGTGGCATAAAATAAATGATCATTTTTCTCTAAGAATGTGAGTTGAGTTAATATTGAGATTTCACGCAAATGGATCAAATTTATGTTCGCTGCTCCTCAGAATACGACCCAAAGATCAGAAGCTAAGCCTATTGTTTCAGAGCCGTTTTGTTCTGGCTAGGAGCTTGTTACCCTAGTCAAAGTTTACTGGCACGAATGAAGAGAGTATAAGGATCAAGATATTGCACAGTTTCAAGTTCGATTTTTTTATAGTGATTATACCTCACTGATTTAAGTAGGAGTTGTAGGGACGATGGGCTTGCGCTAATTCTATGAAATTTTTCGTCGCGCTCTAAACTCGATCTATGCATTCTAATTCGACTAAGGTATGTCTGACCTCATTGTACAAATTAGGTGCTAACGGCTTTTCACAAGTTTTGAGAGAAGATAAGCAAAACAACATCAAGTGGAGTGAAGGTGTCAATTCTGTCAGCATGTTGGGGGGTTTGAAGTAAACACCAAGGAATGAATTTATGCAGTATTAATTATAGAATTAGAACTTGACAAAGGAAGGTAAGAATATAAGAGTAAAGCAGAAGAGAAATTGAAAATTTGAAACTGTGTTGGTTTTGGATTGGAATATTTTCTATTTATTTTTATTTCTGTCAGAAATAAATAAATAAAAATTGAGAATAAAATATCCTCCACAGTTTTTGAAGAACTCTTACCTTTAAAAAGTTATTAAAACATCACTTTCTCTTATCGCTTTCTTACTCTCTTAAACTCTTTATCTTTATTCTTTAGCCTGCCATTTCGAGTCTTAACCTATAACTTTCACATAATTTCAAGAGAAATTAGCAATATGGTCACTAAGTTTATACAACGTTGACGATTTAGTTACTAAGTTTATTTTTTTACTATATGGTCACTGAGTCCATACCCGTGTGACAATATGGTCTTCTGCGGTCCATATTCCGTCAATCCATTTAATGGAATCCCATGCCACGTCAGCCTTTAAACACATCAGCAACCAACTCACTCAAAACTCTCCAAACGCACCGTTTAATGTATCCTCCACCGTAAACAAATAGACAAACAAAACATGGCTAACGCACTCGTGTAATTATCAATCAACGGAAAGTCCTCCGCTACTATCTGGGGCACCATGGTCGCAAAAGCTGTTTGGCGATGATCAAAGAATCCGACTCCAGCGACCATATAGATTCAACTTCCCTTCAAAGTTCGGACCTTAGCCAGCACCTCCGGGTGCGAGTCGAGAAGCGTCACTGCCCAAAGCAGCGAGGAAGTTAAAGCGTCCTGAGTTGCAAAAAGAAAGTCGAAGAGGTAGCTGCCAAAAAGAAAAGCTTCCATTGCACTCTGTGTTGGTTGACAATTCATCTGAAAAAGCAACCAACATGCAATAAGCCTGGGAAAATTCAGAACTCGTGTTCGTCACTGAGGAAAGGTGTTGGATAGATGAAAACTGCCGATAAGGACGATAAACTGGAGGTAGCAGCAAAGCCGATTATTTGTCCATCGACAGCAGCGTTCCACACTTACTCCCAAGAATCCATTAAGTACAAAAGATATGGTACCGACGGCGGATATCCTTGTGATCCTGGCCCATCATGTAAATGAGGTTGTGGTTGACAAAGAGTTTTTTGCCAAAAGGGTGGCCTACGGGTAGGAAGGCATCAAGGTGCACATTGGCGAAGATCTTGTGGGAGAGCTCAGCGGCGCGGATGAAGACAATGAACGAGGAATCGTAAAAGAATGTCAGGCATCTGCAAGATGATCGTTTCCCGTTAAAGCTGTAGATCTCAGACCGCTTCTTATATTTTGTCTTTCTTCCAACTCTCTATTTCCTTTATCCGAAATCATGTCTTAGCTGCTAGAGAAGGCCATGAACTTCGTGGCGGAGAAGTTGGCCAACATAGAGAAGCCAGAGGCCAGCATCACTGATCTTTGCCTCTTTGGTTTGTTTTTCTTGCTCCGTTTTCATTTTAATGGATGTGATATTGACGAGAGAGTACAACTATGCGAACCGAATAAAGTTTTGATCTGAAACGAGTGCTGTTGAATGGATCTTTGGGTTTCCTTTATCCTCTGTTTTCTTTATTCTTATCCGGTATATTTCGTAGAAAGCTCTCCCTGATCATTTCTATGTCCATGGACGACAAATAAGGTAGAAAAGTAATGCCAATCTATGATATTTCTCCATTTTCTATTTCTTGAAAGAATCAACACGTTTTTGCAGCAACGAACATGCACATTTCAGCTACTCCACTTATAATATAATGGTAGCCGACACTGATCCCTTCATGTTAGGATAAGAATTCCATCTTGTTCGTTCAAAATAATAGAAAATGTCGAAGACTTAATCGTGATGATCGAGGAAACCAGTGGGAAGCCGAAGAATAAATGAGGCTGTGGAGTTTATGCGAATTAAACTAAAATAAACAACATGTTTTCAACAAAACATTAATTAGGATTATAATTACAATTATGGATCTAATTACCTACCTAATACAGGAATTCAGGAATCTACAAAAATTCAACTCGCTTTACGATCCAATCCAAAGCTCCAGCGATTCAAAATAGCAACTCAGATGTGTTGCCTCCTAAGGGATTTATGTCACTCTCTCTTTTTAGGGATTTCTCTAATAGGTTCTGATGGCCAACCCCTTGAATATAACAGTTATATTTATAGGCCTTGGGAAACCCTAGAGAGAGCATGAGACATAGGATCCTTAGGGATCTCAAATTCCAGCCGTAGGATTAAACTGAAGAACTCTTCTTCTAATAAAATTAGGGCTTCTACTAATTACAATCAAGTCCATCAACATATTGTAATTGACCCCTGAAATTTGAGATTATTGCAAATATGCCCCTTTACATACAATTAATTCCTTCCACCAAACTATATTCCATATGAGATATTAGGACTGATTAATCATTTGGTTATCGAGGGCACATAATTCTAACAATCTCCCACTTGCCCTCAGAACCAAATATCACCGTCACGTCCCTATCTCATGTAAACCTTGATTTCTTAGTTCACAACTCAGTTGGACCACAAAACAATTTTGAAATATATATATATATACTTTTATGTATTCAAAAATAGTTTTGTAAAACACACCGCCGGATTTCTTTTGGTCCAACTCTTATATGAACATAACTGAATATACTGTCTCTCCAAGAGACTGGTGGATTCCTTGTTGAGCATTCATACAACTCATCCATCATGCACACAACCCAACATGTCCGTATATAGTCCTGAATGGACATCACCGATTGACAACGTCAAAGTATGTGTACATAATACATGAATAAATACAAACCTCTCAGGTCTAAGGATAATAAATTGTGATAGAACAACCTTTAACCTGACAGTGATCATTCCAAAAGGCATTCTTAATCGGATCCTGTTCAGTGTATGTACTTGTTACATGACACCCACTTGTCTGCTTAAGGTCATACCTCAATGATGGAATCAATCATTCTCCGCACAACAAGTGTAGACTTTATGACACAAAAGTCTAGAACAATTTCAGGCTTACAAGGAACTGAAAAATCATTATTCCCTGCCTTTGATTCATTAATCTCTAGCATGATTTTTCTACAATGTTGCCTGAACAAATTTACATACATAACATCTCATGTTACGTATAAACCCATAACAACAATAATATATGTGAAAAAAAAAAACTTTTATTATCAAATAATAAAGGAAAAACAAAACGTCAAACCCAATCATACATATATCTAAACCCATATCCTTAATATGTTTCTCAAACACTTTTTGAGATAAAGGCTTTGTAAATGGATCAGCTAAATTATCAGCTGATGCAACCTTCACCATTGTGACATCACCTCTGGATATGATATCACGTATTAGGTGAAAACGACGTTCTATGTGCTTCGTCCTTGGTTCCACTGCCTGTGCAATTGCACCATTGTTATCGCAGTATAAGGAAATAGGCGCCTCAATCGAAGGGACAACTTCAAGTTCTTGAATGAACTTGCGAATCCACACAGCTTCCTTTGCAGCTTCACTTGCAGCAACATATTCTGCCTCAGTTGTAGAATCAGCAGTAGTACTTTGCTTGAAACTTCTCCAACTAAATGCTCCTTTGCCAAGAAGGAACACAAACCTGGATGTTGATCTTCTATCATCAATATCTGATTGAAAATCCGAATCTGTATATCCCTGGATAGTCAGATCCTCACTACCATACACTAAGAAATAGTGTTTTGTATTTCTCAAATACCTGAGGATATGTTTCACTGCTGACCAATGTTCTGGACCTGGATTGGATTGGTATCTACTCACAACGCTAACTGCGTGACTGATATCAGGTCTAGTACAAAGCATAGCATACATGAGACTCCCTACAGCCGAAGCATAATGGCAGTTACTCATCTTCTCTCTTTCTTCAGGTGTTTTTGGACACATCTGCTTAGAGAGATGAATTCCATGTCTAAAGGGTAGAAACCCTTTCTTGGAATTTACCATGCTAAATCTAGCCAATATCCTGTCAATATAATTGACCTGTGAGAGACCCAATAATCTCTTCTTTCGGTCTCTAAACACTTTGATCCCGAGTATGTAGGATGCTTCCCCAAGGTCTTTCATTGAAAATTGGTTAGACAACCACATTTTCACAGATGACAAAGCCCCTACATCATTCCCAATGAGTAGTATGTCATCTACATAAAGAACCAAAAAGGTGATAGCACTCCCACTAACCTTCTTGTAGACACAAGGTTCATCCATGTTTTGTGAGAAACCAAACATTTTGATTGACTCATCAAAACGGATGTTCCAACAACGTGATGCTTGTTTTAGGCCATAAATGGATTTCTCCAATTTGCACACTTTTGATTCATTTTCCCGAGATATGAAACCTTCTGGCTGGTCCATATAAATTTCTTCATGGATGTACCCATTCAAGAATGCGGTTTTCACATCCATCTGCCATATCTCATAATCATAGTATGCTGCAATTGCCAATAGAATCCTTATGGACTTTAGCATAGCTACTGGTGAAAAGGTTTCCTCATAATCAATACCAGCCTTTTGAGTATACCCTTTTCCACCAGCCTAGCTTTAAAGGTCTCTACCTTTCCTGTTGGTCCAAGTTTCCTTTTGTAGACCCATTTGCAACCTATAGGCTTAATGCCTTCTGGTTTGTCTACCAAGGTCCATACCTTGTTGGAATACATGGAGTCCATCTCTGATTCCATGGCCACATGCCAATGCTTAGCATCTTTGTCTTTCACAGCCTTTGTATAATCACAAGGATCAATCTCCAGTCCCTCAGAATCCATTTGATAAATCTCATTTAACAAATTGAATTTTACTGGAGGTCTTATAATCCTTTTACTACGACGAGGCTCCTGTGTCTCAACAGGTTCAGTTTGATCAGTGGGAATAATCACTTGATCCTCATTGTTCTCATTCTGCTCAGTCACTGTACTATCTCTTTGCTCATCAAGAGCAACTCTACTCTCAGTTTCATTCAAACTATAATCCTCTTCAAGAAAAGTAGCATTCCTGCTAACAAACACTTTGTTTTCATTTGGATTATAGAAGTAGAAACCAGTAGTCATTTTGGGATAGCCTACAAATAGGCACCTATCAGTCCTTGATCCCAGCTTATCCACATTAAACCTTTTAACATGAGCTGGACAACCCCATATCTTAATATGATTTAGGCTTGGCTTCTTGCCAGTCCATAACTCATATGGGGTATTAGGAACTGATTTTGTAGGGATCCTGTTTAACAAGTAAACAGCGGTCTCCAAAGCATGTCCCCAAAATGATATGGGCAACTCAGATATGCTCATCATGGAACGAACCATATCCAATAGGGTTCTATTCCTTCTTCTGCAACACCATTGTGCTGTGGTGTGCCTGGTGGTGTGAGTTGAGATATGATTCCATGATCTTTAAGATAGACTTTAAAATCATCCAAGAGGTATTCGCCTCCCCTATCGGAGCGAATCATTTTAATGGACTTTCCAATCTGTTTCTCAACTTCATTGTGGAATTCCTTGAACTTTTCAAAGGATTCCGATTTATGCTTCATCAGGTATAGATAACCATACCTGGAATAATCATCAATGAAAGTAATGAAATAAGAGAAACCTCCTCTTGCCATGTGGTTGAAGGGACCACAAACATCAGTATGTATTAATCCTAATACTTCTGTGGCTCTAATTCCCTTTCCTGTAAAAGGGCTTTTGGTCATCTTTCCTTGTAAGCAGGGCTCACAGATTGGATAGGGCTCAATTTTCAGAAATTGCAATGGCCCATCCCTTACCAATCTATTGATCCTATCAATATTGGCATGACCAAGTCTTAGATGCCACAAGTAAGTTGGATTAACATCCATTTTTCCTCTTAAGGGATAACACACTGGAATCATCATTCTCAATATTATTCAAAGAATTATCAACATTCAAAAGATAAAGACCATCATAAATAATTCCAGAAGCAACAAATTTATTTTGAAACTTAATAACAAGTTTGGAATTGAAAAGAAATGAATATCCAGATAAACCAAGTTTTGAAACAGAAATCAAATTTCTACGAACTTCTGGAACATAAAGACAGTCTTCTAGAATCAAAATTCTATTATTAGATAATTCTAAACTAAAAACTCCGATGGCAGTCGCTGCAACAGTTGCACCCGTCCCCATCTTAAGGATCAGCTCCCCTTCATGGAGCCTTCTGGTCTCCTTGAACCCCTGCAACATATTGCAGATGTGAGATGTAGAACCAGAATCCACACACCATGAATTAAATGGACCATCCATTAAATTCAATTCAATTACAAGCATATTAGATATACCTTCAGAAGGTTTGCCCTTTTTAAGAGAAGCTAAGTAAACTCGGCAGTTTCTCTTCCAGTGACCGGGCTTGCCGCAATGGAAACAATTTCCTTTGCCTTTGTTCTTGTCACCTCCTTTGTTTCCTTGTTCACCTTGAACATTCTTAGCTGCCTGATACCCCTTATTATTTTTCTTGAAGTTCTTAAACTTGGGTTTCAGTTTCATAGAGGCATTAGATTTCTCTGTGACCATCACAGTAGGTTTGTCCTTCTTGATGAGATCTTGAGCTGACTGCAACATATTGAGCAGCTCTGACAATGTCACACTCATCTTGTTCATATTGTAATTAAGGACAAACTGATTAAAGAATCAGGCAGAGATGAAAGAATGGCATCAACTTTTGTGTCACCATCCATCTCAGCTCCCAAAAAGTCCAGTTCGTTGATGAAAGAAATCATCTTCAAGACATGATCCCGAACTGGGCTCCCTTCCACCATTTTGGTGGACATCAGATTCTTCATAGCAGTCTGCCTAGCAGATCTGCTCTGCTCTCCAAACATCTCTTGGAGATGCAACATAGCGCCTGCAGCTGTAGCTATGCCCTCACAATCTTTCTGCAAAACATTTGAGATTGAGGCCATAATATAGCACTTTGCCATATTATCATCATCATGCCACTTGTTAAAGACTTCTTTTCTTCCTCAGTGGCATTGTCAGGGCAAGCTCAGGTGACTCAGAGGTTAGAACATAACCGATCTTATCGGCTGAGAGAACAATCATAAGATTTCTCTTCCAATCAACATAATTCGGTCCTGTCAACCGATTGTCATCCAGAATCCTAGCCAAAGGATTAAAAGTCATTTTGAATCTGCAAAACAATTTCACATATATATTTCCATTAGATTCAGGTTTTTGAAATACTAATGGTACCACCCATTCGAATAATAAACAGATATATCAAATATATCACAACAATGAGAAATATAACATTTATATTCATGACATTCTAAATGGGTATCGAGAACCTCTACCTTACATGCAACAACAATTCCATTTTGGTAATCATTGTACATATCTTGTAAAGGCGAATAGCTACTATTCATCAAAATTTACATCATATGCAAAATATTTTAAAATATTTGTGATTCTCGATTTTCTTTTGGCCTACCTAAATAAACACATCTTATACTATTTTAGTACTTGCGTTTATTTGGTTTGTGCATTCCATTATCTAAGTGTGTTCCAAATTCTTGTGAGTTTATGTCACTATTTTAGTAGACACTCCCACTAGATGTAGACACTTATCTTCCCAAGAAATAAATAAGAAAATTTTACAAAATTAAAATCGGTCTTATCCATTTTGGCTTCAACCAATTTTAATCAAGTAAAACTCCTATTTATTGATAATAGAGACCATAGGAAAAATTACAATAATTAATCCTATTTAGCACCCAAAATTGGAAGAAAAATTCCATTTTTTTTGTTGGTCAAACGTTGACCGTTGACCGGTCACCGGGCCGGACCGGTCAAACCGGGACCCCTGCCAGACCGGTCAAACCGGCCCGCTTGTAGTGGGTGGGTTCACAACCCGGCCCGCCCAAGCTTTAGGCTGGGTTCTAAACCCAGCCCCCCTATGTGGGCTTATGCTGGGTTCCGAGCCCAACCAGCCCACGGGTTGGGCTGGGTTCTAAACACAGCCCAATACGTCACATTTTTTTTTACCCAGCCCAACTCTTTGGGCTAGGCTACCCTTGGCCGGGTAGGGCAACTATTGCCCTACCCGAATGGCCCAGCATTTGACCCAGGGCATCTCAATGCCTGGGCGCCGCTGGCCCCTTGCGGGAATGCAAGGCTGGCCCTCCGGCCAGCCACTGGCCTGGCACCGACCAATCTCCGGTGGTCGCTGCACACCCTTTAGGCGCACGGCTGGCCCCCAAAAACCCTTAACACTCGTGTCTTACACAGGTGTTAATGATGTTCGCAGCCCACCATGGCTGTTTGCCAATGGCTTCGGCCAATTTCTTTGTGACCATTTACATCAAAAATTTGCACAGTGAACAATACGCAAAAACATAACGGTTTTGACTTTTTATTTCAATCAGCAATAAAAATATTTATTCAGATCGCATAGCATAGACTCGGAACAGAATAATATATTTCATCATATCTCATATGCAGTAAAGAGAAACAAAACTTTTCTCTTTCACATGATTTCAAAAATCGCGAAAGGCTTTTGATTCTCAATCAAAAATTAGCAAGGTCCATATAATCCAACAATTGCAATCATATGAACCTGGCTCTGATACCACTGATAGTTTATGCGGAATTAAACTAAATAAATAACATGTTTTCAACAAAACATCTAATCAGGATTATAATTGCAATTGCGGATTAATTACTACCTGATACAGTAATTCAGGAATCCACAAAAATTCAAGCTTTTATATCCAATCCAAAGCTCCAGCGATTCAGAACAGCAACTCAGATGTGTTGCCTCCTAAGGGATTTATGTCACTCTCTCTTTTAGGGATTTCTCTAATAGGTTCTGATGGCCAACCCCTTGAATATAACAGTTATATTTATAGGCCTTGGGAAACCCTAGAGAGAGCATGAGACATAGGATCCTTAGGATCTCAAATTCCAGCCGTAGATTAAACTGAAGAACTCTTCTTCTAATAAAATTAGGGCTTCTACTAATTACAATCAAGTCCATCAACATATTGTAATTGACCCCTGAAATTTGAGATTATTGCAAATATGCCCCTTTACATACAATTAATTCCTTCCACCAAACTATATTCCATATGAGATATTAGGACTGGATTAATTATTTGGTTATCGAGGGCACATAATTCTAACAGTGGTCACCGAAGAATTTTTTGCCAAGAGCAGAGTTGGGGACCCATTTTCTCTTGCGCAAGTAAGTGATCTGTTTGAAGAAGAGAAAGAAGACTAAGAGGGATAAGAGATAAGGAGCAAGTGGGACGAGAAAGGTTAAGACGGAGTTCATGTTTTTTTTTTCTATTTGTTTATGGTGGAGAATACAGAAACGGTGTAAATAGAATAAGTTGGCGCTGACGTGTTGAAAGGCTAACGTGGCATGAGATTCTGTTAAATAAATTGATGGAATATGAACGGAAGACCGTATCGTCATACAGTTATGAACTCAATAATCATAAAGAAAAATAAAATAAAACTTAATACCTAAATCATCAGCGTAGTATAAATCTAATGACTATATTACCAATTTTCTTAATTTAGATTAGTTCTGACATTAGTCCAGCCCATTACGAAATACGGCGACCTAACGTTAGGCGGGGATCTGACAAAGAACATGACCAAAAGCAACGTGGAACTTATCAGGTTCGGCCCACTCGGAATAACGTTTCTTTAAGCTACTCCTTTGAGAACAGTTCAATTACTAAACCCGAAAAAGCTTAGATGCGAATTAGTTATAGTGCATAACCAAACACATCTGCAGCAAAAACTGTTTATAAGTTTATTTGTTTTTTTTAGGCAATTGGGTAGACAAAAGACTCGGAGTTTAGGTAAGATCTTATCTACTTAATGTGCCCAATCTTCGTAAAGAAGGCAACTTTAAAAGATTCAAACACGAGGAAGAACATTATGGTTCACATGGATTTGTTTAATCCACCACCAATATGGAAAAAGGAGTTTTTATCATGTCCCTGAACAAGTTGCAAAAACCACCTTATCTTCCTCGGATTTTCTTATGAACCCTTGGGTTGCTTCTGGGTTCCAATTCCTGTCCTGTTTCTCCCAATCCAAACCCTTCGAACTGCAAAGTGATAGTACGGCCTATAGATAAGATTTTTAAGTAGTTTTATTGTCAGTTAAATAATTGCAGGAAATTGAAACCTGTTTGCACAGTAATTTATAAGGTACGGTCATCGATTGTATTTATCTCTGTTTAAATTGTTTGGATAATTTAAAAAATAATTACAGCGTCCATTGAAAAATAAGAGAAGAAAATCGGTACCGCGAACAAACCAGGCGCTGCTTACCTCCGATAACCTTTGCCAAGATAAGCTAAGCTAAAAAAAAAAAAAAAAAAAAAATAGAGAGAGAAGAAAAGAAAAAGCTAAGAAGGTTTAGGACGAAGGCCCATCACATAATGGGTGAGATAGACGGAAATGACAGGATTAGTACTATGATGTTTGGGATAGACGGAAATGACAGGATTTGTACTATGATGGATTAAATAATTTGTAAAAGTTCCATTTCGCCTGAATCTCTCGCACACGGCACACCTACAGTTGAAATTGGACCTACGAGAAAAATAGAATTAGCTTTGGGTCCACTGCTCAGTAAAGACAAGCCATAAAGGAAGAATGATAATTTCATGATATGAAAGAGTAATGATGGGAAAATGTGTTTGGAGAGACGAGTTCTGTCTTCTCTTTGGAGATCTCCTTCTTTTGAAGTATTAATATTAATTTTAGATTCAATATTGGCTACTCCGTATTTGGGTCTTTTCCGACCAGCAATGACTGGAGCGGTGTTAGACCCCTAACTATGGTGGTATGTTGTGGCTCTTAACATGGATATCAGAAGCCAAAGTGTGTGGGGGATGACACGCACATGACAGGACAAGGTCTTGATCTTAGCCTCAAGGAGCTTGGAATGTACCCAAGCTAAGGCAAGCAGTATGGTATGACTTGGCAGCACACACGAGCGACACGACCAGGGGGTGCGACACGAGTGTAAGCCAAGGCCATGACATGTAGACACTCTCAAGAGGCTGGGCAAGAACTTTCTACGAATTAGGAGAAAATGGTAGCATAGTAGGTGAGATCAAGTAAAAGCCGACCAAGTCAAGAGGAGAGATTTGTGGGTGGTTGGGTGCACGGCAAGCCATGTCATGTGCACCACCTATGCAAACCTTCAAACTAAGCATGAGCTTTAGACTAAGCATGGAAAATGGTCAAGGCAGGAAACTAAACATGAAAAGTGGTCAACATGGTGAAGTGGCTCGAGAACACGCATCAAGGAGCTAGATGGACTAAAATGTGGTTGAGGGAGAGTTTGACAAGTGTCACTCTATGGGAGACTCAAGGTGATGTCTAGACTACTATATAAAGAGGGCTTGGCCCTTATGTGAAAACAACACAAAGACACCAAGAAATAAGAAGGGATGTGAGTGAGCAAGTATTTAGGGAGACTATGGGTTTAGTTTCATACTTGTACTAGAGTGATCAGTGAGTTGGAGTTTTGACACAGGCTAAGGTGTGTTTAGTCGTGGTCCTTTTATATACTTCGATTATGAATTGGTTGATTCACGTACTTACTTGTGTCTGAGTGAGAAAGTGGGTTGGCTGACTAGATATGGGACACTTAGTGATGTACAAGGTTGTGAAAAATTTCTAGTGAGAGGCAACCCAGTGACAATAGGAGTGAAGATTAGAATGGGCCAGTATACTAAAATTTAGTAAAGTTTTGCTAATGTTGTAAAATTTTGTTTAATTTTGAAAGAAATTAGTGAAAAGTGTAATTTCACAAAAGTTGGTAAATGAGTGAATATGAATTAAGATCTGGTTTGCAAACATGCCATTATGTTGGCCAGTACATTTTTCCAGATTCCCAATCGTTTTAAGAAGATTTCTGTTATTGCCTTAAAAAAAAAAGACTACCGCTACTCTAACGATCACATCCAAGATACAAAAACAATGTCATTTTCTCATCAATATTTTTTTCCGAAGGAAAACCAAAAACAAGAAAATTCTTGCCCAAACCAGAAAAATGGGTGTCACTATTTCCACCGACAATTTGGTTCAGTCTACCGCACCTTTTTATTGAAACCATTATCAGCTTAGGAAAAAAAAAAAAAGGAAACCAATATCAGTGAATGTGAAAAATGCCTTCAAAACTTTCTCTATATACAGTTCATGTAAATAGGGAAATTATTTCTAATGATGAGAAGCGTGATTCTATCACTCTCTTGAAAACTCTCAGCTTAAGCACTCACCCTATTCTCTCTCTCTTTTCTATCTCTCGAAAGTCATTGTCGTCGAAAGAGACACCCAACCCCACTCTTCCATTCCTTTCTCCATTAACAGTGCAGCAAACCTTATCGTCTGTCTAATTTCCTAAAAAGAATAGTCGTTGATTCATTTGTCAAAACATGAAATCCAACCATCCCAAATAGTTTCATTATATCGCGGATCATGTTCTGCTTTTTGTCGATTCCAGATCATTTGGCATCTATTGACAGGAACCTCCAGGGTTGAAACTTGAAGCCTCCACCAAAAACGCCCTGCAAGTGACCACATAGCTGGTCAATGTTTTACTGGAAAGTAATAACGTCGGCAGTTTTTTAATACCATCCTGCTTATCAAGTCAGCCGTCTTAGTCATTTTAGTCGTGCAGAATTTTTTAATCTCTTGCAGCACCTTTCGCAGTAAAGATCTAAATACGAGGTTGCTTGCTAGGCGCAAAATGAGCAACATTGGAGACAGTTTGTAGATGTATTTTAGTTGACGTAAAAACTTCATGAAGTATCTTAGTTAATCCTGAAATTTGTGTTTAATGACGTCCTGCTTAATTCCAGCAGTTCAACAGATTTATTCTACTTGAGAAAATGTTCATATCTGGTTAGTTTACGCCTGGCATGCTTTAAAGCTGAAGAAATTAACATATATCGTCCACATGCTGGACCATTAAACTTGCAAGCCAGTGAACCAACTAGGCCAACCAAATATGTGGTATATGGGAAACGAAGTCAGCGTAGATAGCCGTCTCTTGTCGAGATTCTCCCAGCTCTCTCTCTAGCGTTGGTCTCATGTTCCGTTCGAAACTGACTCTCTGCACCTGTGGGAAGACTTTGCGGAATTCGGACTCAGTTCCTTGTTTGAAAATTGCTGATCTTGTTCTCTCGATGAGGACTCTCAAGGCCCCATCTGCTTGGGCGATTCATCGGGTGCCCCGCAAGCTTAACCAACAGGCGCACCTTCTCGCCTCTTGGGCTGCCCGTTTTAAGCTTTCTGGTTTTGTAGCTCTTCTTCTCCCTCTACCAACGATCGAAACTCTAACCAAGCGGGGACTTCACTACCCACATACCACCCAGGTGCAGAGGACGTCGGTTTTCTGGTTTTGTAGGCTTATCGCTTGTAGTTGCATTCCGTCTTTTAATTTATGTTGTGACTCAGACGTTGGCTTGGTTTAGCCCTTTAATATTAGCATTTTTAAAGAAAAAAAAAAAAAAGTCGGCGCACAGTGGTCCTCATGAACTCTATTACATGTAGGGCTATTCAGTGCCACCGGAACTACATTCCGTCTTTTAATTTATGTTGTGACTCAGACGTTGGCTTGGTTTAGCCCTTTAATATTAGCATTTTTAAAGAAAAAAAAAAAAAGTCGGCGCACAGTGGTCCTCATGAACTCTATTACATGTAGGGCTGTTCAGTGCCACCGGAAAATTCCGGTGGCACCGGCACCGGCACCGCACCGGCACCGGCACCGGCACCGGCCCGGTACCCGGCTTTACCGGTGCCGGTGCCGGTTTGAAGTTTTTAACAAAACCCGGTGCCGGTCCCGGTTCCCGGGTACCGGACACCGGGTTTTTTATGTTTTTTTTTTTTTTTTTAGCAAAACTGTGCGTTTTGCTGCGCCCTTAATAGGTTAGTAACCTCCCGACCGATCAGATGTAAAATTCTCCCCCCTCCCGCAAGTCTTTGAGCCCCTCCCCCCGACCGTTTGACAAGGCACCCCCCCTGGGAGCCTGCGCCTTGCCCCTCCCCCCCTGCCTGCGCCCTGCCCCTCCCCCGCCCCCCTCGCCTGCGAGTCTCTCTCTCTCTCCTCCCTCCCTCCCTCCCTCTCTCCTTCTCCCCGACCACGACGCCTGCGCCCTGGAGGATTTTGCCCGAGTGCCGTGTGTGTGCAAGTGTGTATTTGTTTAGGTATGTTAAAAATCACTAAGTTTGTTAATTTCAATTTGTTTTATTGAAATTATTAGGATATATATTATTGTTGAATGTTTTTTCCATTATTTGTTGTTTTTAGGGTTTGTAATTGAATAAATTTGGGAAGTTTAAGAAAATAAGAAAAATAAATTTAATTTTAGGGTTTTTAGGATTTGTTAATTTCAATTTGTTTTATTGAAATTATTAGGATATATATTATTGTTGAATGTTTTTTCCATTATTTGTTGTTTTTAGGGTTTGTAATTGAATAAATTTGGGAAGTTTAAGAAAACAAGAAAAATAAATTTGTTTTTAGGGTTTTTAGGATTTGTTAATTTTAATTTGTTCTATTGAAAATATTAGGACATATATTATTGCTGAATGTTTTTCCCATTATATGTTGTTTTTAGGGTTTGTAATTGAATAAATTTAGGAAGTTTAAGAAAACAAGAAAAATAAATTTGTTTTTAGGGTTTTTAGGATTTGTTAATTTTAATTTGTTCTATTGAAAATATTAGGACATATATTATTGTTGAATGTTTTTCCCATTATATGTTGTTTTTAGGGTTTGTAATTGAATAAATTTAGGAAGTTTAAGAAAACAAGAAAAATAAATTTGTTTTTAGGGTTTTTAGGATTTGTTAATTTCAATTTGTTCTATTGAAATTATTAGGATATATATTATTGTTGAATGTTTTTTCCATTATATGTTGTTTTTAGGGTTTGTAATTGAATAAATTTAGGAAGTTTAAGAAAACAAGAAAAATAAATTTGTTTTTAAGGGTTTTGAATTTTATATATTGGAGTTGATATTGCTTTATATTGGTGATCAATGTACGATTGTATTTAATTTAGTGTCACTGCTAAACCCTCTGTTGTTAATTTGCAGATGGACACTCCACCACAATCACAGTCATCTGCAGCCACATGTAGTAGTGTACTGCTATGTCGCCCTCAGTATCGTGTCCGGTTGTTGGGTCCACTCCGGATTCTGAGACAATGGAGTCAATGGGTGTAAGTGATGTAAGTGGACGACCACCACGCCCTGAACCCAAAAAGAGGAAAAACTCAAACCCTTCTAATGTATGGCTGCATTACACCAAGGTACCTAACTCTGATCCACCCAAAGCAAAATGTAATTATTGTAAAAAAGATTTTATGGCTCATCACAAGAATGGGACATCGGGGTTATGGCAACATCACAATATTTGTCCATATTTCAAGAGAAAAAAGGGGGGTCAGTTAGATGTTGGGCAGATGTTTTTGACTCACGATGTTGAGAAGTCAACAGGGTCTGATGTTGGAACGATGGGGGTGACACATAAGTTTTGTGAGAAGACTATTAAAGATCTGATTGCTAGGATGATAATTATCGATGAGATGCCTTTTATTGTAGTTCAGAAACATGGATTTAGGGCTTTAATTCATTATCTGGAGCCTAGATTTAAAATGCCATCTAGGATAACAATTATGAGGCTTTGCATGAAACTTTATTTGAAGGAGAAGGAGAAGTTGAAGCATCTGATTCGAACGAATGGGTATAGAGTGTCTTTTACCACAGACACTTGGACATCGATTCAAAATTTTAATTATATGTGTGTGACTGGACACTTCATTGATGCTAATTGGACCTTGCAGAAGAGAATTTTGTCTTTTAGAAGGGTGCAAGATCATAAGGGGGTTAGTATTGCTAAAGAAATAGAAGATTGTATGAATGATTGGGGGATACAAAAGATCCTTACAATAACAGTTGACAATGCCTCCTCTAATGACACTGCCATTGACCATTTAAAGAGAAGGCAATTGCAAAAAGATACTCTAATGTAGGGAGGATTGTTTGTGGCCATGAATTCCTACACTTGAGATGTTGTGCACATATTTTGAATTTGATTGTGTCTGAAGGGATGAAAGAGGTTGATAAGTCAATTCAAAAATTCGAAATATGATTAAGTATGTGAAGTCATTCACCCCAAAGGTTGACAAGTTTAAAGAATGTGTTGAGCGTTAAAGATATCCATGTGGTCAATTTTTGACTCTTGATGTTACTACTCGTTGGAACTCAACTTATTTGATGTTGGATGTGGCTTTGAAGTATCAGAGGTTTTGAGTTGATGTTGGATGAGGATGGGGTATTTTATATTGTATTTGGGTGAAGAGGGCATGGGAGAAGAGGATTAGGCCCCCCACACTCGATGATTGGGAGCACATCCGTCACTTTGTAAAATTCTTAAAGTTATTTTATGAAGTAACAATAAGAATGTCGGGATCAAATGTGTCTACAGCTAATGTTACTTGAGGAGTTGGCTAAGATACATAGCCATTTGGACAAGTATTCTTCTAGTAATGATACTTTGCTTAAGAGATGGCATCCCGCATGAAAACAAGTATGACAAGTATTGGGGTGATTTGATGATAGTGAATAGACTTTTGTTTGTTGCAGCATTGCTTGATCCAAGAAACAAGATGGTTGTACTGAATTATTGGTTTAAGAAAGTAATGGGAGAAGTGGAAGGCGAAGTTATGGTATTGAATGTGAAGGGTACTTTAGAACGGTTGTTTATGGAATATAACAATGGCAACTATGGTAGTGTCGTGGAGGTGGATGACAGTGATAGTGTGACTATGGGGATAATGAGGATTGGGATGAGTTTGATCTTGTAAGGGCTGCTAGCCAAATTTCAGACTCTAAATCTGAGGTGGAGAGGTATTTATCAGAGTCAGTTGAATCAAAGGCTCCTTCATTTAAAATTTTGCTTTGGTGGAACGTTAACTCTCATAAGTATCCTATCCTTGCCCGCATAGCTCGGACGTGTTGGCAATTCCTATTACTACTGTACCTTCTGAGTCAGTATTTAGCACTGGAGGTCGGATATTGGATCCTTTTCGGAGTTCATTGGCCCCAAAAACTGCAGAAGGTCTCATTTGTGCTCAAAATTGGATGAGATGTGATCCTATCGTGGAGGAGGACGACATGACTTCTGATATGACAGAAGATCCACAAACTTATACGATTGACTCAGGTAATTTTATTTCTGTTTTTGTTAGTTTATTAGTTTGAATAATATTTTATTTTTATAAATTATAACTTAGTGTATTTAACTATATTGTGTAGAGTTACCTATCTTGGCGACGGAGATCGAGGAGTAGGGATTTGAAGGAGCTACCCATCTTTACGATGTTCTTACAATTACTTCTCTAAGATTATTGTTTTTTATTTTATTGGTTGAGACTTTACATTCTCATCTCGTTGTGATGTTCTCTAAGTTTATTGATTTTAGATTTTATTAGTTTGAACTTTAAATTCTTATCTTATTTTTAAGATGATGTTTAATTTTATTGATTTTGGATTTCATTAGTTTAGATTTTAATGATATGTGATTAATGGACCAAAAGAAAAAAGATAAAAAAAAATACATTGGACCAAATGTGTAAAATGCTAAAAAAATGGCCTAATATGAATGTAGGATAACCGGGAACCGCCACCGCTAAAACCGCCACCGCTAAGAGCCGGTTTTTGCCCTTAACGGTGTAGGTGTAGGTGGTAATTATTTAAAAACCGGTTTATCCGGTGTAGGTGCCGGTTTTGGCCAAAACCGGCACCTACTACACCGGGGTTGAACAGCCCTAATTACATGTAGACCCAGTCATGCCTTGTGAAAAAGTATGGATAAGATCCTTCCTTTTTTTGGTTCTTCTTCTTTTCAAATTCATATATATTTCGTGTCAGACGCCACGGCAATCATGTGTTGCATTTTCCTCATTTTCGACCCGGCAACCTGATCCGCATCCGGCAGAGGTCGTGGGAAGTAAAGAGCAATTCGGTCCAATGTTAATCGATGAGGGATATGAGAAAAAGCAGCATTTTTACTGCGAATGTCTTGACACTGACTACCGCGATGAGCTGGTTGCTTGGTCACTGTCGTTGTTTCGGTGTAGTCCAAATTGGATTCCTACGATTGGAAGCTAGCTATAGGAAAAAGAAATACATAAGAAGGCAAAAACCCTCTTCATCGACTTCAAAAAAAGAAAAAATGCAAATGTTACATTTGTAAAGAAGGACATTTTGCTCCACAATGCCCTTAAGAAGGGGAAAGAGGACAAGGAAATGATTAAAGTACTTCAAGAGAAGTTCCTTCTGGAGAAAAAAATATCTGATGAGGATGAAATCCTATGATGAACAATCAAGTTTATGATCCTCCTGTGGAAGAAACAGAAAGCATGAAATTAGGGGATGTAATAGAAGAAGAATTCTTTTTTATTGACCAACAGATAGAAGAATTTGGAAAAATGCAAAAAAATTTATATAGAAGAAATTTATAAAATTTCAAAATATAAAGCATTTTTTGCTAGAATTTTTAAAAATTTTAGTGGTAACACAACCGTTAAATTATCTTCTGAAGTCAAAATAGATATTCCACTCTTCGACAAACAAAAAGGTAAAGATTTATCCAAATAAAAATTATAGCTCTATTTAGACAAGGACTAGACACCCCTATTCTAGCTGTAATAGATTCCATGATCCCATAAAAGCTTTAATAGGTGGAATCCAATCCAACCTAGTAAATGAGGCAGTGTGGTTTAATATAAAACCTAATTACTTTATATTCATAAATGACCCACATTTAGAGGATACAATAAGAATCCAAATTAAAACACAGGGAATAGATATGAAATCTAGTTCTCCTGATTTGTCAATCCATGAATTAAAAAAGTTAACCCAAACTTCTACCAAACCACTAAACAAGAATCTAGTAGAAATTTTTGAACCAAGACCTTTTGATACAAAAATTAGACCAATATGACTAGATTGGAAGGATTTAGAAGTACCAAAACAATGGTTACTTTCAGATGTTGTTCAAAATAATAAACCATTAAAAGAAAATATTTTAAAAATACAAGCTTCTGGAAAAATTTGTATTTTAAGAATAAAAGAACTCCCAATTATACCCTAGAACCAGACTGGGAGAAATTTGCTAGATTAAGTTTTCACATTCCCAGATAATTAACACCTGATCTTAGGTTACAAATACCAAGATAGAATATTGAACTAGGACAGTCAAGAAACACAAAATCAGAAAAACAAAATGAAGAACCCATAGGAGTGAAACATGTTGAAGTTCCAATTATGCCAGGAACAGATTATGAAAAGGAAAGTGTGCAATCAGTACAAATTTATCATTATTGTTTAGGAAAAGAAGAAATAATCTTTTCTCCTAATCAAGGAAAAAAGAAATCGATGTATGTTTTTGGGGCAATTTAATTTTTGGGGTTATAAACCATATACCCTTAATATTTTAATAGATACAGGAGCTACAATAATTAAGCAGTTGTAGATCTAATGCTATTCCATCTAAAAAATGGATTCCAATGAAACATCCAATTTTAGTAAGAGGAATAGATGGTAAAGAAACTAATATTGATTTGAAAGCCAAAAAGGTTCAGTTTGGTTAAATGGAAAGAAATTTATAATTCAAAAAATTCTCTGCTTTCTTAATATACACGGTAATTTGCTAGTTGGGAATAATTTCTTATCATTGTATTATCCTATGCATATTGATCATACTCATATTCAGCTAACTCTAAACAAAGAATTAGTTGAAATCCTTGTGCTTACACTACATAAGCATAAGTGTACCCCTGAGTTTTCGCCTTCGAAGCATGGTGTAAATATTTATATACTTGAAAAAAACTCATTGGGCCTATAGAATTTTAGAAGAAAACTTTAGTGAAAATCCTTTAAAGTTATGGTCTAAAAAGCCTAGATTTTGTAGCCTAAAATTAAGAGACCCTAATATTATTATTAGAGTCAAACCCATGGTCTATTGAAGCCAAGATATAAAAGAATTTGATACACAAATCAAAGAACTTATAGAAAATACTACAAGTCCACATTCAAGTCCTGCTTTTATGGTAAGAAACCATTTAGAACAAAAAAGGGAAAGGCCCGAATGGTAATAACCATAAACAGCTAAAAACATTTAAAATTCGATGGATATTTTATCCCTTTAAAAGATGTTTTTAGTTAATCAAGCTAAAGGATAAAAAATCTTTTGTAAATTTGATTGCAAGTGAGGGTATTGGCAAATACAATTAACTAAAGAATCAAAACCCCTTACAGCATTTGGTACACTATCTGGACATTATCAGTGGAAAGTAATGCCTTTTGGTCTAAATACTGCACCACAAATATGTCAAAGATGGATGGACAGTATATTTAAAGATATTAAAGATTTTTGTATAGTATATATTGATGATATTCTTGTGTTCTCAAAGACAGAAGAAGAACATAAGAAACACATAAAAGTTGTATGTGAAAAATTCCAACAAAATGGAATTATATTATCTCCTAAAAAGATAGAGGTTGAAAAAGATACAATTGAATTTTTAGGATTAATTTTAAGCAATTCAAGTTTGAAATTACAAGAGCATATTATTACGAAAGTAAAAAGAATTTCCATAAGTTTTGCATGTTAAAAAACAACTTCAACAATTTCTTGGAATACTTAATTATGGAAGAAATTTTATAATAGGATTATCTCAAAAAGAGTTACCTTTATTGAAAAAAAACTTAGAAAAGATACCATTTTTTATTGGAACAAAGAAGAAGAAGAACATAAGAAACACATAAAAGTTGTATGTGAAAAATTCCAACAAAATGGAATTATATTATCTCCTAAAAAGATAGAGGTTGAAAAAGATACAATTGAATTTTTAGGATTAATTTTAAGCAATTCAGGTTTGAAATTACAAAGCATATTATTACGAAAGTAAAAAGAATTTCCATAAGTTTTGCATGTTAAAAAACAACTTTAACAATTTCTTGGAATACTTAATTATGGAAGAAATTTTATAATAGGATTATCTCAAAAAGAGTTACCTTTATTGAAAAAAACTTAAAAAAGATACCATTTTTTATTGGAACAAAGAAGATACGAGAGTCGTTCAGTCAATCAAGAAATAAAGAAATAAAGTCTCAGAAGTTTATTTGCCTAACTTAGGAGATGAGCTTATTCTTGAAACAGATGTCTCCGACGAGTGTTGGGGATGTGTTCTTAAAGCAATCCCATTACAAAAATGGAAAAAAGAAAAGATTGTCAAAAGAACATAATCAGGAATTAGAGCTATAAAAGATCCAATTCCTAAAATGCTTCAAAAAGAAGAATTAATTTGAGGATATAATTCTGGAACATTTAAACCAAATTAACAGAATTATATTATTTTCGAAAAAGAATTGTTAGCCATAAAATTAGCTATTAAAGCTTTTCATATTTATCTTGCCCTGAGATTTTTATACTTAGAACGGAAAATAAAGCAATTAGGGATTTCCTTATTAACAAAAAATAAATCCTCAAAGGAAGACGCATAAAATGGTTTAATTTTATTATACAATATTCTTTTGATGTACAAGATATCAAGAGTCCTACTAATATTATTGCTGATTTCTTGAGCAGAGAAAACCACTACACTAGTGGAGAAAAAGATGAAGCCCACACAACAACCGAATCAGGGTGGATGGGTTACAATGGCTAAGAAAAACCTACCCAAGGTTTATGTAGTCTTTAGAGCATTCCAACCAGGGATCTATACTACATGGGAACATTGTCGCCCTCGGATCAATAAATTCCAATGAGCGTTTACAGATCCTTCACAAATATGGAAGAAGCTAAACAAGCATTCCATAAGTATTTCAGTCAATTTTCTACACCCATACAGGTAAAAGATTTTCATAATCCTAGACTCTCCAAAGATTTACATGACGAATTAAATGGTGTGGAAAAGTTCTATTTTACAGCAAAAGGTAAAGTTTCGCCAACACATGGCTAAACTTTCCAGAAAAATTTTGGATCAAACTGAATAGCTAGAAAAAATGAGAAAACTTTGTTTCGATTTAATCTTAAAAATTAATTGGAATGAAGAAGTTAATATTTCTAGCATCCAGAGTCTTCTTATGCTCACAGATTTAATGCAAATAAAAAATTTGACTTATGAGCATATGAAGATTAAACGAATTTGTTTGTATACCAAAGCTCAGCAAGAGCTATCAAAAGAAATTTTTCAAAGGATAGCAAAAATGGTTAAAGATCATGAAGAAAGGACTACGAAAATCCTAACTGATGATTTGGAACACGTCAACTTAAGTTCTGGGATTCCAAAGCTTACTCTTTTCCTTCCACAAAGAGAAAAAAGCGATGAAGCGATAGAATGGGGAATAGCTAACAAAGTTATTTTCCAAGGACATTCAGCAGATCAACGGCAATGTTTTTCAGTCATGATCAAAAGTATGCTGGTTCATGTTTTACCCAATATGAAACGGCATAAATATTACACGTTCTAGATTGAAAGTTCTATTAGATGGCGGCACAGAGAAAAATTCTTCATGCCATATCATATTTGGTTTTTGAGAGAAACAGAAGAATGAGAACTCGAGGAAATATTCGGTCCAAAAAATGACACACTTAATTTTGTTGACTTAGCTAAAGTTGCAGATTTTGAAGAATATGCAGCAAAAATCTTCACTCTTGGTCCTCAATAGCAAGTGATATACGCAACAGAACAGATCCATTAACAATGGTCATGGATGGAAGAAGACTTTTTGTCACAAGTCTAAAGTCAAATCATGAGTCTACACCAGACTAGTTAGAAGCAGCAATGAAGTTTATATTTGAATTAATTAGAAGGATTGATGTTGATATTCCTGAAGATATCTAGGCCTTATCTAACCTTATAGCAACAGAGCTCCAGCTTGACAATTCATAGAATCCTTGGCCAATCCCTGCAAGTTAATCCAAGGAAGAATATCATAACCTAGTTAATCTGATAGAAGGATATGCTTAGAAGTCGTAGTGGACTCTGACGCAAGCCCTTACGTCAGCCATTACGATAAATATTCCTTTGTCCTACACAAGAACGTGAGAGACATTGCAAAGCTATGAAAGCTACAAAACTGCAAGATTCCTGAGCGATTGGAAACACATGTGACTCCAGCACACAATGAAGAATCTTGTACAGCATTTATCTTTCAAAAAGAAGATGCTCCAATTATTGTAGTGTGGCTATAAAAGACGATCTCTCATATACAATGAGGCATCGATCTCCTAGGACTAATTCTCTCTTCTCCCTCCATGTAAAAAACTCTTCGTGTGTTTATTGTTTCTATTCTTATTTCTAGTCTCCAGTTGAGTATTCCAGTCGTACCCACCAGTTGGACCTAGTTATATAAATTCAGCAGTTATCTACGTCCCCACACCCCCCCCCCCCCCCCCCCCCCCCCCCCTTCCTTCTTTTCTCTCTCACAAGCCTCTCATATAGACTAATTCATTGTGTTTTGGACTAGTTCCTAAACAGAGATGCCGAGTACAAACCCATTTGGTCAGTCTCTCATTTCTCCTTCATTAACGCTCTGTTTCGCCCTCATTTCTTATGTCGTTGCTCTGCTTTCTCAATCGAAGAGAAAAAACAGGGGACTTTCTAGATGAGAAACATAAAATTGACTAGAAAAATAGATTGGGAAAAAGATCATTTTATAGTGATAATCGACCAAGAGAGATCATCACGTCAACTTCCTGATGTTATTCTATGTTTGTTTTGGGTCCCATTTTTTTTTTTTTTTTTTTGAGAAAATAGTGCTTGTTTCTAAAAAAAATTTCGTAATTTATTTTATTTGTTTTAAGGTATTTAGCAAGCACTTAAAAATAAGGTCAAAGTAAAACGTTTTCAAGTCAACTATAAAAGCTCTATTATTTTCTAAAAAATAAATTACGCTCAAATTTTTCGTAAACCAAATTTTTTTTTTTGGAACATTATAGTAAGCCTCATATCTATAGAAAAAAATTAGAAAGTCTCCCTCAAGTTCTAAAATATTTTATTCCACTTCATATGTTTCAAAAACAAACAATTCTTGCCTTTAAACCACATGCAAAAATGACCACAATGTCCCTTCAAGACAAAATTATTAAAAATATTAAAAAAAAAAAAATAAAAAGATATATAAAAAAAAAATAAAAAAAAAAATTGAATTTAAAGGTGGATATGATATTTTTATATTCTTCTCTTTCCAAACTACCTAAGCACTTCTCCCTTACTTGGCTAACAACAATTGAACTGCATAGACCAATTTTATCGCAAAAGTGTACCTCAGGGACCTTTCACATTGAAATCAGTACCTTAGGGACTAAAATATTAAAATTTTGAGAAAAAATTTCATGCCACGAGGCAACATACGATTGGCGTATGATATTTTTATATTATTCTCTTTCCAAACTACCTAGGCACTTCTCCCTTACTTGGCTAACAACAATTAAACTGCATGGATCAAATTTATTGCAAAAGTGTACCTCCGGGACCTTCACATTGAAATCAATACCTTAGGGACTAAAATATTAAAATTTTGAGAAAAATTTCATGCCACGAGGCAATATACGATTGGCGTTGAGATGAAATCTAAAATCTGTATAAGTATCATTCCGTTTATTGGCTAATGACAATAGGACGAGGATCAATTTGTCTAAAAAGGTTACCTCAGGAACATGACTGTTGAAAATCGATACCTGAGGGACTAAAATGTCAAAAGTGTAAACTACATAGACTTGTACGATAACTAAGTCATTTTATATATTATGTAAATTATTAAACGTGTCAAACATAAAAAATATTTTCTTAAAATATTTTAAAAGAATAATCAAACATTGAAAAGAAAAAATTTTTCTTAAAAACATTTCAATGAGAAGTTTTTTACATAAAATAATAATTTTACAGGCAAACAAAACAGACCATAAATCAGCCAGAACTAGAAGATTAATTAACGAAAGTCTTGCCCTAACATCTGGACCAGTAACTTTCGCATAATTTCGATTAGTTCTGACATTGGACCAACCCATTACGAAATACAGCAACCTAACGTTAGGCGGGGATCTGACAAAGAACATGACCAAAAGCAACGGGGAACTTATCTGGTTCGGCCCACTCGGAATAACGTTTCTTCAAGCTACTCCTTTGGGACTGGTTCAATTACTAAACCCGAATGCGAATTAGTTATAGTGCATAACCAAACACATCTGCAGCAAAAAAGTGTTTATTTGTTTTTTTAGGCAACTGGGTAGACAAGAGTTGGAGTTTAGGTAAGATCTTATCTACTTTACGGGCCCAATCTTCGAAAAGAAGGCAACTTTAAAAGATTCAAACACCAGGAAGAACATTATGGTTCCCATAGATTTGTTTAATCCACCACCAATATGGAAAAAGGAGTTTCTATCATATCCCTGAACAAGTTGCAAAAACCACCTAATCTTCCTCAGATTTTCTTAAGAACCCGTGGGTTGCTTCTGGGTTCCAATTCCTGTCCTGTGTATCCCAATCCAAACTCTTCGAACTGTAAAGTGATAGTACCTCTAGATAAGATTTTTAAGTAGTTTTATGATCAGTTTGTTAAATAATTGCAGAAAATTGAAAGGTTTTTCACAATCATTGGGTCTATTTTTATGTATATCTCTCTAAATTATTTGTATAATTTAAAAAATAATTATTGGTACCACGAACAAACCAGGTGTTGCTTTGCCTCCAAAAACCTTTGCTCAGATAAAGGACAAAGGCCACCGTCACATAATGGGGTGAGATTGACGGAAATGACAGGATTAGTACTATGAAATAATTTGTAAATGTTCCATCTCGCCTGAATCTTTCGCACGCCTACGGTTTGAAATTGGACCTACGAGAAAAATAGAACTAACTTTGGGTCCACTGCTTAGTAAAGACAAGTCACAAAGAAGGAAAGATATTACATGACATGAAAGATTAATAATGAGAAAATGTGTTTACTTTTTCTCTGCAGATCTAAATATGCATATTAATTTTGGGTTCAGTCTTGTCTTCTCTCTGTTTAGGTCTTTTTCGACTAGCAAAGACTAAGCTAGGAGTGAAAATTAGAATGGAAGAGTCCTATCCAACAATTATTCCAATTACTATATATCCGATTTGACCTATGGATGAATACGCAAGCATGCAATGAGATTCTCAAATATCATGTTAACAATAATTAGGATTTCAAAAAGAAAATGTCATTCGTTTGATGAGAAATAAAAAAAAAAAAAGAATATCGAAAATTTGAGTGGCAGAAGCTGAAGCAGCTATTTTTAAAGTAACTGAAAAAAAAAAAAAAAGTAACAATTGGAATAGGGAGTCAGAGTCGAAAAGAAGATTCCTCATTTTTTTCTCTCATTCAAAATTATGCATGTGACTTTCATCTCACACATCTCTTAAGTTCTAAAAGAAAGAAGAACTCGGCTTCTTTTCCATTTTTATTACCTTCCTCGCGTATGTATAAGATAAGAAGGATCTTGAATTAAGAAATAGATTCTAGAAGCTTAAAAAGAATATTTTGAGTAATTTCAATATTAAGGTTCATTGATATTTCTACATATACTAAAATTTTATGAAAGTTTTGGAAATATTATAAAAAATTGAGGTATATTAAAACTTTGTTAGATTTTGAAAGAAAATAGTAAAAAAAAAAAAAAAGTATAATTTCAAAATTTTAATAAATGAGTGAATAAAAAGATGATTTGAGTCAACTTTTAGTTTTGGTTTGCAAATATGCCCTTATGTTGGCCAGTACATTTTCCCAGATTCCCAATCGTTTTGAGAAGATTTCTGTTATTGCCTTAAAAAAAAGCACTACCGCAACTGTAACGATCACAGCCAAGATACAAAAATAATGTCATTTTCTCATAAATCTTTTTCAGAAGGAAAACCAAAAACAGGAAAATTTTGCCCAACCCAGAAAAATGGGTGTCACTATTTCCACCGACAATTTTGTTCAGTCTACGGCTCCATTTTTATTGAAACCAGGATCGGTGAACGAGAAAAATACCTTCTAAACTTTCTCTCTATACAGTTCATGTAAATAGGGAAATTATTTCTAATGATGAGAAGCGTGATTCTATCACTCTCTCGAAAACTCTCAGCTTAAGCACTCACCCTCTTCTTTCTCTCTTTTCTATCTCTCGAAAGTCATTGTCGTCGAAAGAGACACCCAACCCCACTCTTCCATTCCTTTCTCCATTAACAGTGCAGCAAACCTCATCGTCTGTCTAATTTCCTAAAAAGAATAGTCTTTGATTCATTTGTCAAAACATGAAATCCAACCATCCCAAACAGTTTCATTATATCGCTGATCATGTTCTGCTTTTTGGCATCTATTGACATGAACCTCCAGGGTTGAAACTTTGAAGCCTCCACCAGAAACGCACTGCGAGTGACCACATAGCTGGATCAATGTTTTACTGGAAAGTAATAACGTCGGCAGTTTTTTAATCCCATCCTGCTTATCAAGTCAGCCATGTTTGTCATTTTAGTCGTGCAGAATTTTTAATCTCTTGCAGTACCTTTCGCTGTAAACATCCAAATACGAGGTTGCTTGCTAGGCGCAAAATGAGTAACGTTGGAGACAGTTTATTCTACTTGAGAAAATGTTCATATCTGGTTAGTGTAATGGCATACTTTAAAGCTGAAGAAATTAACATATATCGTCCACATGCTGGACCATTAAACGTGCAAGACAGTGAACCAACTGGGCCAACCAAATATGTGGTATATGGGAAACGAAATCGGCGCACTGTGGTCGTCATGAACTCTATTACATGTAGACCCAGTTGTGCCTCGTGAAAAAGTACGGATAAGATCCTTCCTTTTTTGGTTGTTCTTCTTTTCAAATTCATATATATTCCGTGTCAGACGCCACGGCAATCATGTGTTGCGTTTTTCTCGTTTTCGACCCGGCAACCTGATCCGCATCCAGCAGAGGTCGTGGGAAGTAAAGAGCAATTCGGTCCGACGTTAATCACATGGTAATTTACTATTCACCTTAAAAATTTAAATTTAAATTGATAAGAAGAGAGATATTTTTTTCAAAAATTTAAATAGATAGAAAAAAAAATTTATTATTTAAATTATATTCTTTATCAGACATGAGTATACGCAGCATTATTACTGCGAATGTGTCTTGATGCTGCCCTACCGCGATGAGATGGTTGCTTGGTCACTATCAGTGTTTCTGTGACGTCCAAATTGAATTCCTACGATTGGACTAATTCGTTGTGTTTTGGACTAGTTCCTAAACAGAGACGCCGAGTACAAACCCATTTGGTCACTCTCTCATTTCTCCTTCGTTAATGCTCTGTTTCGCCCTCATTTCTTATGTCGTTGCTCTGCTTTCTCGATCGAAGAGAAAAAACAGGGGACTTTCTAGATGAGAAACGAAAATTTGACTGGGAAAAAGATAATTTTATAATGATAATCGACCAAGAGAGATCATCACGTCACCTAACTCCTGATGTTATTCTATGTTTGTTTTGGGTCCCTTTTTTTTCCAGAAAGCGTGCTTGATTAAATGAGCCAGAAGATTTAATTAACGAAAGTCTTGCCCTAACACCTACGAGATCAAAAAACTGGGGCAGTTCAAAAAGTTGACGATCACTGAAATGTATTTAGACATCTGGAACTTTCCCAACTCTAGCTAAATTACCTCAATTGATCTGTTCTCGATTCACTGATCTCCTTGGTATACCTCCCTGCAGGGAATTTGATGATGCTTTTAACTACAAAAATAAGAGAACATGTGATTACTAAAAGAGTTCTAACTTAAATTATTACTTGCGCTGGGACAGGTGTTCTCAAAAATGGTGGGTCAAACAATTAAAAGTTGGGCGACACAATGTAGCTCGCACGTTATGAGGTGTCGGACAAGATATTATAATGTGGCAGCCTTTTTTAAGTTATCGTGTCCTAATACAGAGGTAGGACCTGTTTTTTTGTTTAAGCAGATAGCCAAACCAACTTACGTACGTGCAATCCGACTAATTTTAAAGTTTCCATTTTCTAGTTTCACACAAATCTATAATTATGTTGACAGCACTCGAGAAGCTTTGAACTTGTAAATTTTAAAAGATGCAAATAATCGAGACTCAAATTTTAACTACTAAACCAAACCTTAGCGTTGCAGGTAAAGACCTTGAAAGCATTGATTAGGTCTTTGTAAATAAATAATAGCCCGTAATTGAGCTTTGAATTGTTTATTCAAGATTCTACGACAACATGGAACATCTTCCTGATCTTTGGTAAAGAAGCCACTTTAAATAACACAGACGTCTCATACTTACCGTCCTTAACTCCTTATAAAAGCTTGCCCACCCTTATATCTTTGCCGCGTGCCCCTACTATTTTACAGATTCATTTCCCTAGACGTTGAACGACCAGAAATATCACATAAACCTAGATAAACTAGGTTTTAATTCCTGCCCATCTCTCACTTCCGTTCAATATTTTTATCTGTTTATTCCACCATCTTCGACTGGCGACTGGGCTCCTTTCGCTTTCAACCGAACAGGGTGCTAGATCTTCTAAATCCCAGCAACGTTGACAGCCCGGTAGTAAATACTACCTCCCCAGTAATGACTATAACATCACCCAAGGGTTGCCACTAGATGGTAACCTCTAGCATTTGATTGAACAGACGTACGTGTCTAGTGAGCAAAGCTATCAAGAATTTGTCCTAAACTTGTGGCGATTATCAGAATATTCAAATGGCATCTGTGACTTGAGAGGTCGTGTTATTTTTTTCTCACCCATGCATGCTTTCTCTTTCAGTCACTTTAAATCCTCCACCTTCGACTCGAGGGGTTTGAAAAGTCTTTCACGAATTATGACAATAGCCTCCACTCAGACCTCTTGGAAAAACTTGTTTTACTGTTTAGTTCTTTTGCCTTTTGCTATTTCACTCCTCTTTCGTTGGCATTTGTTCGTTAAAATTTTAAAAAATATTCTTAAAATCTTTTAAATTTTTTAGATATTAAAATTTATTTAGATTTATAAAAAAGTATGAAAATTTTGAAATATGTTAATATAAATATTAAAAATTTCAAAATATATTTATTTTATTCGAAAATTGCAAAATACTGTATAAACAAACGCCATTATATATCCATTTTTTTTTCTCTCTTTTTCTTTTGGCCAACCTTAAATCATGACATTGTGATCATTTTCTGGAAATCTTGTAGGTGTTTGCTTTTTGCTGCAGTGCTCTCAGAAAAGACACGACTTTTATGACTCAAGTTACTGTCCAGCGTACCTCCCTCTCCTCGTGTGCCCTCCTACTTTTTTTTTTTTTTTTTTCAAGTCTGTGTCAAATCAGTTTACAGGGACAGGTGAATTTATTCCCCTGGAATGTCACGTCCAAACTATTCTCCTGTTGATCCCCCAACGGCACACAGGGTCTTAACTCTCTTTGTTTCAGTCGCTGCGAGGGATTCGTCTACAACCAAAATGAATGGTTTCAGATTTATAAGTGATCGTATGATATATAATAAAGAGAGATGAGCTCCATTGCACTGTGAAATAATACATGACATACATATGTTTAGTCTGTGGCCAAAATGAAGCACAGAGGAAAGATCCAGCAAACCCTACGTACGTTATCCTAGCATACCAAGGTACGTGTTATATACGTATATGTAGATATGTAGTGACAGAGAGACAGCGATGTTCAGCATGGAATGAGGTCTTCTATTCTAGGTCGACATTAAAGTGAGTAGATGTTGCACGGGCTCACCTAAGTAATTAACCTAATCCCCGTGTACTATATACTTCTTTGTAATTGTGTACCTTCCATGCAGGGTAAGTAAACAGTTCTCAATGATCGCATTTAGATTTCGTTTAACCATAAAGTGACTAACCTACCCTTTTTTTCTATCTCTGTCTGTACACTCCTTTATTAAATTTTTCGAGAGGTGAAGAAACCGAAAATAGAAAATCTTAAAAAATCAGGATCAATCTTTTATAATGTGCAATTTGTTATTTAAATTGAATAGTTTAAATCAGTGAAAGATAGACATGACAATAATTGAATATTGTAAAGTTTCCAATGTTAGAAAATTAATATAGTATAGTCTATGTTGTGTCTATTTCTTTTTAATTTGATCATCTAATTTTAAATTAGAAAGATTTCAATTCCAAAAACAAACTACTGAATATCACTTATGCTGATACAAACACAAATTGACATTGTGATACCTCGAATCACACTTAAAGTAAGGGAGAAGATAAATAAATGATAGATGGTTAAGTCACACATTAAGACATTATTAAGTTGAATTGAGCTTTTATAATGATCTATGAGCTTCAAGAGCAACCTAGTCATTTTGACGTCAAAGCACAGATGTAGATAGTGTTTTCATTAGACCATTACAAATGGTATTAGAGCGGTCATAATAACTACCAATGTGGACTTGATAGACCTTGACGAGGATATCAATGATTTAAAGGAAGAGATTGTGATACCACGAATCCCACTTAGAATAACAGAAAATAAAGGAAAAAAAATGGTCAAATCCCACATTGGGACCTTACTAAATTGAACTAGACTTTATAATGATTCAAAAAATTTCAAGAACACCTTTTACTAATTATTTTGAAATCAAAACACAAATATGACTAATATTTTTTTGAATCGTTATAGATATAATATCTCAACCAAATGAAATATATATATCTCTCTATAGATATATATATATATATATATATCTATAATCCCGTTATATATCACCTATGTACCATCATAATCCAATTACCTCTGAAATACTAATATCAATTGATCCCCTATAGCATGTATCACGTTGAAATTTAGTTGTAGATTTATCGGTTTGCTCTGAAAATCATATTATCTATCGTAGATTGGTTTGATCGAAAGGCTGGACAAACAATCCAAAGGTCTTGATCAAAAAACAAAAATCCAAAAGCCTTCGCTTCCAAATCCACTAGGAAGAAAACGAATCGCGGAACAAGATTGAGGCTGAATCACACACCCTATTCACTCCTTGAGGATAATATCAACAAGGTCAATGAAAAGAAAAAGAAAATAAAAAGAAAAAGATAATTCCAGTAGAAAGATAAAGACACATCAAAATCACGCGGATCTCGAGGCAGATACACATGGAGATCACGCCACGCGTCGAATCAGTCAGGTTGTGGCAGTCACGTAGAGACAGTGGAGTTGTCGCACAAGAAAAGTACAAGGACACGTGTACGGTCAAACACGGTGGTCGAAAGGGACGCGTGGGGAGGATCGTCCGTACGTCAGTCGCGATCAATGTGGAGGAACAAGATTTTTATCGTACGGCGAGCTGGTTTTGTTTTGTCGGGGCGCGAAGGGGGCATGGCGGAATTTACGAGCCATGTGTCCCTCCTCCTCTATTATGTGGCACCGTCCTAGCCTCTTCTCACTCGACCCTTCACGTGACCTGGCCACCACAGACTCATCATTCTTACCATATTGCCCTTTCAAGACCTATTACCTTTAGGAACAATTCTTTTCCACCAATGTGTCCTTTGCCGCCATAATAGTCCTTACTGCCGTAAAAAGATAATTCCACATACATACAATACAAAAAGACTAGAAGCTTCTATACTCTTTTTTTTTCCCTCTGTTTTGCGAGCAGTTTCTATGTCCGCTATTAAGCATCGATAAAGGCTCTCTATGTATGTATTCTTCAGCAATGTTTCATTAAGAAATTTAAAATTAACTATTTATCACCCAAAAAAATATAAACTATTTTATAGTTTGATAAAAATAATATAAAACTTCTATATGGATTATAGAAGATATAAATTATATATTCAGTATAAATAAAAAGGCTTCCAATCAAAGTTGCACACAAATACGTTTATATGGGACTAATGGATGTCACGTTTGCCAAGAGAGAAAATATTGTTGCAACGTTAACGTTTTAATCCTCTAATGAGCATAATTTGCAGTTGATTGCGACAAGATAATAGACGTTATTGTCACGACGTAATAGTATTTTAGTCGTGTCAATAAACCTACATTTTTTTTTCCTGTTTGTTGGGTGCTCCCGAGAGAGAGGAGTAACAAACATTCATATTTAGAAGTATTTTTATATGTTTATAAAAAAAAAAAAAAAAGAGTATTTTTATATGGGACGACTTTTTCCAAAATTGTCATATCTCATTAGAATAATTTTAGTGCAGTCAAATGATTGGAAAGCGATCAAGTTGATATGATGTTTTGCGTGATGGGTGGGCGGCTGAACTTATGTTATAAAAGGTTTTCTAAAGATTTTCTCTAATTTCCTAAATAGGCAAGTGCAAATATAAATTAGTCTGGGGGTATTTATATAACTCAACACCCTATTGGGAAAATCTTTCACACGAGCCTCACATGAGCGCATGTTAGGCACTAGGGAACACACACTTTCCTCGCCTCTGTGAAGATAAGCCTAAGAAGGTACGTGCCGCAATTACACGCAGTTTCTTTATTTCGCAGAAAAAATTGATGGGAGGAGTGAAGATACTGGACCGTCCAGTGTGCCAAGTGTCCATGGGAGAAGTAAGTGACTCATGTGGTTCTGCTTTTATTATTTTTTCGGTTGGTGGCTGACTTGGTGGCTAAGTTTGGCAGAGCTTTTGATGCCTCTCCTCGATCACACTCCTCCCATGCACATGGCTGCCTCACTTGTGCTCACTCTATAAACCTCCACGTTTATATTCTTCAGACAATGCAATCATGTTCTTTGGTTTGTGTTGGTTTATTTTAGACGTCTTTTAATTAAATGCGCTTATCCGTATATAAATAATTCCCCATTTATTATAATAATCAAGGCAGAGAGCTGAGAGAGGATAAGGATGTCGTCTAGTCTAGGAGGGGTCCCTTATTTTTTAAGGGTTATAGGTTATATAGCATGCTTTTTTTTTTTTTTTTTTATCATAACTGTTCGAGTTTATCATCTCCCAATTTTTTATATAATACTTTATTTTCGTCTGGTTTTATTGTCGCTTTATATAATCTAAAGGTTAGAAAAAAACAGGGGAGCTAGCGGAGGGAGGAGGCAAGGAGGTCGCCTCCTATCAGCAAAAGGGCAAAAGCTGCATTGAATGTCGTATTGCTTCGGGCATAGGTGAAGAGTTGGCTTTTTTAGCGAAAAGGGACAGCCGAGCTTCCTAAATTCGAATGCTGCCGTACTAGGAGCCATGCGAATCTCCAGTTTCAAGATTCCAATGGCAATGAGAATGCGATGACTTCGTTGGGGAAAGACAACGTACGACGTGGGTTGGATGGATTATATAAATAACTGCGTATTTCAAGCATGAAATATCGCAGAAAGCAATTAAGTATTTGCGTAACTGCAGAGCATGTTTGCTAAAAGATCATTTTCAGTGCAGCTGTTTTTGGTAATCTGCAGAATAGGTTAGCTGTATGAACATTAACTGTGGCTTTCAATGATTAGACGGGTGGTCTGGAAATACAGCACCAATCAAGCGGGTGATTACACCCAAAAATCCCTTTTCTGTATAATTGGAGCAATCCATAGACTCTCCTTATCTGGAAAGAACAGTTACAGTACAGTGAAAGTCTCTTTTATGCTACGGACGTCTGTATTTGTTTTTATATTTTATATTTATATTTGTTTTGTTTAAGCTTCTGTTAGATATGGAAGACAAGAAAAAGATTGCCACTCGAGAGTTACGAAAAAAGAAGAATTTTAAAAAGGGTCCAAGTTCACAGTTATCTTGAGATACATGGGCGCCCCTCGTCTGTCTAACCACGTCGAACAAGTTGCGGGAGCATCACCTGCCGGAAGACGGAGTCGCTGTTACTTGATAAAGTAACTTTTTTTAAAAATAAATTAAAAAAAAACAATGGATATTGTTCTTAGTATTGTTATTTTAAAAATTGAAGAATACGACTTGTGGGGTCAGTTCCACAAATTCCTGGCAAGTTGACATAAAAGAATTGCGTGAATAGTGCAGTTTAGCAGTTTTCTTTTCTGTTTTACTGCTCATTGTGCTCGTGGAGTATATTATTTTTATTTCGGGCCTATAACGAGGAAGATGGTCTTTTAAAAAAATAAAATAAAAATTGGGTGAGTGGAACGGTTCCTTTGTCTTTCCATAAGAACCGGACAGTGGTAAGTAAAGATGATAAGATGGTGAGGTAAATGACTAGTGACAAGAAAGCAAAGTATTAGATCAAAATTTTTGAAGATTTGAAATCGTGTAATGTGACTGGATATAGGTCCCACCCATTCTCGTCTTTTCTTAATTTTCTAAAATAAAATTCTAAGTATAGATTGTCGACCTCACTGATTGGTTGCCTGAAATATTATTTGGATGATAATCTAGAGATAATAGGTATTGAATATGATAATGCATTTTTTTTTCATGATATGTAAGATTTATATACTGTATTTTTTTTTTTAAATTGATCATTCAATTTAGATTATATACTGTTGAGAATTTGGTTTCAAAAAATATATTTTATAAAAGATGAAATACTGGAATCTAATTCAAATCTCAATGACAATTTCTTTCTGCGCCTCTAAAAAAAAACAGACGAATTTTGTAAAACATTAAAAAGTGAAGTTAATGTCATAGATGGTTCCCTTCCCTTTTCTCTAACCCACTTAAATTTACGCACATCTTTAGGAGGAGAGGAGAGGAGAGGGAGAGGCCACTCTAACGATAAAAATACTATCCATATATCTTTATTTATTTATTTTTTCCCTAAAAAATATTAAAAAGGAGTTATTTTTGTAAAACGGAAAAAAGAGAAGTTATCACTAATTTTGTGGATAATAAATGGTTTATTATATCAATTTTGCAATTTTTAACTGTCTATCCGAAAAGCCATAAATGGCAAAGTTCTCTTATTATCGAATCTATTTTTATAACTTTTGTCCTGTACATTTTGGCAGTCTCCGGAGGTGGCAATTGCTAGATAAACTTTTCTCTCTTATTTAAAAAAAAATAAATTAAGTTATTGTTTTGGGATAAGTACTTTTCTCTCCTCTACGATGCCTGTAGAACATTGTTTCATTTCAATCCCAACTGGCGTATCACGCGCTCCACCGCCCTCGGTTAGCCTAGGGCGTCGCGTCGATAGCAAGTCCAAAGCCCGTGTACCACGGTCATGAAATCGTTTTCAAATTCTAATCAGAAGAGGCCACATAGGATCGAAAACATTAGCTAGGACTCCACGTGGACATAGGAGAAACCGCCGTTCAAGTATGACGCTCACAGGCCAGTAAATCACAAACCTCCCGATTATTTTAACCGCGGTGGAAAATCTAGCTCCTTGGTTTTTAACCCGACCACGGTTAAACAAACCTAACCATGGTTAAGTCCCACACAAGCAGTTTATAAACAATCCTACCCTGCCGGGGTTTCTGTAAACAATCAAATCTCAAAACCCATCCCCCAAAATGATGCTCGGAGAGCCACACCGTCCTAACCCCACGGTACGCGTTCCCCCGTGGTCACTACAAGACGATCCAACAGCCGATATCTATTCCTCTTACTCCTTAAGTCCCCTCTCTATCAACACTGACGGCAATGGCAACGGCTGCGGCGATTATTCGCCGTACGGTCTCCAGGAAGCACTGAGCGCGCTCCAACGCTACTTGCCCTCCAATGAAACCGACCTGGACTCCGATTCTGACATCGTGGGCCGCGAGTCTGACGCTCCGGTTGATGCGTACTCCTGCGACCATTTCAGGATGTTCGAGTTTAAGGTGAGGCGATGCGCACGGGGAAGGTCGCATGACTGGACCGAGTGTCCGTACGCCCACCCTGGCGAGAAGGCTCGCCGAAGGGATCCAAGGAAGTACCACTATTCGGGTACGGCATGCCCAGATTTCCGAAAGGGCAACTGTATGAAAGGTGACGCGTGCGAGTTCGCACACGGCGTATTCGAGTGCTGGCTTCACCCTGCCCGCTATCGTACACAGCCATGCAAGGACGGGACCAGTTGCCGAAGGAGGGTCTGTTTCTTTGCGCACACGCCGGAGCAACTCAGGGTTCTGCCTCAGCAGAGTCCCAGGAGTGTCACCAACTCGGTTAACTCGGTTGATTCCTATGATGGTTCGCCTTTTAGGCAGGCGATTGAGGCTTCCTGTGTCAAAACGCTGCCGTTTATGTCCTCCCCATCATCCATTTCCCCGCCTGGGACACCTACTTCGGACTCGCCTCCGATGTCGCCGATGACCCAGCCGCTGAGTCGCTCCCTTGGTTCCAACTCCATAAATGACATGGTGGCGTCCCTCCGGAACTTGCAACTGGGAAAGGTGAAATCTTTGCCTTCTTCCTGGATGGCCCAATGGGCTCTCCCGTATTCGGATCCCCGAGAGGATCGTTACTCCGACCCGGTTTCTGCAGCGTGCCCACAACCCCGACCCAGGTCCCGACCCGCCGTGGATTCGGGTACCTCGACTTGTGGGACGAAGGATGCGAGGAGGAACCAGCGATGGAAAGGGTGGAGTCTGGGAGGGATCTGAGGGCGAAGATGTTTGAGAGGCTGAGCAAGGAAAATTCGCTGGGTCGGTCCGACCCGAGTCAGTCTAGTGGTACTCCGGATGTGGGTTGGGTTTCTGAGCTCGTGAAGTGAAGCGATTTGTTGACAATGGGTTGGTTACAGTATCTGGGTTGATTTCTTTTGCTAAGATCTCGGATTCTATTTTGGGGTTCATATGGGTGGCCTTTATTTTGATTTCTCCTCTCTCTCGCAGTGTGAATATTATCTCTGAAGCAAGGCAGAGGAAGACTCTGGAATTTAATTTTGGAAGCAAAAAGATGAAGACGTGTGTAAATACTTGGAGAACCATCGGGCGATTCGGGTGAAGAGTAGAATCTCTGTTTTGGGGGGGAATTTTCTGAAAACTTCAGAAGAAGACAATTGGATATTTTAGATTATTAAGGAAAAAGAATTGGTGTTAACCTTTTGTATAGGTCGCTTTGTCTGTTGGTCTATAATGGCTGTGTTTATTGTTACCCCATCCCACTTACTGATCTTTTTGATCATTGTAAAAAACCTTCTTTGGCATGTATGCTATTTTCCCAATGCAATCAGTAATGTTAATGTATATTTTTGTAATCTGCCAACTTGTGCCCTTGTGCTCCCCCCCTATTTATCTTGCGTTTGGGTTCCTTTTTTTACCTTTACCCCAAACAGGAAAATTTTGTGGGTTAGTAAAAATAAAATGTTCTCTCTAAAATGTGAATAATTGGTTTAGCTTAGCGAAAAAAAAAACCCTTAAATTGATGAGGATGAGGGGCACATACATTCCATTGCGCTCCTCCATGTTCTTGCAACAATTTGGTTTTTGTTACCTTATTATTATTATTTTTGGTTCGTGTTATATTTTGCCATTTGTGGACAATTTTTTGTGGATGTAAGTGTGCCAGGTGGTGAGAATTAGGGGCTCTTTGGATTGACTACAAATAGTCAACCTTCCATGGATGTCGTATATAAGGGGACACCAGAGGTCTGATATCCGTGGTAAAGTGGGTTTGGGACAGATGGGGGATTTTAATTTTGTGACCAGAAAAATTTCGCTGCCTTTAAAAGTCCAGCTCCACATCGTGGTGGGGGCAGAGTTGGAATTACGGAGAAAAGCGGGGGGAAAATATCTCTGACAGAGAAAAATAATGGCAGTAGGACATAGATGGAAATTAAGGTGAAAGAAAAATTCGGTCTGACAAAAGAATAAATCGTAGGATGTGTAGTTCCCTCTTTTCTTTTTCCTCATTTGACCCTTCCAACACGCAACATCATGAGCCCCTCTCACTGTCTCTCCCTTCTTTTGACCTCTGATAAAAGGGCATGTAGTTTCTTATGATGATGTGTGCTCCTGAAGTCTCAACCGTTGGATTGTCAAGAATCCTAATCGTGATGGATACGGAGAGCAGTCATCATAGGGTAGGGGGTAGGCCTGCGATGTTATTTTGATTCTGACATTGGGATGTAAGGGATATTAAATTTACATTTAATAAAGTAAGTGGGGTTAGTTGGAAGTACTAATCAATACGATCAACTATATATATAATATGCAATGCGGCTCAGTCGAAATATAAAAAGGAAACACAGATACTATACGGGATGATCTCTATGGACTCTTCCAGAGTTCGGTGGAGCTTCAGTAGACGCTTTATGTATCTTTAATAAGGATGCAAATTTCAATAATTTTTCACAAATTATAAAATCATTTTAATACTCTAAATCCTTTTCACAAATTTCAATTTCTTTTTTACAAGTTTTAATAAAATTCATTCTGCTCTTGATAATTTCTTTTTTTTTTTTTTTAACAATATAGCCCATACAAACTCCTCCGCTTCGCCCATCGGTATAAATATTTGACATACATGAATTAGATAAAGTAAAAAATCTTACTGATGTCTCCAACGACATCCACGCACAGTTTTTATGGGCTCCAACGAGCAAAATTCTTTTGCCGACAAGTTTGTTCAATGATAGGGGGTACTGAATTGGAATCAATATCTCTTGCAATTTAAAGAACGAACTTTTCGAATTGTATTATAAAATTTGAAGAGAGATAAATATAAAAAATAAAGTATATATTATTAAATATGATATATATAAAATTTGAAATAATATAAATTTTACAATTAAATTATATTGTATCTGTTACTTTTTAAATTTGATCATGCAATTTAGATATAAAATTAGAGAGTATCTAAATCTGCCAGACACGTCTGTTCCAAATTACAGATTACAGGGACTACCAATATGCCGCGTCACAGTAGGCGTAGCCTCGAGCATTGCATGACCTGCACGTGTTTGTGCCTTACGACGTAAAAATTAGCCTCAACAGGTGTCTGCATCTTCCAAAACGCCAACATTTGAGCTCCCTTCCTAGTCCCCAAGGATTTGCCTTAACAAGATTTTCACGGGAGGAAGCCCTCTGGTTCTGGTTCGTTGTCCATATTATTGTAGACTTTCGCACAGAGACGCCAGACTGCATCAATTATGGACTGCTGTTTTTAACCTCTCCGATCTTAACCCAGTTTGACATATTAGAGGACTTAATGCAGGGGAAGAGACAAACAAATTAAGGACCCCCATAAATGACTTATCGATTCAAACAAAGACTTTCCATGTTCAAGAGATAAAATGGGCCCGTGTTCTGGGCGCAGAACGAAAGATTATATATATGTACAACTTTGACAATTGACAAGCAAAAGAAGATCATCACCAAGAAAAGGGGCGATATGCAGTGTGATTTCCCGGCACCTGGAGGTTACCGTCAACCCAAGTAAATTGATTATGCGTCTTGAGGGGGTGTTGCCATCATGGGCCACTGGTTAATTTCCTAAAACCACCAAGCTTTTTTTGTCTCCGCCTATCTTTATATTAATCGGCCATTGACTAACTTCACAGGTTATTTTAACGTCCCAGGTTAAAGTATTTATCAATTGTCGACCTATGAGGTAGTCTTACGATCAGATGGTGACAGAATTGAATCAAAGTCATCTTATATGGCGTTATAGGAATACTCGAAAGCAGACATGTACGCCTTGATTTGTGCAAAACCCTGTCTTACTGATGGACAAAGCTCTGTACACAGATTAGAAAATTGGACGTGATTGGTAAGTTTCCATCCTTTTGCTATACGAAGCATACTTTCTTCAACGCGTGGAAAACTTATCCCCTCCTTTGCGAAGATCTGATCTTCCACGCGCAGGGTTTTCTATGAGACCATGTCTAAAATTTACCGTCAATTTTGAAAAACACGGTAACTTTTGACATCTATCGAGTCCACCTACTCTTTGGGAGGCTGGGGTCAGAGTCACAGGGGACTGAACGAGGAGGGCCTTGGCAGAGGATCATATGATTATCCTGGGCTGTAGTATTTGAGATCTACAGGTCTAACTTCTGAACCATCATAGGCCCACTGCCGCAAACCCAGATTTTTGAGTCTGCCACCTATGAAAATTATACTAATTTTTGTGTGAAGCGTTGCAGTTTCCTATTTTGAGTTTGTAAGGGCCTTGAGTCCATTCTGGTGTTTTGTTTGGGCCTTGTGTCCATATTGTTGGTTTGTAAGGGCCTTAAGCCCCTTTGGTGCGTTTGCGACGGCCTAGGGCCAAATAGTCTTGAAGGTATGTCATGACTATTAGCAGTAGCAGTCGTGTTCCCTAGATTTTAATATATTTAAGTTCGTTGCCTGGGAAAAAAAAAGGGCTACCTTGGTGAATGGGTAATGTGCACTCTTTGTTCAGAGAAAAATATATAATACACTATTTTAGACTATTGTTCCTTCTCTGATGTACGTGTTATCTATACTACCAATTTCGAAACATGCTAAAAGCCTATTATGTGCACTCTTTGACACAATCCGAGAACATGGTAATGTTTTGACGCATCACATAGTTGTTTATCTACAGAACCAATTAGAACTTAACCAAGACTCCCACTAAACAGTCTGAGGTTGTAATGTTTCAAACTTGGTAATTTGGAAATCGGTTGCAAAAGAGATGATTGTTCAAATATGAGAAATGCCGTTTTCTCAAGCCGTAACAAGCCATTTTCTCTAAGGCCACAACCATGAGGTGACTCTTCATCGGCAAATGTCTAATTTCGCATGTATTGTTGTCCATACGCTGTAGCTTCTTCTGTGATCACATGCTTAATTAGGACCCAAGACATCAAAATTCCAAGGGATTGCTATTTCCGTGCTATTAATGGGCATATAGGACAAGCAACTGGGGAGTTTGCTGCCTGCTGGTGGTATTAGTTTTCACTTGGTCTTAGAAATTCAACAGTATCTTATCTTGGCAAAGGGAAATTTTGGGGTTGTATGTTATGGATTGGGGGGACGAGTTACATGGAATCCAGGAAGGACCACTTCTATTATGTAATTATATTTGGTTGCTAGCCAAAGGGAAAAGAAAAGTGGGAGGAGGAATCTACCTATCACTTCCTATATTAATTCTTCCTCTGATTTCCACTGGTTTTGATATTGAAACTATATTCCTAACTTGTATCCGATTGGTCTGTTCCTTCCAACATGACCAAAACATAGACTAATTTTCACTGCAGTTAATGCACACGTTGAAATTATATATAGTTGAAAAGTACATCTTAATTTGTTCAAGCTCAATTAAATCTGCACATGTAATGGCTAGGCTCCTTCCTATAGCCCTATTGTACAGCAAAGGCATGAAATCTTCGTGCATCCTCAAACACCTACATTGACTGGGCCCTCTCGCTTGACTCACGGTGAAAGCCAACAAGTTGGTTGGTTGTTTATTTTGAAGAAAAAGATTGAGATAGAGCGCAGTCAGTCAGACTAAGTCAAAGCTCTCAGAAGCTTTTCTTATCCGTCTACATTACATATTATATGGTCACTTATGCCATACGCTCTGCCTCTGTCTCTGTCTCTCCCTGTGTCTCTCTCCCCATGGGCTTTTGGTTTTGCTACTGTTGAGTTTGAGTGAGTAAGTTGGCAATGGGGAGAGCTCCGTGTTGTGACAAAGGTAACGTGAAAAAAGGGCCATGGTCGCCTGAGGAAGATGCCACTCTAAAGGAATACCTCGAGAAACATGGCACTGGTGGCAATTGGATTGCTTTGCCTCACAAAGCAGGTAAGAGCCATGGGCCCATGGTGTGGTTGTTTATGAAGCTCTGTCGGCAACTCTCCTCTCTGAGTATGATGTTTATCGTGCTTCTGAAAGCTGTTTTTGAAAACCCATTTCTGGCTTGTTTTTCTTCTTTTAGAAAAACTGTCATATGTTTGTTCTTTGGCGATTTCTCATAATCCCTTTTGCCTGAAAGACAGTCCGTCTGTGTTTCAGGACTTCAACGTTGCGGCAAGAGTTGTCGACTGAGATGGCTGAATTATCTCAGGCCAGACATCAAGCGTGGAGGGTTTACTGAGGAGGAAGACAAAATTATCTGCACTCTCTATGGCAACATCGGAAGTAGGCAAGTCAATTAATTTTACGTACTGCTTTTTTATCTTAGAGTCTTTCTTTGAAGGTTTCAGACATATTTAAGTATTCCTTTATTTATAATAATGATGGTCCTTATTGTTATTGATTATAGCGTTTTTGGGATTGATTAGGTGGTCTGTTATAGCTTCCCAACTGCCAGGTAGAACAGACAATGATATTAAGAACTACTGGAACACCAAGCTGAAGAGAAAACTATTGGCAGGAAATAATTGTCCCAAGAGCGTGAATAGGAATGAGACTGCTAACAATATTAGCCATCCCAGCTTGGAACAGTTTTGGGCTTCAATTCCCACAGTTGAAACCTATGAACATGGGAATTCCACTTGTTTTGATTCAAATTCCAGTAGGTTGCCTTATCCATTGGACGTGATTGGCAGGCCAAATGATGATTCAAATGGTCCAGTACTGAACCCCAGTCAGTTTCCTATGTCGAGAGCTGCGCAGGTTTCAGATTTTCGCTCCAGTCCGAGTGAGAGTTACAGTACAACATCATGTCAGAACGTTTCGGGTCTTCCGATTTCATCTACTTCGGCTTTGCAGAAGAATTGCGGATTGTGGTCCGGAAATGGAGTCGTCAAAGGGGAAGGATTAACGATTCTGGATTTTGGGTTTGAGTCCCATGATGATTTGCTTGATGGGTTTGGATTTCAGGAAGATAAAAGAGAAGTTGCCACGTACTTGGGTAACTCTCCCTAGATTACTTTGCTGGCTAATAGTTCTTTCTGAGCATTAACCTTTGACTGACCATAAGATAAGAGAAAAAATAAGATAGGAAAGTATCTTTTTAGATGCTTATGTAGGGTGGTGTTTGGTTGAAATGTCCGATGTAATATTTGAAGTGTTTAAGTAATATTGTACATGGGATTATGATAATACATAATTAAGGATAGATCATGTGCGGGTACTGGTTCCTAAAATGTTTTTGAAACATCGTCAGAGGAGCCTCCTTGTTGTATGTATCAACTTTGTTTTGTTCAATTGCTTAAAAAAAAAAGAAGTCTCTTTGTTTAATTGTTTGGTGTACGTGAAATGTCGACGGCTGTGAAAGACGTGGGTCAGCAAATTTTTGTTTTGTTCTGACCGTTCAGTGCTCACGAAAGTTGCATTGGCCTAGCCAATTCAAAGACGAAGATCAGTACGTCTCCATCTGACGAGTACCCTCTCTCTCTCTCTCTCTCTCTCTCTCTCGAACTTTGAACAATTCAAAGTTGGTTTGGAGAATTCAAAGTTGGTTTGGAGAATCATCGATCATTATCTTCCCAAAGGTATATCGATACCGGCCTTCTAATTGTTGGAAAATCAGCTCGACGTCCATGCATTGTCGCCAACAACGGAACCAACACTTGTAATTAGTACCACTACTAGAATGGTGACCTAATGGTCTTAGGGGAAAGGGTGAAAGTCCCAAAGAGCTAGGCAGGAGTACTTCCTTGGATGGAACCTTCACCCCCAAAATTTGTCGCATTCTCGTGGATGAAATCAATGCCTTCTTTGTCCTCTTAATAAGAGGAGAGGTGCAGCTAGCTGCTAGTCCACACAATTCTTAACCAAATAATCCAGAAGCTTTTTCCACATTCAGTGAGGACCAGAGCACTAGACCTACATTTATAGAGCAGATAATTACAAATTTACAAAGATATTAGCAGTGTTATTCAAAAATAGTCAATGTTCATCCGCATGAATTCAAAGTGCTTAAATATTTGAATTCTAAAGGCACGGATACTTCTATGGTCTTGAAACCACTGATAAAGCAATAAAAATTTCACCATTTCCTTGTCTATATATGTGCCTACAGACTATTCGTCTGACACCATCATTTACCATCTCTGACTAACAAAACAAGAAACGACTAATATACAAGAAACGCCTTGAAAAGTACCATTTACTCCTGTTCTCTCTTTGATAATTCATTCCCGGTGTCAAAATTTCTATAGCTGGTTTGGTTCTTAGAGTCGTGGCTAGCTGCATTCTCCCAGGTCAGGATTTTGGGCTAAGGATATTCAAAAAGTTGTCCATGGAATAGTCAGGTTGAGCGACAATATTTCAAGAGGGAGAAGCCAATGAACTTTGTCGGGACGATCTTAATCGAGAATTCTGAGGGCTTCGTTATAATGGTAGGTATTATAATATGAAACGTGATCATGGCCATATTGGCCTTTCGCTTGGTACATAAGCCTTTTGTATAGACTTGTACTTGAAAAATAATGACCATAAAGTGCCCTTCATTATTGGCCTGGGGGACCAGAAAATTGCTTACACTAATAAAGCAGTGGTTTCATAGTCCGCCTTTGTCAACTCCCTCAGCTTTATATACTGTGTCTTGAGCTTCCGTGAACTTTCTAGGGCATCTTTCAAGATCTTAGACTACGCAACTCTTGACTTTTTTTACCCTTTTCCTTGTGGATCATAAGCATGCCCTTCTTGACTAACTTTTATTCAAATATGCTCTCATTTGAATGAAGCCAAGGAGATATATATTAATCAAGAGTGCTTTCACACTGCTCACAAACCAAGAATATTCAATTTGCATGTCCTTAGCTCAAACAACTTTTTATTTTACCTGCAAAAGGAAAAAAAAAAATTTGCTCAACTGCCTTTATCTCATGCATTGCATTGCATTGCAGCATTTAAACCATGGGTACATATACACACTACCTTATGCGTCACTTTTGACCTAGTTAACCCCGTTACTTGATGCAAAACAAGAGCTAGCCACGAAGTATAGATTAATGTTATTCTAGTTTAGCTTTGGAGAAGCTTAGGATGTTTACTTCGCTCTAAGTTGACGGAACTAGAAAACAAAAACTGAGAAACTGTCACAGCTAGCGGAAGTACTACTGGTTGGGGTCTCGAGACTCTTGATGGACAATCATCCAATCGGAACTGGTTCAGTTCGCAACGCTCCGGACGGACACCTCAGCTTCAAACATCTTATGATATATATCCAGTCAACTCAGAACAACTGGCGGCTGGGGACCTTTTTTTTTTTTTTTAAATCAACATCTGAGAAGTTTCATTGCTAAATGGAAGTTGAACAGTCACAGTTGTAAATCTCTTTTAGTAAGGTTCATTAATTGTACCAATCTGTCGTCTGTCTTCTAAACACCATTTAGCAATATGATGACCCTTATAGTGTTGCCTCCACTTGGCATCCAGCGTATTTAATTCCAAGCTCTTATACTCCTGATTGCCAGCGCCTCCCGTTCCATCTCCCAATCAAGTTGCTGAGTCCTTTTCCAAGATTTGGTTACAGAATACCAATGAATCCCTTCAATGATAGTGAGAGCAGTGGCGGAATCATCATTGAATTTGAAAGGGACAAACTCTTAAGGCGAAATGACAATTTTTTTTCCCTAAATAATACAAAAAGTGTCTTAGAATTAAAATATCGAAAATTAAGGACTAAAAATATTAAAAATATTGAACTATATTGTAATGAACAATATTTTTAGGCTAAAATTTGTAATGAACTGTAAATTCGATTGATATTTTCTACCCCTAATCAACAGAGACTAAGCTTTTAGTATTTTGCATTAGATGTAATGCAAATTGCAAATCTAATACCAACTGCAAAAGGAAGGTTTATGCAACTTATACAATTTTAGTCAGAGAACTAGATGTCACTTTTATATCATCATGAAGTCTCTTTATCAGTTTCAACAACACTTATTTCAAATTCAAATTCAAATTCACAACCTAAATACTAATCACAATTTCAAATTTTCAACAACACTTATTTCAAATTTCAAATTCAAATTCACAACCTAAATACTAATCACAATTTCAACAACACAACACTGTAAATTCTAATCTAAATTTCAACAACACATAATCAATTTCAAATTCAAATTTACAACTTAAATATTAATCACAATTTCAACAACACAAATCCTGATCTAAATTTCAACAACATTGATATTTCATGGCGAAGTAAACTTGATTCGCCAATAATCAAGCCCCAAATAAAGTTAAATGGCCAAATTTCTATGAGGCAAAACATCAAACGTTTGCTGTACATATCCAGCGGCTCAAGTTAAAATCAAAACATGCCTTGTGCCTTGATTCTTGGTTGGACTCACTGTGACTTTGCTTGTTAGATTTGTAAAATGCATGGAGGCAAATCGTGCTGTTGTTTTCAACCGATTTTTTTTTTTTAAATTCCAGAATATGGAAGCAATTTTGGCTCGATTATGGTTGTAATCAAATCGTTGAACGGTGAAGCCATTTCCACCAAGTTGAGAGGAGAGGGAGGAGATAGGAGAAAGAGGCGGAGAGGTCAAAGGGGGATCGTGCGTGTGTGAGAGGAGAGGGGTGAGGGGAGATAAAAAAAAAAAAAAAAAAATTTAAGCAATGGGTGAAGTGTCTTTTCACCCTCTTGCAATTTTAAAAGAAAAAAAAAAAACAAGTTAGGCTGGGCTGCACAAAACTGGACCGGACCAGATTTGTGGTCTTAGTGGTCCAAATCCGGTCTGGTCCAGACCAGATTTGTAAAATCGGTTATCTCCGGTCCAGTCCGGACCGGACCGGATTTCTTAATATATTTAATAAATATATTTGTTTAATACAAACATAACACTTTTTTACACTTTTGTAATTTTTTATTTTGACTTATGGTACTTAAGTTTTTTTAAGACATTTGCAACTTATTTTTTTTTTTTTTTTTTTATCTTAAGAAGTGAGTTAAAAATGAAAAAAAAAAAAAGCTTAAGAAAAAAAGAAAAAGAGAAACCGGTCTGCACCACTTAAATGGTCCAACCGGACTGGTTTGGATCGGACCGGATCACTTATATGTGGTCCGGGCCGGTCCTTAATTTTAAGTACAACCAGAAATTCGATCCAAAAACCGGACCGAATTTCCGATTGTTCACCCCTACTACTTGGGCCTAAGGGGCAGGATGAGTTTTCAGTGGGCCTGGTAAAAGAAAAAAAAGGTTAGCTGTAAAACATTTTTTTTGGGGAGCCAACGGGGGTGATGGCCCTTGTTTGCCCCCTTGCATCCGCCAATGGTCCCGAGTCCCTCCCGCTACTAATTTGTTGCCATTAACATAACAAGTCTTGCTGCAGGTGTATTTCGGCCTTTAGCAGCTGGTGAACTTTTTTTTTTAATTACTGTGAGAATATAAATTGTCCAAGTTCCACATTGGTTAAGAATGCAAGTTCTTTGTGTGTTAGGTTCTATAAAAATGCCCTTTTATGTACAAGTTAAACACACCTTGATAAATAAAGATGTAATCCTTTAGTTTTCTACAATGGACATAGGTCTCTCTAGACCAAACCACCTTAAATCATTTCTCTCTCTTGCTCTCTCTAATTCTTAACATGATATCAGTACTTCCTCTGGAGAGATGATAGGTCAACCAGCTAAGAAGCCAAATAGTCATACATACACAAATGAATGTAGACTTGAGGTAACTAATAATGGAAGGAAGTTGAAAAAAACAGCAAAAAAGGAAACCGGCCAGCGAAGGGAGGTGGTTGAGAGGGGTCGGCTAAAGGGAAAAATGGTTGGACGCGTGAGATGCACGAGCACTGCTAATCCTTGACAAGGACTGAATGGATCACCGGAGGAAGCATGTGAGATCTGCATGCGTGTGGGTGCTCGTGAGCCACCACACGACGGCTCGTTACTACTGTCATGGACAAATGAGGACGCTTGTTGCTGTAGATACTCTCCAGACTAGTCGTGACCACCAGAAACTATTATAGACGTCGGGATTTAGCTCCAAGTTCGCCAGAAAAACACCCCAAAAGTGACCAGAATGTGTGTTTTATTTAGGACTGGTTATTAGAGAACAGAACAGGAGAGGGGAGGGGACAGAGCTCCTTTGGTCGCCAAAAAGGGTGGTGGGGAGAGGGGGCAGGAGCATCTTAGAGCCTAGGTAGTTGCTTAAGGCCCCCACAACTTCCCATTTTTCTTAATAGTTAATAGGCCCCAATTTATATTCAATATTTTAGCTTAGCAAAAAAACAAGATGCCCCAAAATCTCTTGTAAACTTTTTGGAATTCTCATTAGATGCAAGAAATGCATACTTGTTACAAGTTGATTTTTTCATACAAGTTCAGCTTTGAGCCCATAAAACCAACTGCTAACTAAAATCAGCCCATTGAAATGGATTTTTAGGAACCCGTTGGAGTCAATGTCAAATTAGTCTTTAAAGAAGATTGCCGACTGGATTCCAACGTTTAACATCTCAAAAATTCCATTTTCTAAATATATCAAGTTATTTTGTTAATTGAAAATAGGTTCGAAGAATTTATAATATATGAATAAATTTTTGTTCTTTATTTAATTTGAAAAAGTTAAAATCTTTAGATTAGGAGGACTTAAAAAAATATTGTCTTGTACTTGAAAATTTTTTAAAACATGAAGATCACCCTTGACATTGTTGGTTTAGTTAGATTTGTTTTCAGCATTAAAAGTTTTAAAAAATAAAAACTTACACTCTGTTGAAACATTAAACTATATAAAAAGATAGGAAAAATATATTTTTCATCGGCAAACTACTATATAAGTTGCACCTTACACTCTAAAATACCATGTTTGAGATATTATACCTACAAACTACACATCCTAATATATTGCACCATCCGTCTATTTTTTTTTTCAAATTAAAATAAAGATTATACACTTATATATAACTTGCTATTCACATGATTTTAATTTTTAAGGACATAATTGTCATTTTCGTTTTAAAAAAATCAATTTGCATTTAATTTGATGGAAAAAATAGACATATGGTACAAAAACTCGTTTGTTCTATTATACATGATTATCAAATTAAAATGTGACGTCCCCTTCCGCGTCTACTATGAAGTCATATTGCTAGATCTTTAGAAGTCAATGAAAGAAAGTAGAGCGTACGTAGTTTACGTAGTATAATAGAGATTAGCTCGACCTTCAAGATTCAATTCTGATCCATATCAATAATTAATGCCTATGATGACTCACTCTTGTTTCATGCATGACATACTTAAAAAAAATTAAATAAATAATTGGAGCAAATGAATGATTACTCAAGAACTATTTGACAAGAACAAGCAAAACGAATCACGCAATATTTGAAATTCCTACTTAAAAAAAAAAAAAAGAGAGAAGGAAAACTACCTTAATTAGTTAATGGACCAATCATGTTAGCAATTCATAGACGACAGACACTGTTCTGTGACCTGCGAGATCATTGAGGCGAGATAGATGAAACTCAATTTAGGAAGAAATCCGTCAAAACCGAAGTTTGGAAACTGTTAAATGGATTTCTTGTGTTTGATGCTGTTATTTTCGAGGAGCTTTCTTTGCCTACTTTTAAGGGTCAAGGACTCCAAGTCTCCAAGGAAGAAAAGAAATTTTCTTAAATTCTGTTAGTACGTCAGTTGGAACCAGCGCAGAAGTTGCCAGGTCTTCAAAGCCTAGCTAGGACTAGGAGCTGATGCTCTAGGCAATTTGTCCTACTGTTTTTTTTTTCTTCGCACATTTGTCCAACTGTTGTTTTGACAAGCAGCTTCATTCATTAAATACTATGATAGAGACGAAAACTTTAGGTAGCAGATTATAGAGTATAGCTAGATATTTCAACTTCACTTGTAGCCACTAATTAGCTTCTAGTCATGTGTTTAAGAGACGGAAACCAGGTAAAACTATGTGGATTAGTAATTGTTTTAGCACATGCAAGAACAATATTCTTGCGGCAAGCCAAAGTCAGGAAGCTAACGAGTTGCTTCAGAGCTCAAAGCATGTACAACTCCCATACAAAGATAATCTGGTGGAGGTGACCTCAGAAAGTCTACTTATTTTAAGCATAAAAGTATATATATATATATCTGTCCTGTTTTGAGAAGAGCTCCATTTTATATTTGAATCAAATTCATTGTATTCGAGCTTCACGAATTCTACGTCTCCTTGTGGATTCGAGGAAGAAGCACATGCCCTTGCACTTTCTACCCCACCTCCGCTTTGTCTGTAACTCTTTTTCTTTGGTAGGAAAGTTTCCATAATTTCACTCTTGTTTGAGTACTCTCCTTGCATATTCGTGGAGATGAAAGGTAACCCATGTGGCCATGTGGAAGATTTCTATTTATCTGAAGAGTTTAAATAAAAAAGAAATAATATATAAGGAAATTGGTCTATGCTGATAAGCTTGCAAACCATATCAACGCAGCTAGAAAATTGGTCTTAGACCATGTCGTGCGAAGTCGTTCATTTCATGTCTAAAATGCTAAAAAATACTATTCGGCCCATTATGATCCACATATAATTGGACCAAAAAAATCCAATTACTAGAACTGAATTTTTTAATTTTTAATTCTAGAAATTTCGGTTTTATCTATTTCGAATTCCGATATATTTTGAAATAGAATCGAAATTAAAAAAAGGATTCCAATTGGTAAAAGAATCGAAATCGGAATTTCGATTCCAGTACCATCCCTAAATTTGATTCGAAAGTTTAAGCAAACCATCTATATGCAGCTAGAAAATTGGTCTTAGACCTGTGTCGTACGACGTCGTCCATATGCTATACGACATCCTTGCGGGAACTCTGCAAATTACAATTAAATAACGAAGGACGCATGAGTAATTCAACGTTCTATAGCGCGTAAGAAACAAAAAAAAACTTTTTCCCGCGTAATCAGAACATCCTCCGTAGCTCACAGAGAACAACAGTCCTCTGGAGCCTACTTTGACACTCTTTTCTCTCTGATCCTTGGCGGCCTTCGTCATCGTCCTCCTCCTCTTCTTTGTAAAACGATTAGTTTCGATGGTATAATTCAATTCCTAATTCATATTTCCCGTTTTGTAGATCTAATTGCATCCAGCTTATCTGTTTGGTTCTCGTAAGTTAGGATTTGCTTATTCTTTTACTTGCGGACATGATTTGGTATATATCATTTTTTTAGGTTTTTCGTAGAATTTTTTCCTGTATAGTTTAGAAGTTCTGTATAGTTTGATAATTCTTGCGATTAAGTTGTAATATGTGAAATTCACTTGCAAACCTACCATCGATTTCTCGAACCATGTGTTTTCGCTCTGTTAGAATTTATGAAAATCCAGCAAAATCTGTGGTTTTTTGTTCAAGTCTTGGAAAATTATTCCGATTCAGCTGAGGTACGGTGTATTTCTTTTTCGTGGAAAGTAAAACTAGAATTAGATTTCACGTGAGATTGACAAATTTTCTTGGCAACCAAACATAGGGATAGCAGATCCATCGATGTCGTTTCGCCCTTTTTTTCTTCCAAGCTTGGCAGTCCTTTATTAATTCGTTGAAGCTACATTGCATGTTTGATAAATGGAGTTAACATATGATACAAGAGCCCCCCTCCCCTCTCAATGTTTGTAAAAATGATTCTCATTTCAGGACTAACATATACTATTAACGTTGTCTACTAATAGTTTGTGTTAGTTCTAGCTTTCTGTTTTTTTTATCCCTTCCCCAATTTAGTGTTATAGCTTGTCTATTTTGTTGCCCATGATGATGTTTTTGACGGACACTTCTTGATTGGTGTTGCAGTCTAAGAGACGCGGTCTCTCATTGGAAGAGAAGCGTGAGAAGATGCTTCAAATCTTTTATGATTCTCAAGACTTCTTCCTTGTGAGTAAGCTGTATTATTAGGGTTGGAGGCATTTTGTGTTTTACTCCTAATGTTGTTTCATAGACACAGCAAGAATATCGTCTTTTTGCATGCTTCTTTTCCATGCACAAATTTTCCTTCCTTTCATGCTCTGTTAGACTTCTTACTACTTATAACAAAGATGACCACCAAAGGACGGACACCTGTTTTCCTATTTATTGATAAACTGTTTTGGTGGATCATTCGATGGCACCATCTTACTCTACTGCTTCAGTTCCGTAACAGCGTTGTTGCATCTTTTTTTTTTTTTCCATTGATTGATCACTTACAGCCATTCTTACAAGAACTTGATGCAATGTTATTCTTTTCAAAATTACTTCAGCTTAAGGAGCTTGAGAAGTTGGGCCCCAGGAAAGGTGTGATTACTCAGTCTGTGAAAGATGTTGTCCAAAGTTTAGTAGATGATGACCTTGTTTCAAAAGACAAGATTGGAACTTCTGTAAGTAAGCATTTCCGACGCTTTTTTCAATGGAAGTTGCATTTCTGTAAGTAGTTCCGTGGTGGATAGCATGGGATATCTTGCATGCACAAGTAAAAGTTCAGTTGTTCTAGACATCTGTCAAAGACATATTATGATAGTATGAATACTGAATAATCCTGGCATTTACAGTACTCATGAATTTCCAGGTGTACTTCTGGAGCCTTCCTAGCTGTGCTGGAAACCAGGTGAAGTTCTAATGACTTCTTAACTGGTTTTGAATTGGCATCAATATTCTAAAACATGTGAACGGAACTTCAGTTAACTCTGCCTATTTGTTGACCAGCTGAGGAATGTGTGTCGGAAACTTGAGTCAGATCTCCAAAGCAGCAAGAAGCGGCTTGCAGAACTAGTTGACCAGTGTGATGCATTAAAGAAGGGACGGGAGGAATCTGTAAGTCCATTTCTTTCCATCTCCTTTTAAGGTAAAGGATGAAGTGCTATCTTTGTATCTCACTCAAAAACTTTACCAGGATGAACGTGAGGAGGCCTTAGCTGAGCTAAAAGCCATTGAGCAAAAGCATATTGTGCTGAAGGTTAGATTATAGTCATCATGCATCAAGAAAAATTAATTGTTTATTAAAGTGTATGGTTACAATTCATATACATTTTCAGGATGAGGTGGGACAGTATGCAGATAATGATCCAGCTGCCTTTGAAGCAATGAGTTAAGAAATACCTATACTCCCAGTTGATACATAAGCTGTACTATGTTTTCATGATTATCAAATCTAAGCATCAAATTAACTGATTCTTGCTTGATAGTATGCATATTGATCATTTAACAAAAATTATTGGCAGGGGAAGCAATTGAAGTTGCCCATGCAGCAGCTAACAGATGGACAGGTTTTCCTTCTATGCCTATCTCTGTTCCTCTGTTATTAAATATATTTTTTTTTCTGGTGAAATGTCTGGTTCCCATAGATGGTGAACTCCAATGCTGTCCTTTCTTTTAGTCATTATGGCCTAAAACTTCACAGATAACATCTTCACATTGCGGCAATGGTGTTCAAACAACTTTCCCCAGGCCAAAGAGCAGCTTGAAAACTTGTACAAGGAGGTATGTTACCTGATACTTTCAATAGCATATTCATATTGCAAACAGCCCATACAAATAAATCCCACTGCCACTTTGGTGTTTGATGGCAATGATTTTTTTTTAGTGTAGGGGCTTGTTTGATGGCAATGTTTTGTTTTTTTGGGTGTATGGGCTTGTTTACTCAAGCTATTCTAATTTTTGCGATAGGCTTATAGCAAGTTATATCAACCATATTTTCTACCATTTTGTGCATCCAAACTCATCTTACGGCGTGCTTTTTCAGTAAATGAAGGAAAAGAATTGAAGCCAACTCCAAAATAAGGCTCTCTGACTGCCTCAGTGCATTTTGCACGTCAAGCTAAAAGCAAAACAATAGAAAACACCTTTTGTTCTGGTCATTCCTCCTCCATAAGGCAATGAGAGTAAACCCATATCTCTGAAGGACAAGATGATTTTTTCCCCTCTTGTTAATAATAATGTTGACCACAAGGGTGTGCTCTATATCTATGACGGGTTTCTCTATGATGTCTTTCTTTTATATGTAAATGCAGGTGGGAATAACTGATGATTTTGACTATCTAGAGTTACCAGCAGTACCACTCAGCTCATCAGCTGGTGATTAGAAGACTGAAGGCAATTTTACTACGCCTAGTAGTGTGCTTACATTTCCTTTGGCAAGTGTTGTACGGTACTGTCCAAATTGACACCCACTGTTGGAACCATTTCTGACCCAAGTGCTGTTGTGTTGCTTAATGCTTCCTTGAATCATAGTGATGAGCCAAAACTAGCCTGGATCAGAATGGACAGCTTTTTAATCTCTATTACTGTAAAGCTATTTTTTTGTTGTTTGACTGAATGGGAAATCTCTTGTTTCTGATGGCAGTCTCTTCTATGGCCTTAAACCTTTCCCTTCATAGAGGAAAAATAGAATTGCTCTACATTGATAGGTTTCTACTCCACAGAATGACGGTTAACAATTTTGAGAGACTTTAATGAGTACTCACATCCTAACTTCATTGCCAGAAAATTTTCCATGTTCCGGGCTCTTTTAAAACTGTTATATTCTTGACCCTTAAGCAGAATCTATGGTATTTTATTTCCATAACAAGTATAACCAGGTACGAAGCCAGGGGGCTGGGGGTGGCCATGGCCCCCAAATCTCCCAAAATCTAATAAAAAAACACTCTATTGTTTAGCATTTTTTACTATTTTATTCATTTTGACCCCTCAAAATATTTTTTTATGTATTGGCCCCCAATAGTCGATTTCTGGCTTCCCTAGTAGAATGAATAGGTCTGGTACACGCCAATCTCATTGTCTTTCGAAATCATCTCTGGGAATTTGATTTTTGAAATCTCCTAATTTAAGATTCAAAATAATTGAGAATATTCCACAACTCCAATCATCAATGCATGTGGCCGTGGTAAGCAGAAGGATTAGTCCTTTAATGACGAGGTCCCTCTGTACACAGCTCGGCAATGGGTGGCGAGTGAACGTGCAACCACCATTTCCCGTACAGGTGGCATAAACGAAGGCTTAAATATGGATCTATAAAATCCCCGTTTTCTAGCTGCCATTACAAGCCAGATTGGCCTTCTCCCTCTGAAAATTCTCCCAAGGCTTGGGCTTCTCTCTCCGTCTCTTCTTTATAACCCCAAAGGCCTACTGAACCCCATTGAGCCAGAGGGAGTTTTCACCGCAGAAGGATACCCTAAGGCTAAAAGAAAAGAAACCCAAATCGGAGTTTCTAGATTCAACTGCAATGGAGATGTTGAGAGTTCAAGTTCTAGTAATGGCTGTTTTTGTACTTGTTTTGGCATTGGTTATCCCTTCCATCCATGCTCACAGCCCTGCATCTGCACCTGCGCCCGCTCCTGCAAACGATGGTCTGTTCTCTCTCTCTCTCTCTCTCTCTCTCTCATGTACACGCAAAAACAATAGAGATGCAGGTTTGTTTAGGGGAAATATGTCTTCAAAGTAAACTTCTGTTTTGGACTCTACTTCTTTTGAAATTTTCTTGGGTTCGGAAAACAGTCTGATATGGTTGATGGTAATTTTCCAGGCGCAGCGATTGATCAAGGAATTGCTTACGTGCTGATGATGGTTGCTCTGCTACTTACCTTTATGATGCATTGACATGTGAATTCTCAAGCTTGAAACATTTTCTTTCTGGTTTATTACCATTTTTGTAATCCCTTTATTCTTGCCAACATAAGGTTCTTTTTTTTTTTTTTTTTTTTTTTTTTTTTCGTTATTGTGCGTCTGTGGCCTCAAGAGAAGAGTACGTCTTTCCTTTTGCGGTTATTGTCCCTACACAAAAGAAAAATGGAGTGGTAGTCGTATCACTGCACGGTGGTTCCCACTTGATCGGAAGTCTAGGCCTCCTTCTGCTTACATTTTGACTTTTCTTTGTGGCTTTCCTTTAGGGTCAATAATAATGTCCTCGCCCCACCCTGAACCAACAATGTGGTTGCCATTCTGATTTGTTGACATTATCAACTATGTCAAACTTCCAGCGTTGGCCCCCATAATCATGTTTGTGCATTTCCAGCCATCAAAAGTGACAAGCTGTTAGGAAGGATAGATATTCGTGTAATATTTAATAGCTTTTATTAATTTTCATATCCTATAATCCTATATATCTGATTCTTATCCCAAAATCTTAAACAATTACAATAAATTGTATTATTTAAACTCAAACTTATTACTCATCTGCCAAAAACAGAACAGAAAACAAATCCTTTTTAGTTTTGTTCTAATCCAAATCAAAACCTGTTTAGACGGATCTTTTTGGGTTGGAGGAGTTGTGATTTCGTATAGGGCAGTTCACCGGTAACCGGAACGTGTACCGGTGCCCAAGAAGCAGTGATATTGGGGTAGCAATTTCACCACCACCGCTGGGCGGTTTAATGGTTTGAAAATCTTCGCTCAACTTCCTCATATCTTGATCAATTACGAAATAAAACGCTTATTAATGGTTTTCAAATACATTAGGATCAATTACAAAATAAAATGCCCATTATGAGTTTCCAAATACATTATGATCAAAATAAAACGTCCATTAATGAGTTGGACGAAATAAAATGCCTATTAATAGGCTTCCAAATACATTATGATCGAAATAAAACACCCATTAATTAGATGGTATATTCAAATAACCCATCAATATTCATTAATACTTTTTTCCTTGTCTAAAATGTCAAAAAAAAATCTAAATTTAATTTGATACCTTTTGCTGCTAAATTTTATTAAATTTGAATCTTCCGCACCTCTCTTTCAGGGGTGGTTAATGGTAGTGTAGGTGACGGTTTGACGAAAACTGTCACCGTCACTGCAATTGATGGTATCACATATTTGATACCGCCACTGCACAGCTAAGACACAATAATTGCCTTTGCCGGTGACGGTATTAACGGTAACGGTTATACGGTAGCCGCTTAAACCATGTAACTGTTGGGCCAAAAAAAATGGGTTTTTTTTTTTTGCTTTTCATTTTTTTCACTATTTTGGGCCATTAAGACCATTTGATGCCCATATATAAGCAACAAATATAATCATTCAAATATTATATAACCTGTTTAAATTTCCAACATAATATCATAATCAATAATCATATCAAATGGACAAATATCATAACCTATTCAAATATAATATCATAATCATTAATACTCATAAAAAATATAATAAGCTGTCCAAAAGTCCAACATAATATCATATTCAAACATAAAGACTAAAGTCTAATAAAAGTGTCCAACAATGTGACATAAACCAACTAACATATTCCAACAAAAGCCCAACAAAAGTATGTCAAATAATCAATAATCATCTCAAGTCTAAACTAGGGGTGGTTAACGGTAGTGTAGGTGACGGTTTGGAAAAAACTGTCACCGTCACCGTAATTGACGGAATCACATATTTGATACTGCCACCGCACGCTAAGGCACAATAACCGCTCTTACCGGTTACGGTACAGGTAGTGGTGATGGTTAAACCGCCACCGTCGGTGCAAATGAACACCCCTACTCTCTTTCGATGCAAACTAAGAAGTTGTTCAATTGATAAGGAGAGGATTTTTAGAAGCATATTTTGCTATTTCTCTCTCTCTCATGAATGGCCAGTTACCGAAGGGTAACAGTAACCAGTGGCGGAGCTAGGATATTTCTTTAGAGGGCATATTAATTTATTATTGTTGTTAAAATAAAATAAAATATATATTTCATATATGAATTGTAACTTATAACAAAACAAAAACTACGCATAATGTTTTATAACTACTTCAATTTGGATACATCAAAAAATCAAACAAACCTATGATTCTATAGATCTCCTATCATAATTGAGCTCGATGACGTTTTAAAGAATAAAAGTCATCTATCAACAATTCTACCCTAAAAGTTGCAACAATTTCTTTCTCAAGTTTTGGGACTTGTCAGGGCAGTATATGCGGTATGCCTTAAAAGAGATAAAAGATTGAGAGTAGAAAAAGAAAAGCGTCATTCAAAAGTTCAAAGTTTTGATTTTGATGGGAGAGAGTAATCTAAGAATACGTGATAATATTATGCTTTGAAAAGAAAATTTCAACTTCAAAAACCGTCTTTCAAAAGAAGTCTGAGCTTTTGTATTTCCAAAACTCCAAAAAAATATATTTGCTTAAAAAACCTCTTTAGTAGTTCAATTGAAATTTCAAATTTCAATATTTGTGTATCATTAATGACCACCTTGGAGAATTTTTCAAAATTCCTTAATCATAGGAATTTTCTTAATATTAACTAAATTCTTTAAAATTTGTGTAGATATGAATGAATTTTACACAAAATTTGGGGACAAGATGACTAGGTGGGGGGAATTTTTTTTTTTCCAAAATCTCTTAATATAGGAAATTTTTTCAAAATTTTTGGGTGCAGAGCAAGGACATTGGCATGGGCTGTGCCGATGACGATGCTGGTGGAAGGCATAACCACCACCAATACCACCTTGCACAACCCTAATTTGGTATTCCATATACTAGTCTTATCTAATCAACCTCCAGCGATAATGAGCCAAATTTTACTGCTCTAATTAGTCCTTTAATGGAGTTAAATTGGAATTTCCTCCGCTATTTCAATCCATAACCTCTGAGTTTTTGCTGCACTGTCAAAACATGGCACGTGAGTTTCTTTTATTTTACCTCGGCTAGACGGTTGGAAGTAACTCTCTCTCTCTCTTATAGTTGTCTTTTTGGTTGCTAGATACAAAAGTTGCATAATAAGGTTTTCCAATTACTAATGCGAGAGGTTATTTCTCCTTTTTTTTTTTTTTTTTTTAAATTTTGCAGGTAATAGATATTATTGACTTCACACCCCGCATGGATCATTCAAAATTGGACGATAATAGAAAATTGAAGGATGCTGTTTGTTTTTTGTTTTTTAATTCCATGTGCGTGGTTGGGATAGTCATAATTTACCGACAAAAAGATGTCCTCATCTGCCTTTTGCTTGTATTTTTGAGAGGAACAAAGATATTCAAACAGAACCCTTATTCCTATGGGCCCCTGAAGTCCCTTTTGTTGGGCCAATTTAATTTTGGGCCTTTGTACCAGCTACGTGGAACACCGAATAATTGGGATACGTATACAGCCGCATTAGGGCTTCAGTTGTTCCTTTGAAACTTAAAGACGAAATTGGTTCTTATTGAAAGACCCACGTGTGGATATGAAAGATTACAGGGTGCGGTTAGTATACGAGGATGACGCTTCCCAGTTCTACAGTTCCGTTGCTCCGCATGGTTTACATTCTAAATACTATGAGCATCCTTCTTATCAGCCATTGGAAACGGATAGCGACGAACTTAATGCAGTCTCGTTCTGGACTGAAATTCCTGTTCTTTTGGTCTAACCCTTCCCATGAAAGAAGAGGTATCATGTGTTTTTTTTTTAATCTTAAAGTGATTGCATCTGGAATCTGGTTGGCACATGGGGACTCGGAAGAGGTTGCAGCAGCCCTCTCTCAGGCTCTGCGGAATCGTATAGAAAGGTCACTAATCGCCCATTTCCAAAACTTTAAAGAGTTGAAATTAATGTTTCATGTAACCTGACATTTCTCTTATTGTAATTGGTAGATCACTTACTGGACTTTCCTACATGAGATTCGGAGAAGTATTTTCAAAGTATACCCCATCTCAAAGTGAGGACATTTTCAAGTTTGTTCAATGACAAATATTGGTAATAGTGGTAGTAGTGGTTATAGTAGTGGTAGTGATATCAGTAGAGGATGTATCTTAAAAAAAAAAAAATCGAGAGGAAATAAATGATATTAGTTGGAATGTTGCTGGGAAAGATGATGACCACTATAACAAAGAATTTATATAACTAGTCTAGAGTACTTTTCTGGGTATTGCTCTTGCTACTCAACTGAGCTCAAGTTAGCTTTAATTCCTACTGCTCTACCTCCCCTAAATGAATGTGTCTCTATGCATTTATGCTAAATTGTGGTTAGTAACATTCTTTGTTCTAGTTTCAAATATAACGAAGTTATACTCTCTTAGTTTGGTTTGGGAGTTAAAGGGTTGGGAGAGGTTGGGAGTTGTGCAGTTACTGCCAACATTTCCACATGCTACCCCTCAATGGCCTATCTTGGTCTTGCCGTAATGGTCAGTGTGAAGGCTTAAAATTTGTTGATCTTGAGAACGTAGTAACTCTTATTTAGGCACAATTTGAAACTAAGCACAAAATTATGATTGGTAAGAGAATGTTCGCCACCTAGTGAGTTGCGAAGGTCAGTAAGGACATTTTTGCTTGCAGAGCACGTTGTCAAAGCCTTATTATCAGAATAAGAAAGACCTTTGCAAAGCCACATTATCAGAATTGCTAGAAGCAAGAAATGTATCAGAACTTATCAGCAAAGTCTCCCCTAGAGACAGATGACCAAAGAAACTTTTGTATATCTTTTTCTTTTTCTTTAATAAATAAAAACTGCTGGATGGCGCTCAAGATCTCTTCAAACTACTCATAGCAGTGGTGGAGGGAGGGGGGGTCTAACCGGGGCCTTGGCCCGGTTGGACCAATTCAAGACATTGAATTTTTATTTTTATTTTTTTATCCTGTAAAACTTAACTTGTAATTGATCAAGACAATGGCTGATATGCTATTAATATACAATTTTGAAATTATATTGAAATTGTGAATATTAAGACTAGGTTGTAAAATTGTGATTAGGACCTTAGGTTGTGACTTGTGAAATTATATTGATGAATTTTGTTTTGTTTTGTTTTGTTTAGATAATGGATTAGTTTTTGATAAAAAAAAAAAAAAATCAGCGGGATTGTCTAATACTCCTAATGTGACTCCTACTTCTGAGACAACTATTAGTTCGAAAAGACCTAGTCTTTTATTTAGTCTGAATGATATTGTTGTTGACCTAGGATTAAGTAAACTCATTGAAGAATATAATGTTGGGATTAGAGATTAAGTTCGTAGGGAGTATTTGATAAAATGTCCTTGTCAACCGCTTGGGCATGATTTTCCCAAGAAACAATATGGAAAACGAATGAGGGCTTTTTTGGATGCATGGTTCAAAGAATATGAGTGAGTGGATACGGTGTATTGCTTGTCGTGTTATCTAATTAGAAAAAGTAGATGATCAAGATCTGAGGAAGATGTGTTTATATCTACAGGATTTAGCAATTGGAAAATGGGAGTGGAGATATTTTGGAGTCATGTTGGTGCATTTAATAGTCTCAGTAAATAGTACGGTATGTGTATTTCAATATAATATATTTTTAATGTTTTTAGTCCTTAAATTTCAATATTTTAACTCTTAAGATATTTTTTTGCATTACGTAGTAACAAAAAATTTCTTGCCGTTTTCCCTTAGAAGTTGGCCCCCCTTCAGATTGATTCCTAGCTCCGCCACTGACTCATAGGGTTGTTAACTCCTAGATTTTAACCAAAAGGGGTCCTTGGAAGTTGGCCATACCTGTTTTCTACTTCAAAATATTTATAATTGAAGTATGTTTTCTTGAAAACTAGGAATTCTTATTATTTGTTTTCAAATTATTGCAAATGCGTCTATTTCCGCCCTTTTGTTTGTTATATAAATTCTTGGCTTTTCTTGACTGTGATATACCCATGTTTTCTCCTGTCTCTATTCCTCGAGAATTGCTGAGGCGTCAAACTTCTTAGCTGATTTTAGGAGGAATTGTGCAAGCACGACCATTTTGTCCAGGGATCTTAAACTATGAAAAATCAGTGCCTGCGAGAGTTGCTCTGCAGATGAGCATTTCCTTTAAATCAATCGTATATCACTGTATATGCTTCTTTCTTATGATGAAAACAATACCTAAGCAGAACTGGGTCATTTTGTATGAATTTCTTTCGTCTTGTTCTCCATGTATTTGCGTACATGTGTTAGAAGTAGCTTTGCGCGTGCTCTGTATCTGTGGTCATATCTGGTAACTTGGTTGGAATCAAGTTGAACATTTTGATTTCTTGCTGATGCGTGATTGGACTATCTGCAGGAGAGGACATTCTACGGTGGAGTTCATCTTTGCTGCTACTGAAAAGGCAGTCGGGTTGTACAAACGCAGTCCAAAACAATGGTCGTTCCTCCCTATGCTCGTCCCCGTACCGGGAGTATGGAAAATAATAAAATTTTCATTTCCCACGAAGGAAGAGGCATACCCTTACAATCAAGGCTGTACGTGTTTAAGTCATCGTAATGTGTCTTTTGTTTCCATACACTGAGCATTCCTTAATGTTCTGTCTTGAAAGTCAAGTTGCTTTTTCTTTTTCTTTTTCTTAATATGGCTGAACTTGATCCTGCCAGTGAAAGTGAAAACAGAGGATCGGAACCACTGGGCACCAGTGACAATTTGAAAATATAAATCTTTGAACTTTTTAGTTTCCTCTGTTATGGACAAGATTCATTCAATACTTCTTGTTTTTCCAATTCTTTTTACTATTTAGACTTTTGATCAGCTGGAAGTGCCGTAGAACTTGTTTTGCGAAGACACGAGATATTTATAAGATATATAAATATCAAGCCCTCGACATTGTACCAGTCTGTGTTCATTCTCTTCTTAAATGAGGTAGTTAATTAAATGAAAGAGTTCTGCTCTAGGCATAACAACAAAACTTCGTCTAAGAATTCCATGTATAAGGTCTTGGAAGAACCACCTAATTAATTAAAACTCGACAGATCTGACTGTTGAAGCTTGGGGATTCCGAGACCAATACATAGGCATTATGAACAATTTGATTTCTATCAGATCCAGTGGCTGAATGATCGGGTACCAAAGAGAATGTTGAAAGTATGGATCTTCATATTTATAATTTCCTGCAGTTAGTGGAGAACTCAAGAAGTCTATAATTGGGTATGTCGAAGGATTGTGTCTCATTTTGAAGATGTTAGTTGACACGCTTGTTGAAGCATCTTCTATCTTTGAAAAGGATTTTGAATTTTGGCGTTACTCTTTTGAAACTGTGTTTCCAGTCAAAGCCTTGGATGTAAGCAACTTTGGCTTCTAATGAGAGATCTGAAGCGTTAGAATTTCGTAGCTTTAGAGCCTCAATTCCAGCTTGTGCGCCTACTGAGGTGCTTTAAGTATCTCATAGCAACTTCTTATGGGACTTCTAGTTAAGCTTTCAAATTTGACCCCTCTCATAGATCAACCAGTTCTCATGAGGTAGCCCAATGTGCCTCAAGAACTCTTTCCTCCGAACTCTCTCTCTCTCTCTCTCTCTCTGTAGTCTATCCTGAGCCTATTGCAGATGTTGTGGCTCAAGAAAGAGGATCATCCCAATTTTTGTTGTTTGGTTGTTTATTTCTCTTTTGCTGTCAAACGTTGTTATTGCGTCTTGTTTCTGTGAGATTTTTTTACCCTATCACGCGGTTATTTAACTAAAATGACTATGTCCTAATGGTGCTAGAGGCGGAAAATTACATGTGAATTGGCCTTCTCCATCTTCCTGTTAGTTATTTGAACTAGAAGTAAATCCTAAACGAAGAGTTATGGATGTACTTCAAATAGGCTTCCATGGATTGGAAGACGCACAAAAAAATTTGTTTTTAGATATTGCATGTTTCTTCGAAGGAGAGTTCCTAGATAGCATATTGGATATATTAAAAAGTTTAGATTATTTTCTAGGCAATAATATTTATGTTTTTGTCGAAAAATCTCTCATAACCATCTCGATGGGAAGGTTATGTATGCTTGATTTGCTGCAAAAAATAGGTCAAGAAATAGTTCGTCGTGAATCTCCTAAAGATCTTGGTGGGCATAATAGATTATGGCGTGATGAGATGTCCTTCACGTATTGAAGCATAACACTGTAAGTAGATCACTATGATAAGTACATTTTCATAAAATTCCCTTCTAATTAATTAATAACCATTATATATTTCTTCCACAGCAATCAATTAATTGCTCTTGTTTACCAGGGAACGGATGCTGCTGAAGGTGTTGTCCTAAAAGTGGCTCCTCCGACAAAGGTACGATTGACGGCCGAAGCCTCTCAAGGACGAAAAAGTTAAGAATTCTTAAAATTGGAAATAGATATATTCAAGGGAAATTGTGGGACATTCATGATATATTGAGCACACTGGAATGGTGTGGAAATCCTTTAAAATCCTAATGAGTTACGTCTCTTGGAGTTGTGGGGATATCCTTTTCAATCCTTACCGACTAGTTTTCAACCAAATAATCTTGTCGAGCTCAGAATGCGTCACCGCCGCATCAAACAACTGTGGATGGGATGTAATGTTGTAAGATGTTCACCTTTGCTTATTTATTGGTTCCTTAGTTCTAATTATTTATTTTACATTATATAAGTTCCTCCGTTCTGAATCTATCTAATTATTTGTTTGTTTAACAACAGATGTAGAACCAGAGAAAAGAGAAAAGAGCAGATGCAGAGTTGAGAGAGAAAATTGTCTCCGTTGTATTGAATCAAGCCAATTACAAAAGAAAGTTATATACACTTGCCAAAGAATGAAAAACGAAATAATCTGTTATCAAAGATTCTAACAGAAATCCTATAACGACCACTACAAAGCGAGAGCAATGGACTGAGCATAAGAGAGGCTCGGCTAACAAACTCCAGCTCATAGGACTAGCTGAGAATCTGACTAAGCATTTATGCATCCACATTAGCATAAAATGCTCTACGACACGTGCTGTAATACCATCTTCTCCTTCGAGTCATTCTTCTTCATCTTCAGCTCATCAGATGACTCTACAGCAGATTCTACTTGCTGTAATAACTGAGTTTAGGCAATTTGAAAAGCATTGACCTAAGTGGGTCTGAGGAATTAATTGAGATACTAGACTTTTCGGGAGCTCCAAATCTTAAGAGGCTAGATCTTGAAGATTGTACAAGTTTGTCTCAGGTCCACTGCTCTGTTGGAGTTCTGAAACGGCTTAAAGGATTGATAATTCGAGGTTGTGTTAGTATAGAAAGCCTTCCAGATAAGATCAGCTGGGAATCTCTGGAATTAATTGATCTTCATAGCTGCTCAAAACTTGCTAAATTTCCAGATGATGTGGAACATATGACAGGTTTGGAGTCACTGGATTTCTCATGTACTGCCATAAAAGAATTACCATTTTCAATCAATAATTTAACTGGTCTTTCCCACTTGTCGTTACCGTTCTGTGAAAACCTTTCAATTCTTCCGAGGGCTATATGCAGTTCGTCGACTCTGACGTATTTGACATGGCAGACGGCAGTTCTTGTTTCTTTCTGATCATTCCATTACTTTCCAAGGCCGACGTAGTATATGGATGAACACAAACAAGCCAACCCATATGCTGCATTATTGGATTAAAAAATAATATAAGACTTTGAAATTGGGTTTGGTAATGTGTAGGCAGGCATGATAGAACCCTGACCATGGAAGGAAGGTGTGGACACCTTTTGCGGAGCTGGCAGCGCCGAAAGCTGAAAATTAAATATTTGCCATGCTGTTCGGGTGATTTGATCGCACCTCCTTAGCCTTGTCAACGGCAATCTGCTAGAAGCCGAGCGATCCTGCATGACCGAAAAGCAGATTTATTAGAGTGGCTCACGTCCTAGCAAGTCACTAATCTACAATGGTGTTTAACTCATGACCCCGTTACATATTATATACTAAACTAGTATACTTTATTACTTTGCACGGCCACCATTATATGGAACTTTCTTTATAATTTCTCTCGTCTTTCCACCCACGGTATGGTGGTTTCCTTATAATTTCTATGTTACGTTTCCACTCCACAGAAGCAAAGAAGGGAATCCCTTCGGTAGGTAAGAATGGAAACAAAAATAATATTTTTTTTTTGTAGTTAATCGAGAGGAAAGGAAAAGGAAGATGGAGAAGAAGACATTAGAAAAAGACTACCCGGTCTTTACAACAACGTGTTAAGACATATATCAATCTAATGATCACTATATTAATTAACACAAATATTTATCAAACAAATCCATATAATCGATTATTGGATTAAAACTTAAAGCCTTTATATTGGGTTAGGTGATGATTAGGTGTAGGATAATGATATAGAGACTCGATTAAGACCATTATTAAACCAACGAGAGCATATATGCAACATTACAAAGGAATCATTCGTTGGAGGTTGCACCCAACTAACGCACACAAGCGTTTAATAGTCAAAAAGGTTGGGAACGCGTCTTCTCGGTTTTTTCCATCAAAAGACTCAATTTCCACAAGCTCATTTCACCGACACTCCCTTAAGTTAACGCCCTCAATCCCTCACCTTCACTCAAAGCCTCGCATTCTCTAAGTCAACAAATTAGCCTGGCCTTGAACGAGCTTGTATCTCTCCGATGGCATCCTCCAGCACTCAACCAGCTTCTTCATCTTCTTCTTCAACCTCTAGATGGAAACACGACGTTTTCCTCAGTTTCTATGGTCAAGATACACGCAAAGGTTTTACGGACCATTTATATGCTGCTTTGACACGAAAAGGCATTCTTACCTTCAGGGATGATGAAAAGCTCTCCCGAGGAGAATATTTTTCCAAAGAGCTCTTGAAAGCAATACAAGAATCCATGTATGTAGTCGTCGTTATCTCACGAAACTATGCCTCCTCTAAGTGGTGCTTGATTGAACTTACAGAGATCATCAAATGTGAGAGAAATACAGGGTTAACAATTTTGCCTGTTTTCTACCACGTGGAGCCCCATGATGTACGGAATCAGAAGCATACTTTTGCAGAAGCTTTTGCTAAGCACGAACATGACTCCAAGATTGACATGGAGACGATACAACTGTGGAAAGCTTCTTTGAAAGAAGTGGGGTATATCTCTGGATGGGATTTGCAAGAGAGGTAACGCCTAATTTTTCCTTCTTTTAGTGTGAACATATAGAAGTTGAAAAGTATAACAATTTTATAGAAATTTTATCATTGTCATAACTTGCTGCAATAAAATATGGCCGAGTACTTTCCCATTGGTTAAAATCACGAATAATTTGAATGGAACCGTAGGAATTGAATTCACAGCTTGTTTTGACTTTGGTTGAAGAACCTATGCGTAGTCAGAAACTCAAGTGCTACCAGAAGGAAAGTTCTTATTTTTCCTTCCTTCATTTCCTTGATTCTTTCTTTACTTTGTCTCGTCCGTTCATTCCTTCCCTTTTTTTTTTTTTTCCTCAAAATATTTTTTACAAGCCACAGTCTCATCTAAATCAATTGTCCCATTTTTTTTTATAGGTATGAATCAACCGTGGTTGAAGAAATAACTGCAAGGATATTCAGTCAATTGAATAGTAGATTCTCGCCTCTTCACAGGAACCTAGTTGGAATAGACACCTCTGCAGAGAAAATGATGAACTTACTCAGCATGGGATTGGATGATGTTCGCTTTTTAGGGATTTGTGGGATGGGTGGAGTTGGTAAGACAACTCTGGCAGAAGTTATTTATGACAGAGTTTCTTATCAATTTGAAGCGAGCAGCTTTATTAGTTCTGTAAGAGAAAAACTGGAAAGCATGGTCTAGTCTCTTTACAAAACCAACTTATTTCTGAAATCCTCAATGGAAAAGAAATACATATAGGGGATGTTCGTAGGGGAATCCATGTGATAGGACTAGAATGCAGAATAGAAAGATTCTTATTGTTCTTGATGATGTGGATGCAAAAACATTAGAAGCATTAGCAGGAAGTCATGATGGTTTGGTCCAGGGAGTAGATTATTGTAACAAGCAGAGATAGTCATTTATTGAAAAGACATGTGGATTATCTCTATGAGATTGAGGTGCTAAACAATGATGAAGCTTTGAAGCTCTTTAGTTTGTCAGCCTTCAAGAAACTTCATCCTGATGAAAATTATACGGATTTGTCTGAAGTTTTATAGAATATGCTCAAGGCCTTCCTTTAGCTCTTAAAGTTTTAGGTTCTTCTTTGTTTGGTAGAACAACAAATGCCTGGAAAAGTGCCTTGGATCAACTGAAAACAAATCCTAAAAGAAATTTAGATGTACTTCAAATAGGTTTTGATGGATTGGAAGATTTGCAAAAAAATTATTTTGGACATTGCATGTTTCTTCAAAGGTGAGGTCTTGGATAATGTGCTAATGGATATATTAGAAAGCTTTGGCTACTATCCAGACATCAATATTGAGGTTCTGATGGATAAATCCCTTATAACTACACGTTATGGATGTTTGGAAATGCATGATTTGTTACAAGAAATGGGTAAAGAATTAGTTCGCCGTGAATCTCCTAAGGAGCCTGGTCAGCGTAGTAGATTGTGGCATTATAAGATGTCCTTCATGTGTTGAAGAATAATACTGTAAGTGGATTCGTCAAGACAATAACGTAGAGCAAGTATTTTTTCAACTAATTCTTGAAATTAATCATTTATCAATATTTCTATAATACAATTAGTCTTTTGTTCTTGAATAATAGGGAACAATTGCGGTTGAAGGCATAGTCCTAAAGTTGCCTCTAGATAAAAAGGAACGATTGAGTATTGGAGGATTCACAAAGATGAAAAATTTGAGAATTCTAAAGCTCGACAACGTAATTCTTGCAGAAAACCTATGGGACAAGTTATGCACAGCGATAGGGCATAGACATCCTTTGGAATCTATACCAACTGAGGAACTACGCATAATGAAATGGGATGGATATCCTTTAAAATCCTTCCCCACTATTTTTCAAGCAAATAAACTTGTTGAACTTAGTTTGTGGTGTAGCCACAATATCAAAGAGCTGTGGAAGGGAACAAGGTAAGATTTTCCTTTTTATGCATTTGTGTATTTTTAATGAGCAAAAGTTCTTTAGTTTGTATCTTTATTGAATTATTTATTGGTTTGGTGTTTGGTTATAGAGTTTTGGCAGTTTGAAACGACTTGACTTGACTTGGTGTTCAAGCTTGATCAAGACACCAGACTGCACCGAAACTCCAAATCTTGAGTTTCTTGATCTTACCTTCTGTTTTAGTTTGTCTCACGTCCATCCATCGATTGGAGTTCTCAAATGGCTTAAAAAATTGAGTCTAAGACGTTGTGAAAGTCTTAAAAGCCTTCCACAAGACATGACTGGCTTGAAATCTCTTCAAGTACTCAATCTTAGTGAGTGTACAGGACTTGAAAAGTTTCCTGAGATAGTGGGAATGACATCTTTGAACACGCTTCAGTTGAATTACACTCTCCTAAAAGAGTTACCATCATTTAGCAGTTTTTCTCGCTTTGGCAGCTTGAATTTAGATGGTTGCTCAAGACTTGAGGAATTTCCAGATCTGAGTCGATTGCAATGTTTGGTCTTTTTTTTTGCAAAAGATACTGCTATAACAAAATTACCATCAGTCAACCTACTTCCACAAAAGTTTGGAGAGATAAATTTTTCAGGACGTAATGATCTGCCAACTAAATCGGGGGAATCGTGCTTCGATCGTCTATATTTGAGATTTTCTTATGGCGGTGAAGATATTCATTGTGAAAGAAACTTTCTAGAAGGGTTGTGTATCAATTATGACAGCGAACACGGTGGGGATATCTTGTACTTTGGACTGAGCAAATATCTATATATTGGGAAGGTCTCTCTCTCTCTCTCTCTCTCTATCATCTGATATAATCACACACACACATGTTCTTTAAATTTCTAGGTGCTTCTGGTTATTTTTTCACAGAACTTTTCACAAAATGGAAGAGACATATTTGATTTTCTAATGACTGGCGCTTCGTTGGCAACTAGTGGAATCTCTGAGTGGTTCAACGATACAACTACTACCGGTTCCTCAGTAAAAATACAAGACCATCTGAGGTGTCAAGAGAGTCCTTCAGCTAGAGGGTTGGAAGTGAGCCTCTCTCTTAATTATCCTGCTGGTGAACAAATACAAAAGAGTTGTATAATAAGATTTCCCAATTGCTAATGCGAGAGGTTATTTCTGTTTTCTTCTTTTTTTAATTTGCAGGTAGTAGATATTATTGACTTCAAACCCTACATGGATGATCCAAAATTGAAGGGATGCTCTTTGGTTTTTATTTATGAATTCCATGGGCCTGCTCGGGATAGTCCAATTTTTAACCCATGGGAAGCTCCTCTTCTACCTTTTGCTTGTATTTTTGAGAGAGAGGAAGGTACTACAACAAAACCCTTATTGTTGTGGGCCCCTGAAGTCCCTCGTGTTGGGTCAATTGAATTTTGGGCCTTTGTACCAGCTACATGGTTTTTAGAAGACCCGAATAATTGGGATACATTTAGCACATGCATTAGGGCTTCAGTTGTTCCTATTAAACATGGATGTGACATATCGAAATACTTTGAACAGTTATCTTTTTTTGAAGATGATGAGCAATACACGTGGGAAAGGGACAGTGATGAAGAAACAGATAGTGATGTGGAATTGGAAGACCCACGTCATGTGGATGTGAAAGATTGCAGGGTGCGGTTAGTATACGAGGATGAAGCTTCGCAATTCTACAGTATCGTTGCTTCCCATGGTTTACATTCCAAATACTACCAGCATCCTTCTTATCATCATCAATAGGAAACAGATGATGATGAGGAAATAGATAGTGGTGAACTTCTAGACCGTTGAGTCAATGTAGTCTTGTTGAAGCCTCAAATGCTACAGCCTACAGACTACCCAAGCTTCAGACGATGCTACTACTAATTGGATGGCTTCCTCGACTTTTCCTCTTTTCCCTCACTGTACCCTAACCGTTAAATTCAATCCTCTCTGCTGTTGTCACCTGTCTGGATCTCTTTCCTGGGGAATTTTTCTCCCTAGTCTATCCAGAACCTATTGATGTATAAAAGGGGATGGGTTTGATTATTGTGCAAAGGCTTATTTTATGAGTGTGTGTGAGTCAAGGGTTGAGATTAAAAGATGGACATCTGATGGCTGAAAAAAGGCCATGCGCATCTTACCCTGTATTTGTTTAATCCCAGATGTTTTTATACAGAAATGAAAATATTAGCATACCTAAAGAGATTAGGACAAAAACCTTAACGCCAATGATGGTTTGAAATGCTTACATGCACAACTATTTTGCGTGGTATGTGGGCTGACCGTCACAGGAGATAGTGAATCATTGTCTACTCCTTTTGAAGGACTTGCCATACCAACTGCTTTGCCACCTGAATTGCACTGAAGACGTTTTCCCCTGGCTGCCATGACAATGTCCTGTGACTGCACAATTCGTAAGATACGTTGTAAGAACGAGTGTACTCTTGAAAAGGCGGGAATACCTATGGACGTAAAATTCCTAATCTAGAGTTTCAACAAACATATGTCATGTAATGCACCTTATATTAATTCGTGGTTCTCTGCTGAAGTGAGGAAAAATGTTTAAGAATTATCTCTTTCCATCACCCATCCCAAAGGAACATTTTCATTGGCTAATTGTTTGTTCAATCATGCAATACTTACATACTTGTATATCAATATACCCCACCTCGCTAAACTTCTACATACACTTTTGTTTCTCGAGTCTGAAGATGTTGATCATCAAAGACGTTGTATGTTGGAATACCTATGGATGTCTCTTCTTGATCTAGAGTGCTTTATTTTCATGACGCTGATATAAAGAGATTGATGCTCTCTTGCAAAGTGTTGTGTGATGCAACTCGTAGTAAGTGATCTGCAAAAATGAAAAAAAAAAAAGCCAGCACCATTTCACAAAAGTATTGCACACCAAACTATCTGAATAGTAAACGAACCGTTTGCACAAGAACAACCTAAGCTATGTTGTTTCAAACAAATTCGTCTGCACACCTTGTACACGTTCGAATGTTTAATGAGATAAATGTTCAAAAGGTTACAAAAACCGTTCAGACTGCGATTGTCGAAGAACCGAGACTTCGCAAAAACTAGTGGTAGACCGTTTTAATCGATAACTATTACATAATAATTACCATTTATGTATCAAATCAATCCCAAACTCTAACTAAACATGATAATAAGCTACTCAAGTCATTAAATAACAAAAACTCAAGCATAAACACCTAGTTTTTACCCGAAACCCAAAAATTTCAAAACTTCCCGTACCTCAAATCTTCGAAATCCTCCTTTTCTCTCTACTCCAACACTGTCTCTACTGAATTTCCTACAATGTATATTCATTTAATTTGTTAGATGCAATTAGAGTCGAATAAACACAAGAAAATTAAGATTAAAACAAAAAAAAATCAATAAATTACTTTTATATACCGTAAAATGCTCAAAAATCACTTAAATCTATGTTTGAATCTGCTTCTATCTCTTACAAAATAATTTCTCAGCAAATAGATGGAGTTTCGTCGAATTTCAGAGCTTAGGGAGCTTTCGGAGAGTTTTCGCGAATGAGCCATGGTTACTGGGTTTCACGATTTTGAATCTGTTCAAGAACCGTCTGGACGACTGATGAAACGTCCGGACACTATCTGCGTGAAACTTTACCGCCAATATATTCGCAGCATCCCAACGATTATATCCGTTGCACACAACATCGTCTTAACATTGGATGATGTCGTTTTGACCGAACAAAAATGATGTCATCTTCTTTTGAAAGTGTTCAAACGATCAAGGCAGAATTACAAATCTTTGTATTACCTAAACTACAGCATTTTAAATTCACATATTAACCTTGCCAACGGTTTTTACACATCATCTGGACGTTTGCCCGTGTAGAACAACACTGTTTTCCTCTTTAAAACGACATCGTTTTCTCGTCCGGACGGATGTCTATATGTTCAAACGCTATTAAGTTAACTATATAAACGACATTTCGTATTATTCTTGTAATCATACAACATTACATGCAAATGTATATCATTCTTTCTCACCTTAATCGTACAGTATAACATACATGTAAATATATGAGATATATATATGTTATAGTACAACATATATATTAAGTTAGGATACATATATAGTTAACATATTAAGTTAATATATTGAGTTAAGTAAGAATTAGTTAAAGTTAATCAACATAAATATCCAAAATAAAAACCATATGTCTACAAATACAAATCCATAAATAAAAGATGTCCAAAAAACATAGTGTAAAATAAAACTAATAAAGCAATAAACATAAAAATAACGTTAGAGTTATGGTGCACGCTCAGAGGGTCCTAATCCGAGGGCCTCATGTATCTTCTCTAAGAGCTCCTTCATACGAACCATCTGTTTCGTGAGCGTCTGCAGCTGTGTCGGCGTGGTAGTCATAAACTGCTTGAGATCGGGCATCTGCTCCTGTATGACAGTCAGATCCTTCCTCATAGTGATGATCTCCTTCTTCAGCGTGTTATCGAGAAGAACTATGTTCTCCTCGAGAGTGGTGAGACGAGCACCTAGATCGATGCACAACTGATGAGTAGGATCGACTATCTTCCGTATAGCTTCCTTCAGCTCCGCCATCCAAGATTCTGCCCAAGCTGGTTACTTTATCTGTATCTGCTGACTCGAACTCTCCCCAACATCATGAACAGGGGCCGCTGGCACTGGTTGAGCCTCTCCGACACTGACACCTCGCCGTAGTTACTGTTGTCAAAGCTGAGCTGTAGAACAGCTCAAAGTGGTCTGACAGATCGCACCCAGAGGATCAATTCTTCCTATCCTTATACGAACCATGTACAATGTCAACAGCATGAAGGAACTGTGTCAGGAGAAGTCTGTACAGCAACCCAGAGCTCGACGGTGTCTTCACTTCCGATCGCAGAGTCATGAAAATGTAGAGAGGCAGATACACAATAAGACTTCTAGTGACGATCAGCATCAGCTTGCCCCTCGCTATAAAACACTCTATTGTGTGCACTCTCGACTCGATGTCGTAGACGAAGATCAAATGCTTGATACACCAGAATAGAAGCATCTCATTCTGGTGTACGAAGGATCTGACAACCACCACATCCCGGCCCTGCAATGTACGGAAGATGTCCTCTCGACTGGGCTTCATCGGGATGTCCACGGTAGGGAAGGCTCCAACCGGTCTTTGCATACCTAGGTATGCCGCTAACATGTTCGCCGATAACAGAAAGGAGACACTGCGTAGAGTGATGTTCCAGAGTGGTGCATCGATATCTGCAATGTCCATTGTGGCATAAACTTCTCAGTTCAAATCTATAGATGTTGTGTTGGTTCTCTTCATATAGCTGATCCACCTCTTATCGTCCATAATATCCCCGATGCTCCGATCCTTAAATTTCATTTCCTCGAAATCAAGAAATGCGACGTCACGCTCCACGATAACAGATTGTATAAGGATCTCTGTTCGTTGTTTCTCCAGCGTCATATATCTGTTTGGACAACCAAGTGTTTGCTGCTCGGAGCTCGAGGGGCCAGAACTAGTAGTAGCTGAACGTTGGTGCTTCGACATTTCTTAATCTGTTAAAAAAATATATATTAGTATTAAATAACATTAGCATTAAGGCAAAGTGGTGTAGTTTAAGAGGAAAAAAATGGTCGGAAGCATAATAACATGTTCGGACTGCAAAAACAAGATTATTTTATAAAAACAAACGACGTCATCTAAACACATAACCGTGCGCACGGTAATAACATGGCGTCCAGACAGGTATGTAATAATGCAACTCAAAATAGTAATCGTGCGCACATACACAACTGTGCACACAAACGAATATCATATTAGTAAAACGATGACATCTAAAACCCAAACGTGCGCAAGGTTAGTAATACTGTCTGCACTGGATGATAAAAAACTAACTTTAACGAATATCATATTAATAAATGACGACGTCTAAACCCTATATGTGCGCATGGTCAATACAAAACGCCCGGACAATATAAAAATAATAAAAATTACTTAACAGTAACCGTCCAAAGGCACAAAACGTTTTAAATTATCGGAAAAGATGAACAAGTCGACTTAGCCATGGCCGGTCTCCTCCCACCTCACAACCACCCCAAAAAAAGGCCAAATTTAACCACATTATAGTCTAAACAATCCTACAATCCTAAGCAATCCATATAAACCCAAAAACAATACGTTTAACATGATTTCATTGCCTAAAAATTGATTTCAAAATTTCTACGTAAATAACGGATGAAACTAACATTTTTCACCGAAAAATCCAAATGAAAACATACGAAGCATACCTTAATACTAAGTAATGGACGAAATAGGACATAAAGTGGAGAATTTGTGAGGTAAAACATCAAATCTTCGAGAGAAACAGAGAGAAACGAGGTGCGGTTTGCATCGAAAAAATGAGTTCTAATGGTTTCCCTTCAAATTTAAAAGTCGTCGATACTGTTGAAACGCTGATGGGACGTGCATTAAATGCCATGAGTTGAACTGTTGCGAAAATGCTTGAAATTGCACATTGTTCGGACGGTTATATTACGTGCGGATGTTCTCCACGTGGCACCAAGCAACGAGGAGGTCCAACATTCGTTTAGAAAACAAGCAGATGGGAACAGCTGTTTCGCACGACTGTCGTAGGTACACACGTGTCCATCATGCAAGGATTGTGCAGACAGTTCAGACGACTCTCGCAGAGATGTCCCAACGGTTTCAGTATTTAGTGACAAATTGGGATATGTCACAGAAGGGTGACAAATGCCTTTGTTACCGAAAATGTGTTCTCAAGTTTAGTCAGTGTCCGAACAGTAACAACTATTACACATTTCATCTGGCACCAGCATTTGGACGACTATTGCAGGTACGTCCAAACGTTGTTTATGCTTTTGTGAAGATTTAGTTTTCGTCACAAATGGGTGTCGAGGCATTTTTGTCACCCAAATAATGTCGGGATACTGTTGTTATCTTTTATGACGAAAACTTGTTGTCACAATTCTGTAACGTTTGGGCTTTTGTCACTCAAAAAAAAGTTCGAACTGTTTTTTATGTCGTTCAAACGTTTTTTAACCTCCTCGAACACCTTGTGTGACTATGTTGATTTTGTTGTCAAGAAAACCATTGTTTAATGTCAAAATATTTTTTGACACCAAAGAATTTGACAAGTAAGGTCAATATTCTTGTAGTGTTAACAGGTAAGAAACGTAGGAAAAAGTGTAATTATATACTAGTACATGGATGAGAATTAGTAGACAATAATCAACAACAAAGTAGACTTACTCGGAAATAAAAGACTAGCTCATCTTAGATCCCACTTTTCCCCATTCACCTTCTAATAGCTCAACTTTGGGTATAGTTTTAGGGCAGGACCTTTCCAAATGAGATAAGTTATGGGAGCAAACTGCACAAAATTGTTGAGCAGAAGTGCTGATTTTTACGTCATGATCAACTGAAGGCATCTTTTCTCTGAATGATAGTTGTCTAGTTTAACGTGAACTAGCAATTAGTTTGCAAAACAAAACTATGCGACCAGCAATTAGGCATCTCTTGCCTTATATATAAGAAGTCGAGCAGGGTTTGAGTTGCATCTCGTTTCTTTATTACTTTATTTCCAAGGATTCTTTAACAAATATGTTTAATTTACATCCCATGATAAGATCAACGTTTTGATCAACAAAAAATAAGCCACGGGTCGCGACCAAGACTTTTGTTGGGGAGAAAATTAGAGAGTTGCAGCATTTTGATAAAAATAAGAGATTTTTTGGGAACACCTACGAAAATTTCTTAGCTTTCTAGAGTGAGATACCAACCGGTTTTGAACATTCAACCACAAACTGATCAATATTGTTTGAGGGTCCTATCCTACCAAAAGTCGCTTATCAAATAATTGCTTTCGCAGAATATTGTTTTAACCAATAATATTCAATCTAGCGAAATAGTTTTTTTGATTTAGAAATTAAGGATTTTAAAATTGGGTTAGAAGAAGAATATTAGGTGTAAGAAAACCCTACAATCACCACATGCAGTAAGACAACATTAAACAAAGAAGGCTTATATCCTTGGTTATCCTCATCTTTAGGGTAATCCGGTATTAATTAAGGGTCCGTTTGTTTTGGTATAAAACACTTTTTTTTGTAAGGCATTTTTTTTTGTAAATAAGTTTCCAATGCATTATGTTTCAGTAAAGTATTATAAATTCTAGTGATTGGTTGTTATATCAAATATATTTTCTAAAAGTATTTTTCAATGTTTTTGACGTATGTTATATTTTTTCGTAATTTTATATGATTAATAAACTTAATTTTTAACATTAATTTGAAATGAAATAAAATAAAGTTTTCAATAGAGTAAGAAAGGGGTCGGGTTCCTTTGAATATTCGTGTTTCGGGTTAGAAACCCAAATACTTAACCTGATATTTTTTCGAGTTCGTATTTCAAAACCCAACCTCGACCCCGAAAAAAGCTAAAATCGTCAGGGTTGGTTCCTTTGAATGCTTGGGTTTCAGGTTAGAGACATGAACATGACCTAATTTTTCTCGGGTTCAATTTTCAAAGCCAGACCCTAACCCTGAAAAAAGCAAAAATCGTCGGAGTCGGGCTCCTTTGAATGCTTTAATTTTGGATTAGAGACACAAAAATGAACCTGATTTTTCTCAGGTTCATTCTTCAAAACCCGACCCGACCCTAAAAAAAAGAAGAAGAAGCTAAAATTGTCAGGGTCGAGTTTCTTTGAATGCTTTAGTTTCAGTTAGAGATTCGAACATAAACTTGATTTTTCTCAGGTTCATGTTTCAAAACCCAACCCCGACCCTAAAAAAAGTTAAAATAGTCGGGGTCAGGTTCTTTTGAATGATTTGGTTTCTAGTAAGAGACCTGAACAAGAACTTGATTTTTCTCGGGTTCTTGTTTAAAAATTCGACCCCGACCACAATCTAACCCGACTAGTTTGGGTTGAACCAAGTCGGTTTCGAGTTAGGACATTGGGTCGATTGGTTTTAGGTCACCCCTAAGATTGGGAGAGACAGGTTAGGAAAGAAGATTCACTAGTTTCAAAAAGTAAGCCACTTATAGGAAAGTGGAGCTATCAAGGGCAGTTCACAGGTAATGGCGGTAGGCTGGTTAATCGGCACCACCACCGGTACCAGTATCGATAGCTACCCTTGCTTAGTAGCAGGGGTGGTATCGGTTGCCATTTTCACCTATTAGGCGGTGGCAGTGAAACTGCCCACAGCTGGGCGGTTCACTGCCAAATAGTGTTTTTTTTTAATAGATGCTACGATGTCGTTTTATTTAATAGTGACAGTTAGGGTTCCCCCCCTCGATGGCTCCCTCATTTCACAGCCCTCATTCGCAGTCCGCCCCTCCCTCATTTCTCCCCCTCCCCCTTGACAGCTTGACTCTCTCTCTCTCTCTCTCTCTCTCTCTCTCGACTTTCATCTGTCTCTCCGCCTCCTTCAGCTGCCGCCGGCCGCCATGCAACAAGACAGCTGCTCTCTCTCTCTCTCTCTTTCAACTCTTATCTCTATCTCTTCCTCACGGTAAGTCTCCTTCTCCCTCTACGCCTCTCTCTTTTTCAAACCGCTTGGCTTAATTGAAATTAATCAATTATGGAGTTAAATTTTGATAAATTTTTGTTTCAATTTTTCCCCAATTTCTTATTATTGTGCTTAATTTTGGGCAGGGGCTTGAATTAAGGTGCTTAGTGATTGTGCTTAATTTGGGGCAAGGGGCTTGACCGAGTGTTTAATTGATAATTTATTATCAATTGATTCAATTTTGTGGCTTGAATTAAGGTGAGAAGTGATTGTGCTTAGTTGATAATTTTATAACAGTATTTGAATTTTGAAAAATTCAAGACTAACAGTGTTTAAAATTTTTACAGTTTATCAAAATAAAAAATAAATTGCAATTTGCTAGACTGGAGTGGACCCCTGGTAGTGGTATGTCTCTCTATCTCATTCTCTCTATACAATTCAGTTAGAAAAATTCATTGATTTAATATGCAAAAAATTGCTTTAGGGTTTGGTATTTGGATAATTGTGATTTGTGAAACTGTTGGAGGATGAGATTGAATTGGTTTGGATACTTGTGGTTTGTGAAACTGTTGGAGGATGGGATTGAATTAGTTTTGATAGTTGTGGCTGTGGTTTGTGAAACTGTTGGGAGATGAAATTGAATTGGTTTGGATACTTGTGGTTTGTGAAATTGTTGGAGGATGGGATTGAATTGGTTTGGATACTGTTGGAGGATGAGATTGAATTGGTTTGTGATATATGGTGAAACTGTTTGTTTCAATTGGTTTGTGAAATTGTTTATTTTAAATTTGAGGTTATGTTCAGATTTTCATGTCTTTGGTTTATGCTAACTTCTAATGTGGAGGTGGTTGGTTATTAGTTGGCCAACATTGAAAACCAAAGTTATTTTTTGGAAGATGGGACAATTGAATTGAGTTTGATTATTTTAGCTGGTGGATGTTGGTGTGAATCATGATGTGAAGAGTGATGATGACAATTGGTTTTTATTATAGGCCATTTGTTTTCATGATCATTGATGCATTATTTTAAGAATATGCCTTCGAGGTATTGATTTCCTTACTTTGCATATCATTTTTTCAAGTCTGAATGGCAAATTAGGGTGTTCAATTACGGTTGATAATGCGTCCTCTGAAATTGGTTTCACTTTTCATGAGTTTTACATTTGAACAAACTTGGGCATCAATTTAAAGTCCGCAATATGATTAAGTACGTGAAGTCTTCAAAAGGTTGATGTTGCTATTGCACAATTCATAACTGTGGAATGTGGCTGAAAAGTACCATAAGGCCTTTGAATATGATGGTAATGGACACTTTGTTATTTATTTGCAACAGGATGGGCATGGGAGACAGGGATTGAGTTACGTTTGAGGATTCATTTTTCAATAAAATTTTTGAAGTTATTCATGAGGTGACTTTGCGGGATCGAACTTGGCTAAATGGAAACTAAGATTACTAGGTCTAGTGTATGCTTAGGATATGGCTACAAAGTATGAAAGTATTGGGGTCTAATCATCCTCGATACAAGAGTTTTGGTTCAAGAGGGGACGAATGTGAGTATAGTAGTGCAATTACTACAATGATGTCACTTATGTGACTTTGATTAATGGAGAGACAAATCTGAGATTGAAAGGTATATATCTAAGGGAGTTGTCCAACATTTGATATTCTAATTGGTGGATGTTTCCAATTCTTGCTCACATAGCTCAATTATCACCACTGTGCCTTCTGAGTCAGGTCGGATCTTGGATCATTTCAGGAAAAGACTGCAAAATGATTAATATGTGTATAGAATTGGTTGAGAGGTGACTCTATTGTGGGACTGGTTGAGGGTGTCTGATGAAGATGAAGAGACTTACAGGCTTGATTCAGGTAAATTTATTCACTTGAATCTTGATGCTTGATGTAGAGTTAGCCGGAGATCGAGATGGAAGGACGTATGATTGCGAGAATGGTCATTATAGATTAATTGCCATTGTTACGGTTCAGGGGCATTTGGGCCGAGAAGGTCGCCTTCGAGGTACGAGAGGCATGTCCTATTTGTTGAAATCCTTTTAATACCGAGGAGTCGTCACATCCCAAGATAACTCAAAATTAAAAGAGAGATAAACCTCCTCTCCGCCAATACCACGGACTCATCCAGGTCTTGTCATTTAAGAGGATCCAAGACTATCAAGTATTTTAAAGGAATTAGAAGATTGTCTACTTGAATGGCAAATCGATAGGGTGTTCACTATTACGGTTGATAATGCGTCCTCTGATAATGCGACGATGGTCCGATTTAGAAAGAGGCAAATATTTGAAAGTTTGGGTGGTTTGAACTTGAAGGTTGTGTGTAGTCATGAGTTCTTACATTTGAGGTGTCGTGCACATGTTCTCAACTTGATTATCTCGGAGGAATTAAAAGATGTGGACACCTCAATAATTAAAGTCCGCAATATGATTAAGTACGTGAAGTCTTCACTCCAAAGGTTAAAAACTTTCGAAAAGGCTGTTGCAGAAAAAAATATTGCATATGGCAATTTTTTAGTTTTGATGTTTCAACCCGTTGTAACTCTACCTATTTTATGTGGAATGTGGCTGAAAAGTACCATAAGGCCTTTGATCATATGATGGTATTGGATGGACACTTTGTTATTTATTTGCAACAGGATGGGCATGGGAGACAGGGATTGAGTCCACCTACTTTGAGGATTGGGATGACATCCGTCATGCTATAAAATTTTTGAAGTTATTCTATGAGGTCACTTTGCGGGTATCGGGATCGAACTTGGCTACCTCCAATGTATTCTTTGAAGAGTTGGCTAAGATTACTAGACATATCACCAAGTATAGATCTAGTGGGCAAAGGATGCTTATGGATATGGCAACAAAAATACAGGCGAAGTATGATAAGTATTGGGGTGATTTAAAGAAGGTTAATGAGTTTCTATTCATTGTAGCGTTGCTTGATCCTCATACAAGTTCGGGGTGTTGGAGTTTTGGTTCAAGAAACAATTGGGGAAGGAAAAGGAGGAAAAGTGAAGAATGTATTGGAGCGAATGTTTACTGAGTATAGTAGTGCCTAATCTACTAGTAGTGGTAGTGGTACTGCCACTGCTCCTCCTCATGATGTTGTTGATAGCACTATGCCTGTGATGAAGACGGAGATGACTTTGATTAATGGAGAATTTCTCAGAAGATGTTGAAGTCCAAATCTGAGATTGAAAGGTATATATCTAAGGGAGTTGAAGAGAAGACTCCAACATTTGATATTCTGAATTGGTGGAAGGCGAATTTTGCAAAGTTTCCAATTCTTGCTCACATAGCCTGTGATATATTGACAATTTCCATCACCATTGTGCCTTCTGAGTTGGTGTTTAGTACTGGAGGTCGGATCTTGGATCATTTCAGGAGTTTGTTGGCTCCAAAGACTGCAAAATGATTAATATGTGTATAGAATTGGTTGAGAGGTGACTCCTATTGTGGGACTGGTTGAGGCCCAATTGCAAGTGTCTGATAACATAATTGAAGATGAAGAGACTTACAGGCTTGATTCAGGTAAATTTATTCTTTGGTTGTTACTTGAATCTTGATGCTCTTAAATCTAATCATTATAACTTATGCTTTATTCTTAATTATGTAGAGTTACCTGCTTGAAGACGGAGATCGAGATGGAGTAGGACGTATGGCGCTATTTTATGTTATTGCACTTGCCCCACCTTTGAGTCATTTTTTATACTCTTGCATTTGGACAATGTATTTTGTGTATCATATATGTATAGTGTTGTATTTGAGTAATTTTATAGTATTGTATGTATTTGTTGTAGTTTTGTAACTTGTAACTTGTAATTGTAATTTGGATTTAGAAGATAGCCAAATTAGGTCTTAGTGTTTTAATTGTGAGAATGATCAATATTGGGTTACTTTTTATTGGTCATTCTCAAAAAAAAAAAAAGGCATATGATAAGAATCTTCATGACTTAAAATTAACTATTGTCATGGGGATCAATAATATGGCCTACATTTCAATATTTGGATACAATTTCAATATATTCCTTTATTTCATAATTTGTTTTAGATTTTTAGACACAAATTACAATTTGTTGCAAAGCTTTACACTCAAATATTTCAAGTCTTTAAGTTTAACATTTGATTAGAAAACACAAAGTTGCTGGAAGGTTTTTGATTGAGCCAGAATATTGCATGTTGAGTACATCTAAAATCAATATAATATTAATTGTTTAATATTTTAAAGCTTGTCTTATGGCCACACCCAGGGGTTTGTTGTGCGTTGGACATGTGTGCACACGCTGCGCGGGGGGGGGGGGAAGTTGTGAGTTTGCAAAGGAGTTTCGGTGTCGAGCCTGTTCCGAGTTCGGTTTTCGTTTCAAATCCTTCCATTTTATAGTTTTGCAAGTGGTTTTTGCTTTGCCAAAGCAGTTCTGTGGGTTCATTTAATTCTTTGCCCAGTAAAGACGAAAAAGGGAAAACAAAATCACCTCTTGGTATTGAACTAGAACAACTAGAAAAACCGTCTACTATTGATTTATGAAATTGTCCTCCTGTCTCTTCTCTAACATTCCAAACTTTCATAACTTTCTTCAATACAGGTGACTTCTCTCTCACTTCCATTTCTTGTTCCGTTTCGTGTCCTTTATCATTTCTTGGTTATAACCATTTTTCCGAGCTTCACTAAACTTAAATAGATTCCGATTGATAACATGCTTCAAAATTAGAGGAGCATCGCCAGAACACTTCCATGAGATCAATAAGTAAAGAAAGAAGAGTGAAAATTGTTATTATCACCCAAGGAACAACTAAAGGGAGCACAAATGATAAAACATCAACCGGCAGACCAAATTAATAACAGCTTCAAAATTGAGATACATGCCACTGCAGGTCATTGTGGGGCACTTAGATAAACTACGCCTGAGATTGTCCCTCCTATTTAGTACATGCCGTCTTAATGCTAATTCATCTTACTAATTAGCTCATTGATGTCATCCTCACGATTCCCAGCATCTCCCCCTTGCTTGTATAACACTTTGCTTCCTTGCAATCCTCCTCTTGGCTTCTTCAGTTTAAAGGGGCATAAAAAATTAGTGACCTCCTTGAAATGTGGACCAACAGTAGAGATCTCGTGGACAATATCTTCTATGCATAAAATTCCGTACTTCCCCAATTCCTGCAAGCCAAAGTAATTTTCAACAAGATTTCCACAGTAAAGCCAAAGGAAAGAACATTAGAAGCTATGAACTATACAGATTTCCACAGTAATTTCAAGATTCCGCAAGATATATCTTATACCTGTTCAATAATATTATTGTCTGTCAGAGGAACCAACTGCTGGTCTATCTTTGCATAACCCTTCTTGTAAATCAAATCCTTCACGCTCTTTAGGTTAGGGTATCTTCAGAAACAAGCCAATGTCATTAGAATCACAAAGGATAGGACGGTCATAGTAACTCCATGAAATAGAGGCAAATACGCAAGCTAAGAGCTTAGCATAATCTTTTTAAGTTACTTTCAAAATGCATGGAAGTCCATAGATCTAAGTAGCTTGATGAAGGCTTGCAACTTCATCTCCGCTAACCCAAAGTTGCAGCTTTTAACAAATTTTCAGCCACAAGCATAGTGAAGACAAATGCTATAATTCTGGATGTTCTCTGTAGCTAAGCAAGTTTAGGACCAAGTTTTCATCGGTGTCCTTAAAAGACCACAAGACTTGAATAACTCATGCAAGGAGGACACTTAATCCAACAAACTGAGAAAAGAAAAGTGTTCTTCTGCCTCAGGCATATAAAGAGAGGAATAACAAAGCAATTGCCTCATTAATGACAGTTAAACTTGAGCATGGTACAAAGAATTAATCTAAAACCAATCAAGCTTAAACATGGTGCCAAGCATCAGCTAAACTTAAGATTAGTTTGGGTTCAATCCAAGGGAGTAAATCAAACTTAAAAAGCCCAAAACTCAGTTGCCTAGGTTTGGTAGCATCCACAATCCAAGGAGACGCTCAAAGAAAGCTTAAATAGAGCAACTAGAAATCTCAAAACAATGCTGATGGCTCATTAAATATCGCATCTACTACATAATATAATGAAAAGAAGGCGGCATATCCTACCCAAAAGTAACATAAGGCTCCACCCTTTGCAACTTTTCTGCTATGCCTTCATTTGCCTTCATAAATACACCACTGAATGTTTTCCTCAATCTCAGGCTGTATAATGCCTTCCTGGTTTTTGGTTGCATTTCTCTTTTCCTGCGAGATGTTTGGAGGTAGCAGTAATGCAAAGAATATATATGGATACTGCAGATAATCACCATTAAATGTTGGTAATCCTACCCGTTTATGCGAACAACATAAAGCAGCTTTGACTTTGTTGTCTCCAATGCCAGTCTTTTCCTTTTTACCCTCTGTTTCATTTTGATGAAGTCCAGTTCCTGTGTAAAATAACATATAGGGTTCAACAGATCTCACAAGAATGAATTGGAATTTTTAAGGCAAGCAATTATATCATAAAATTAATGGAACTGCAAGAATAGCAATCTTGTGAGACATTGATCCAAGGCAATCTAGTCATACATAGACAATAACATCCAAATACCTACAAGAATTTCTGATCTTGATAATTCACAACCTCCATGAACATACTATTTCAATGACAAAGGCATACTTGCTGAAGTCTTGCAACTATATTACAGAAGAAGACCCATTACACCTACTATTAAGCTATGACTCCACAAAGATGATCAAAGAACCAAATAGAGAAGTACGGAGAAAGCACCTTTGCTATGTTCAGACATGCGGGATACATGAAAGGTCATTAGGTCATGGGGTGTAAAACAACATTTCAAGAGTCGAGACATTTTGGAATTTCATGATGCAACAAAATAGTAAACGAACCCCATTCGAGTCCCTTTCGCCTAGTCTGTGATAGTCCAAACTCCCTAACATCTGACCACTGAGTATTGTCCAATTCATTACACACATAATACTCTCAATTTCCACTTTTCTACGGACTTCACAGCCCAAAGACCCAAACGTCAAATAAATCACCCCCGGTTTGGCACTCCTCCAAATGATACTTCAAAGTAAACTTCAAAAGCCCCTATTCGAACTATGTTATGATCATGTCAATCCCTTAAACAGAGAATCTAGAAAGAAAAACCAGTCCCGGCTCTTGGAAATCCCCTCATGGCTGTAAAATTATGGCCGCCATCACAATAATGCTCCTCTCTCAAACTAGTGCATTCCTGGATATAAAACTAAAAGTTCTAGCGACCACAGAAAAATTTAAACCATAGTTTACCAATACAACCTAAAGTAGTGACATGTTACATGAACTCATAGAAAGATAAAGAGATATAGATACCCGAGCGCGAAACTCTTTGATGAAGTCCTCAGGCAGTCTGATGAAGTCATGTTTGGCTTTCTTCCTGATCAAAGACTTCCTCTCCTCATACTGGGCTTTCCTCTTTAGTGCCCATTCTTCGTTGCTCTTTCTTTTCTTCAATATTATCTCCGGTATGTACGCCAACGGCTTTGGCTCCTCTTCCGCCATCGTTTTTCCTTTCCTACCCTGGGTACGTTAATTCGAACCGTTAAATTTTTCACTGCTTAAACGCTTCCAAAGCAACCAGACAGAACCCAAATCAGCAACCCATAAAGAAGAAGAAGAAGAAGTCGAAGGTTTACGCCAACCGGATGCAAAGATATCTGAAGAGCGATGCGGCGGAGCTTTTAGTCGAGCAGAGATAATTGTAAAACCTAGGCGGATTCGGGTCTCCACGTCAAACGAGGCAAACGTGAAAAAAGTATTTGGGTCCTTGACCCGTTTGAAGGAACGACTCGGAATTTGGGCATATTCCTGATTTACCCTTGTTATTTCTTTTTGGGTCCTTTTTTCTGTATAAACTGAAGGGGAGAGTGCCGGTACTAAAAATTCCGGCTCCGGTACCGATCTATGAACGGACAAACCAAGTTGTCTTAGTGTACTGCGGCATTGCTATTGGTTTCTACCAAGGGGTATGTGGGGCAGTTGAAAATCAAATCTTTAATAACTTGGGCATGTAGTTGTTTATATCTCTTAAATTGCCTATTATTCAATATCGCATCCAAATAGAGGACTTTAGAATTATTTACATGCTACTGCCTTTTTTCAATTACTTGGATTCAGCATGTGCTTCCTATTTTGGCGATTTAGTAGATCACAACAGTAACTACGGGATGTACATATTACATATGTGAGAGTTATAACTGAAAGTTTGCCTGCAGAAATTATACTTACTTGATCTAACAAACGATCTAGAACTTTGTCAGCAATTGAATCTTCAATCTTCAACAATCTTTAGGTCTTATTGATCTCATACCTTGAGTCTTTGATTTCACAATTAGAGCAGCTCAAATGTTCTGCCTCCTTCTTTTCCACGCCTCATAGCCGTCACAGGATTTCTCAAAGTCATAATGACCAACTGTCTAAAAAAAGGTATCTTAAAGTTTTTTTTTGAACCCTAGCTGTGATATAGCGTGAGATCGTTAGGGACCTCAGATCTTGGCCGTAGGATCACATGGAAAAACTCATTTTTCCATTAACTCCTTTATATTCTTTTATTCAAATTTTAGGCTTCTACTAATTGTGATATGTCCATTAACATATACAATTTACCCCGAGTATTTGAGATTGATTTGTGAAATCCCTTTGCTAACAATTATTTGTTTATTTATCCTTCCACTATATTATATTCCACATGAGTCAATAGGATCGGAATCATATCACTGATTAAGTCCTAACTCATATAATTCTCAATTCACAATCTGTAACTCGTTGGACTATCAATTGTTTCCAAAACAATTTCACAAATAAATATATAATATACATTAATTTCAAAAAATATTTTCACAAAATACCATTGGCCAATGGATTCTTTTTTTAGTCCAACCTATACAGATATATTGAATATACTGCCTCATCAAGAGACTGGTGGATTCCTTATTGAGCATTTACATAAACTCATTTATTATGTACAAGACCCAACATTATCTGGAATATTTGACCTAGAAAGATCATCACCAAATGACTCGTCAAAGCACAAGTACACAATAAATAGATCCATATAAACCTCTCAGGTCTAAGGATACAATAAACCAATTGTGTTGAATACCTTCTCAACATCAGTGATCACTTCCAGAAGGTATTCATATTTGATCTGTTCAGTGCATGTACTTTTACATTACACCCACTCGTTTGCGTCATATTTGGTTCAATGTACTACCTCAATGACGAAGTCCATCATCCTATTAAATAGAGGCACAACGAGTGTAGACCTATCGTACATAATATGTACCTTGGTCTAGAACAAAACATCAAGTGAACAAGGAACCGAAGAGTCATACTTCCCACCTTTGATTCATTAATCATTGGCATGACTTTTCTACAATGTCACTCAATAATATCTATGTAACATCTTATGTCACATCATATTACCCAATAAATAAATATAAACATGTGACATCTAAATAACTATTATTCAGATAAATGATTTTTAGGCATTATTCTTACAATCTCCCACTTGCACTAAAAAAATTCATACAGGTATCTCATACGTACATCCTTTCTATGTATTTGCCTTATAGTGGTGGAGTCATCAGTTCTAAACTGTTTACAACTTCTCCAACTCTTGTACCTTTACCCCTGCACATACACAAATTCAATATTGATCAACTATCAATAATATATGAATTTATGCATCCCTGAACAGTCCGCAAATACTCAACTCTAAGCACCAAGATCAGCGCTTAGTTCTTCTCAAGAACTTGAGAATATGCTTAACCACTGTCCAGCATTTAGGGCTTTTGTTAAATCAATATCTACTCATAAAATTGACTACTTGATTAATATCTGGCCTTATCCCTCTCTACTTGGAGAGATGAAATTATGCCTAAAGGGTAAAATCCTTCCTTGACATCCTGCAAACCATCCCTTGCTAGTATTCATCAACATAGTCCCAAAGACCTCTTTTCTCAGTTACTAATAACTTAGTTCCAAGATTGTGAAACACTTCCAAACGTCTTTGACTGATGACATCACTCGGATGTCATTCCAATTAAGTAGTATATTACTAGCATAAAGAAATCAGAAACAATATAAACTCTTACTGACTTCTTGTCAACACAAGGCTATTCCATGTTTTGTGAAAGATCAAATAATTTGATTATTTCATCAACCTGGATTTCTAGCTAATACTCATCTTGTGTTCTGAACTCTTCAGACTCATCAGTAAGTTCAATATTGTGACATTTTCTATTGATCTTGTCTGCTCCTTTTTTGGCTGAACTTGTTAGCTTTTGTTCACAATCGATATTTTGATGATTTCAATAAATAGATAAAGTTTACAAAATGGACATCTTCAAAGACAAAGATATTTTTATCAAAGAGCCAAAGACAAGAAGATTGAAGATCAAGAAGATGCAAGGAGCTCAAAAATGAAGATTCAAGACCATAAGGTATAATCTTGTAACTTTTAGTTTCACTTTTGACAAGGATTTGAATCATACACTTGCATATTTTTCAAAATGTGCATAAACCGTTTTACCTTTCTTTGAAAGATCAAATGTTTTTTAATGGTTTCAAAACACCCCAATCAACTCCCAAACCTTTTATATACTTATGGAAGTTAAGTCCTTAAAATTGGGTGTTTCAAAGAGGTCAAAATCGTGGTTTTAAATGAACAGATCATGTGCTTAAGTTGAAGAGGTTGACCCGCTGGTGAAGCGGTCGACCGGTCTATGATTTGAAATAGATACGTTGAAGTTCTGACAATATAACCGTTGGTAACTGATGTGAACCTCGTCAAGAATAATGACCCAACAACGAATAGGGAACCCAAGATCGTTCTAGGACAGATTCGAATGGAAGACCTTGACCCGTTGTTTATGATAAACAAGAACCTCGGTATAAGGAAGACGCCATAAACGGTGGTGGAACTCCATTTGATAAGTCGAGATGAACGCCACGGGAAATCCTGATAAGTTCGAGTAGTTCTTCAAAGAACCAAAGAGAATACTCTCACAATTTTATAAATCAATGTCTGCGTTTTTCATTGCTTAGGCACCTATATATAGGTCGGCCATACAAGGAGAAACCCTAATACAAATCACCTAATTAAGGGATAAATCCTACTCGCCTAAAAGAGAACAAGGCAACAAAAATAACAAGGAAATAAAGCCTAACATGCCTAAAAAAAAACACACTAAAAAAAGGCAATAAAAGTTGGCGCCTACAAGAGCTAAGAAAGGAAACAAAATGGCGCCTAAATAGCCATGTAATCCGAACCAAAAAAGGGAAGAAAGGGGCACTTAATTGAGCCTCCTTAAAGTGGGTCCTAATTGAGTCTTCTAGAATATTATCTTGCCAATTTGAGCTTAGCCTTAACCGGATCCTTCTAGAACTTGAATCATGTTGACAATCCTTTGTTGTTCACGTGGATCTGTTCAATGGGCCTCCACGAATTTGCTTGAGCCCATAACTCTTGAATAAGTCCGTTGAGTACATCTTGAACTTCTTTGCCCGTGCTCTCATAACTGGCCCAATTGGTACTTGAACGAGATCCTTTGAAATGGTGCCTTGATCTCCATCATTTAACCTGAAGCGGTCGACCGGTACATGAAGCGGTTGACTGGTACAACGGTAAAATTCATAACGGCTATAAACGGCTAGTTTTCATATGTGGCCTATAAATACACCTTCATATTGTTCAAAATAAAGACGACCACATATCATTTTAGATCACTTGAGAAATATCCAAACCTTCATATTCTATATTTCTCATATCATTCACACAAAACACACTTTCATATCCTTGTCTTTGTGTGAATCAAGAGATAGAGCTTTCCAATTTCATATCCACTCTTTGAGAGAGTTTATTCTTGTAATCTTCCTATCCAAAAGAGGTGATTCCTTTAGTGAGGTTGTTCACTAAAGAAGAAGCTTAGAGAGGGTATATCTCAAGCTTGGTTAGGTTGTGAGTGGTGAGCCCGAAAAACACTTGGGGTTTGAGTGTTAAGCCCGGGAAAACACTTGTACGGTTCTCTAGCACCCGGAAGCTAGAGTGTATGCTATTTGAAGATAGTGGGAAAACCTCAAGGCTCGGTAAAGGAGCTTGAGGGGTGGATGTAGGGGTTTGCCGAACCACCTAAAAATCACGTGTTTGCTTCTCTATCCTACTCCTTACATTTAGCACTTATTTATTTTTAATATACTTGTGCTAAATTAGACTTTACTTTGCAAACACGGTTTTGGGGGTTAAAAGCGAAAAAGTTTGGAAACCCAATTCACCCCCCTCTTGGGTTGCCTTAATCCTTGGACTTACAATTGGTATCAGAGCTTGGTGCTCGTTATACAAGATTTAAAAATCTTGAGTTAGAATGGCAACTTCAAGCTTCAACACTCAAGTTGAAGGGACTTTCCACACTTAGACCACCATTCTTTAATGGTAGTGATTATGCATATTGGAAAGTTAGGATGAGTATTTATTTTCAATCTATTGATTATGATTTATGGTTATGCATATTGAATGGTCCACATATTCCCACAAAGAAAGTTGGAGAGGTTGAAACCCTCAAAAATGAAAATGAATATAGTGACCTAGACAAAAAGAAAATCTCTCTAGATGCAAGAGCTATGAACATATTATATTGTGCTTTAGATAGAGGAGAGTTTAATAGAATATCTTCTTGCACAAATGCTAAGGAAATTTGGCATGCTCTAGAGATTACACATGAAGGGACAAACCAAGTCAAAGAGTCCAAAATTAGTATGTTTGTCCATAACTATGAGTTATTTAAAATGACACCGGAAGAATCCATTAGTGACATGTATACTAGATTTACCAACATTATAAATGCTTTGAATGCTCTTGGTAAATCTTATACTAACTCGGATTTGGTGAGAAAAATCCTTAGGTCACTACCAAAGTCTTGGGAAGCAAAGGTGACCGCGATTCAAGAGGCTAAAGATCTCACCAAGCTACCTCTAGAAGAGCTTCTCGGATCCCTCATGACCCATGAGATCCAAATGCTCGAAAATGAAGATGAGAGCAAGAAGAAGATGAGGATCGCTCTCAAATCTTCCATAATCGAAGATGAGGATGACGATGAGGAAGACATAGTCTTGATGACTAGAAAGTTCAAGAACTTCCTCAAAAGAAAGAAAGAGAAGAGAAGCCTCAAATACAAGAAGACATCATGGAATGTTAACGATGAAAGCTCCTCCTCCTCCGAAGAAGATGGAGAAATCGCTAACATGTGCCTCATGGCATTTGAGGATGATGATGAGGTATACTCTTCCGATGATGAACCTAAACTTTCATATATTGAACTTCAAAATGCCTTTGATGAACTTCTTTGTCAATTTGAAAAATTGGTTCAAAATATACATCATTGAAAAAGAAACTCATTTTGATTCAAAAGAAATTGATTTATTAGAAAATGAGAAAAATACTCTAAAGCTAGAAAATGATTTATTCCAACAAAAAGCTTTAGAATTTGAAAATGAGAAAGTTGCTTTGAACAACAAAATATTTCTCAAAGCAAAATCCTTGAGAAGTTTACTCAAGGAAAGAAATCTTTGGATTTGATTCTTGGTAGTCAAAGATGTGTCTTTGACAAAAGTGGCTTAGGCTACAAGCCTTCTATTCACCAAAAATATTTTAAGAATTATTTTGTGAAGGCTAAGTCTTTTTGTGCACCTACTCAAACATGCCATTTTTGCAACAAAGATGGGCATCTAATTTTTGATTGTGCATTGAAGAAACTTGGGAGCAAGACTCTCAAGAAGACATGGGTTCCAAAAGGAACCAAGGCTAACACCGAAGGACCAAAGAAAGCTTGGGTACCAAAATTTTCTTGATTCTTTTTAGGAAGATGGAGCAATAAAGAGTACTTGGATGAAATTTGGATTGAAACTTGCCTATCAAGAAGGCTTGTGACATTTGAGGACAAATGCTAAGGGGAAAACCTTTGGTAACTTCTAAATCCTTGATTGAGAATATGTTCTAAATTGTTGGTTATGATGATTTCTTATGTGTTAATCTAAATGCATTTATCTTTGACATATTTCTTGCATTTATCAAAATAGAACATCTCTAAAATGACATTTTTACAAAATCATGAACTTTTATGAGATTTTGTGAGCCTAAATTTTTTGGTTGAGAATGACCTTTAAATTGTCATTGGTAGCTAAGAGGTTGGTACAAACCACTCGGTGGGCTACTATCATAATAGCGATGGACTCTTGAGTCCCCATTAGTCATCCTCTATACCATTTCAATATGATTGTCATTTAAAAGCCCAAATTGTTCTTTTGGATGAAATGAAAATGATTATTTAAGTTCTATCCATGCATTCATTTTTTGATTGACAAAGGGGAGATTTCTTAATGTCGATATGCTTGTATTCCCTTTGATCATGTGATGGATATTGGTAGAATGCATGTTTGCTTATGGATAATGCATGCACATATCTTAATTTTTATCAAATTTGTCATCCATCTAAGTTTATATTTTTCTTTTTGATGTGACAAAGGGGGAGAAATGTGTTGATAGTTTTAATGACTATATATTCTCCTTTTGAATTGGATTATGAATATTGGCTACTAATGCTTTGTCTCAAGTTTCAAATGATTGTCCAATTGCAAAAGATAGGGGAGTCATCCCAAAACTATCAATTTATTATCATCATCAAAAAGGGGAGATTGTTGGCTTTTGTTCACAATCGATATTTTGATGATTTCAATAAATGGATTAAGTTTACAAAATGGACATCTTCTGATATGAACCTCGCCAAGAATAACGAAACCCAACAACAATAGGGAACCCAAGATCGTTCTAGGACTGATTTGAATGGAAGACCTCGACCCGTTGTTTATGAAAACAAGAACCTCGGTATAAGGAAGACGCCACAAACGGTGATGGAAATTCCGTTTGATAAGTCAAGTTGAACGCCACGGGAAATCCCGATAAGTTCGAGTAGTTCTTCAAAGAACCAAAGAGAATAAATCCTCACAATTTTGAATAATCAATGTCTGTCGAATTACAAAGCAAAAGCTCCTATTTAAAGGGCTAAACATTACAAGGAAAATAACCCTAACATGGAAACCTAATTAAACCCGAAATAAGATAAGGAAATAATTCCTACACGCCTAAAAACACACAAAGCAATTAAGGAAATAATGCCTTGCTTGCCTAACAAAAATGTGGTCGCCTAAAATAAAGAGCTAAATAAGGAAAAATGTGCTAGACGTCCAAAAGAATTGCAAGCCATAAAAAGGAAATATTTGGGCGCCTAGAATAGAGATCCTTCTAGAACTTGAATCAAGGTGACATTCTTTGTGGCCCACGTGGATCATGTTCAATGGGCTTCCACGAATTCGCTTGAGCCCATAACTCTTGAATAAGTCCGTTGAGTACATCCTTGAACTTCTTTGCCCGTGCTCTCGTAACTGGCCCAATTGGTACTTGAGCGAGATCCTTCGAAACGGTTCCTTGATCTCCATCATCTTCAAAGACAAAGACATTTTTATCAAAGAGCCAAAGACAAGAAGATTGAAGATTAAGAAGATGCAAGGAGCTCAAAAGTGAAGATTCAAGACCATAGGGTATAATCTTGTAACTCTTAGTTTCACTTTTGACAAGGATTTGAATCGTACACTTGCATTTCTTTCAAAACTGCATAAACCGTTTTACCTTTTCTTTGAAAGATCAAATGTTTTTTAATGGTTTCAAAACACCCCAATCAACTCCCAAACCTTTTATATACTTATGGGAAGTTAGTCCTTAAAATTGGGTGTTTCAAAATGGTCAAAATCGTGGTTTTAAATGAACCGGATCATGTGCTTAAGTTGAAGAGGTCGACCGGCCTTCAACCGCTTGGTGTAGCGGTCGACCGGTCTATGATTTGAAATAGATCGTTGAAGTTCTAACAATATGACCGTTGGGTAATGGTAACCCTGAAGCGATTGACCGATACAATGGTAAAATTCATAATGGCTATAAACGGCTAGTTTTCTCATGTGGCCTATTAAAGACCTTTAGTGAGGTTGTTCACTAAAGAAGAAGCTTAGAGAGGGTATATCTCAAGCTTGGTTGGGTTGTGAGTGGTGAGCCCGAAAATCATTTGAGGTTTGAGTGTTGAGCTTGGGAAAGCACTTGTAAGGTCCTCTAGCACCGGAAGCTAGAGTGTACACTATTTGGAAGATAGTGGAAAACCTCAAGGTTCGGTAAAGGAGCTTGAGGGGTGGATGTAGGTGGTTTGCTGAACCACCTAAAAATCACATGTTTGCTTCTCTATCCCTACTCTTTAAATTTAGCACTTATTCTATTATCGCATCTATATACTTGTGCTAAATTAGTCTTTACTTTGCAAATACTGTTTTAAGGGTTAAAAGCGAAAAAGTTTGGAAACCCAATTCACCCCCCTCTTGGGTTGCCTTAATCCTTGGACTTATAGAACTGACTGTTTCATCAAAAACTGTCTTGCTTTCGCCTTTACTTAGGCCATACTCTTTTACAAATAAATATTCCTTCGACAATTACTAATTGTTCACTTAACAATTATCAAATAATACTTAGTGAACCTTTTTGGGTAAAACCCCAAAAGAATACAGGTAATAGCACTATGATTATCTCCCACTGAACTATCATATAAAGTTAAGTTTCACATTTTTGCAATATCATTGTGCCGTGATGTAACAAGGGAATTAATTGAGATATGATCCTTCCATCTCCAAGATGTCAAAACTTATCTAATTATCCGAGTATCTTGATACTTACTTCCAGTTGGTTTTTCACTTTACTCTGTAATTTCTTGAACTTTTCAAAAAATTCAGACTCATGATTCATCAGGTATAGTTAACAGTACCTAGAATACCCATCACTAAAAGTGATGAAATAGGAAAAACCATCTTCTGGTTATGTGGTTAAAATCACAACATACATCAGTGTGTACCAACTCTAACAATCCTGTGACTCTAACTCCTTTTACTTTAAAAGGATTTCTCAATCATCATTGCATCATATCCAGATTACCATGACTATATTTCAAATGCTACATACAAGTGAGATTCACATTCCTCTACTTTTTAGAGTTGTATAACTAGTATTAGCATCTTTCTCAATATTATTCAGAGTTCACAACTTTTTTAAAATAATATGACTATCAATAATAATGCTAGAATCAATAAATACTTTTAATTTAAAAAATTGAATTCGAAATCACATTTATAGAAATTTCTAGCACATATAAAAATAGTCTTCAAAAACAAAGTTTTTCCTTTTTGTAAACTCAAATAAATAACTCCATATGGTAGTCACTGCAACACTTGCAGTCATCTCCATATTCTGCACAATTTCCCCTTTCACTTAATATCCAGGTTTCTTTAAACCAATGCAACTTATTGCAAAAGTGAGATATTATGCCTAAATAGACACATACCAACAATTTAATGGACAATACAATAAATTTGAATTTAATGATAAGAATACCTTCAGTAAGATTCCTTTTTGAACATAAAACTTAGCCTTAGTCCATAATCATCATAGAGTATTAGTATCGCATAATAATTCTGCAAAAAACATAAAAATTAATTCACATGTATATATAAATATAAATCCACTAGCTTTGGGTTTTTGAATAACTAATGGCACCTCTCACTATGACACATCAATCAAATAAAATACCCGAATATAACATTTATATTCTGTGTCACTAGTAGGTATCAAAAGCTTTTACTTTTTGTAAACATGATTCTATTTTAGTAACATGCAACAACTTGTAAAAGTAGATAGAAACTATCTGTCACGAATCCATCTTATGTCCCATACAATATGTATGTAAATATTCGTGACTCTTGATTTCCTTTTGACCACCAAATAAACACAATATTCATTATTTTAGCGTACGTATTTATTTAGTTAAGTGCAACCATCGTTTAAATGAAGTGTAATTTTGGAATGGGTTGGCATCGCTATTCTAGTCAACAGCCCCATCACTCATATACCCCCATTTATCTTCTAAAGAAATAAATGAGACAAACTATAAAATTAAGAAATTGGAATCTATTTTAGTTTCATCCAACCCTCGATAAAATAGAATTCTCATTTACTAACAATGGGGGGTCATGGGATTAGTTTCTCTAAACAATCCCATTTAACACTTGCATTTAAAATTTTAGAAAAAGTAATTTTTTTTTCAACCCTGGTCAAATCGGTCAACTCGGGTTGGTCAACGAATCTACCCTGTTCAAACTGGGCTAACCCATTTACCCACCGATCGGGTCGAACCCGTTCAGTGATGGGTCATGGTTAGGGTCAAACCCGGACCTTAGGCCCCTTGGTTCATGGACCCGGGTCTAACCTAGTCCATGAGCCACACAGGCTCCGCATGCAATGGATCACATCCTTCCATGGGTTGGGCCAAGAGGCCTAGCTCGTGTCCTCTCCCCTTTTACAATCTTTTTTTTTTTTTTTTGTTTAAATGGACTGAACAGTGCTTCACATAGGATGGCCTAAGACTTGTTTTGAAAAAATGGCCTAAGACTTGTTTTGAAAAAAAAGCCTTGGTAGGTGCAAGTTTTTTCAAAATAAACCGAATGGGCCTAAGTTTTTAAAATAGCCGAAAGTTTTTAAACAAAAAATTGCCCAAACCCTTTTAAAACTAGCCCAAACGTTTGAAAAACAGCCCAACAAGTTTTGAAATAAGCCCATAATAAAAACAAATAGAACTTAGCTTAAAAGGTTAAAATAGCTCAAAAATTAAAATTGCAAAACAGCCCAACTATTTGGGTCGGGTAGGGCAAAAATGCCCTACCAGTTTGGCCTAGATGGTTGACCTAGACATTCTATGTCTAGGCACCATTTGGTGCCCCAGGGGAGAGGGTAGGCGGCAGCCAGCTCCCCTACTGGCCACGTTCGGTCAGATCCAGGCGAGACGTGGGAGGCCTAGGCCGCTAGCAGCAACTATGCTGCTGTCCGGCACATTGGTGGCTGCCGGTGGCCACCTATTTCATCACACCCGTGTCATACGTGGGTGTGGTGAGGCTTTGGCATCTACGACCTCCAAGGCCTGGACACCTTCCAACCTTCCACCAGCTACGGCCAGGAGCAGCAGCAGTCTCACTGGAGCGCTCCGGCCGGCGAACCATGGTACCATAACGTGCCATGCTTTTCTTGTTAGATGTATGCCCTCAAAACCAATCATTTTGCATAATTATGAGATAATTAATATTATTGATTAATCACTTATATTATTATGGGTACATCCAATGACATAGATGTCATATTGTTGAGCAACATTGTAGAAAAGTCAGGCCAATGATTAATAAATCGGAGGCGGGAGTATGACTTTTCGGATCCTTGTTGACTCACTTTGTTCTAGACCGAGATACATGATAATGTACAAATAAGATCTACACTCATTGTGCCTATATAAGATAGAATGATGGACTCCGTCATTGAGGTGGTGACCTTAAGCAGATGAGTGGGTGCAATGTAAGAGTACATGCACTGAACTGGATCAAGTATGAATACCTTCTGGAAATGATCACTGATGTAGAGAATGGTATTCAGCACAATTAGCTGTTGTCCTTAGACTTGAGAGAGTTATGCAGGTTTGCTTGTTGTGTGCTTGTGCTTTGACTGAATCATTTGGTGATGATCTTCGTAGATCAAATATTCCAGATAAGGTTGGGCCTTGTGCATAGTAAGTGAATTTGTATAATTGCTCAATATGGAATCCACCAGTCTCTTGATGAGGCAGTATGTTCATTATGTCTGTATATTGTTCACTCAAAAACGCTGCCAGCAAGATTTTGTGAAAGTGTTTTCACGATTTTTACTTATTAATATATGAAGTAAATATTTGCGAAAATGATTTTGGAAAGTTTTGGAAGTCCAACTAGTTATAGACTGAGAATTAAGAATTATATGAGCTAGGGACTTAATCGGTGATATTATTCCAGTCCTATTGCTCATGTGGAATATAGTATGGTGGAAGGATAAATAAGCGTATAATTGTTAGCAAAAGGGATTTCACAAAAACAATCTCATTATCTCGGAGTCAATTGTGATATGTTAATGGACATGATCACAATTTGTAGAAGCCTATAAATTTGGATTACAGAATATAAGGGAGTTTAATGAAAAAGTTTTTCATGATGATCTACGGCGAGATTTGAGATCCTAAAGATCCCACGCTATAGCATAGTTGAGTTCTGAGCCAGCCATTATAAATAGCTCAGAAACTCATTTGAGATAGAAGAGAATTTATTTTCACATGAGAATTTATCTCTCTAGATTTTCTCTCTCTAAAATCTCTCTCTCAAAGCTGTGTGCGTGGATCTGAAGGAGGCAGAATGCTTGGGCTGCTTTGATTCAACGATCGTTTCCGCTAGGATCTCTCGATTGGGATCTCTCGATTCCAACATTTCTTTAGAGAAAATAGTTTTCTCTTCGCATGAAAAAATTGGATTTTAACCATTGATGCACTTTGTAATACCAATCCAATTCAAATGATAATAAAATATGACTTCATTAAGAAACCAAGCGTGAATCATAGCCAACAGAGATTAGCTGGAATTCATTGCAATTTGTTAGTTGAAACAAATCCATAACAAGAGATCTCATCCAAAATTCTACTGATCTAAAAGAAAAATCTTTCTTTCCCATGGTTTAGAAAAATAGCCTAGAACAAAATAATTTTGTTCAATACAATTTTGAAATACATTCTTTCCCTAGTTTATAAAAAACACGAATAACAAAGAATTTATAATTCGAATACTTTTACGGATAGCATGAATCATATTCACAAGGAAAAATTAAAATCTCACAGCAATCGAATCTTTTGTAAAAGAATTCTCTTTGGGATTTCCAAAATCGCCAAGAACAAAAACTGATTTATTTGTAAAATTTTTTCAAATAAATCAAAGATTCGATTACCATGAATTTTCTAACAAACTATGACATAGATCTCAAGAGAATAAGGTTCAACTAACTTGGCTCTGATACCACTGAAAGTTTGCCTTGGAAAATTATACTTACTTGATCTGACAAACGATTTTGAACTTTTTCTGCGATTGAATTTTCAATTTTTAATAATCTTCAGGTCTTGTTGATCTCACACCTTGAGTCTTTGATTTTACAACTTAGCAGCCGAAATGTTCTGCCTCCTTCCTTTCCACGCCTCACAGCCATCACAGGGTTTCTCAAAGTCATAATGGCCAACTGTCTAGAAAAAGCTATCTTATAGTCAAGATAGCTTTTTTTGAACCCTAGCCGTGATATATCGTGGAATAATTAGGGACCTCAGATCTCGGCCGTGGGATCACATGGAAAAACTCTTTTTTCATTAACTCCTTTATATTCTTTATTTCGAATTTTAGGCTTCTACTAATTGTGATCATGTCCATTAACATATCACAATTTACCTGAGTATTTGAGATTGATTTGTGAAATCCTTTTTGCTAACAATTATTCGTTTATTTATCCTTCCATCATACTATATTCCACATGAGTCAATAGACCGGAATCATATCACTGATTAAGTCCCTAACTCATATAATTCTCAATTCACAATCTGTAACTCGTTGGACTATCAATTGTTTTCAAAACAATTGCACAAATAAATATATAATATATATTAATTTCAAAAAAATATTTTCACAAAATACCATTGGCCAATGGATTCTTTTTTAGTCCAACTCTATACAGATATATTAAATATGCTGCCTCATCAAAAGACTGGTGGATTCCTTATCGAACATTTATGCAAACTCATTTATTATGTACAAGACCCAACGTTATTGGAATATTTGACCTAGAAAGATCATCACAAAATGACTCATTAAAGCACAAGTACACAATAAATATATTCATCTAAACCTCTTTGGTCTAAGGATACAATAAATCAATTGTGTTGAATGCCTTCTCATCAGTGATCACTTCCAGAAGGTATTCATATTTGATCATGTTCAGTGCATGTACTTTACATTGCACCCACTCGTTTGCTTAAGGTCACTACCTCAATGACGAAGTCCATCATCCTATTAAATAGAGGCACATGAGTGTAGACCTGTCGTACATCAATATATACTTTGGTCTAGAACAAAACATCAAGTGAATAAGGAACCGAAGAGTCATACTTCCCGCCTTTGATTCATTAGTCATTGGCATGACTTTTCTACAATGTCACTCAACAATATCTATGTAACATTTTATGTCACATCATAATACCCAATAAATAAATATAAACATGTGACATCTAAATAACTATTATTTAGACAAATGATTTTTAGGTCATTATTCTTACAATAACATGCATTTTGTAGATTCATGTTTGTTGTTTGACTGTGCTATTAGCATTGTAAGTTGTATTACATCAAGATGAGATATTCAAAACTTAAAATTCTCAAAAATTGGGTTGATAAAAGTCCTATGGCATTGCTTACCCTAGAATATAAAAATAGTTCCTCACGATTATGATATTAAAGGTGGCCTTGGTCCTAGCAAGTGCCATCCAATTTTTTTTTTTTGTAAGCACTGGCACCCAATTTCTTGTGCATTACATAGCGTATTACTTTTAGTGCTTGAGGCAGTAGAACACCTTAGTACTTCTGGTGCAGCTTTTATTAAAGATAGCCATTGGAGCTTCAGTTCCTATGATCGTACAAGTATTGGATTTTTGAAATTTCACATCAACCTAAGACAATTGGACTTTCCCTAGCAATGGAACACATAACTCATGTTGTTCTGACCTGAGAGAATTGAATTTCCCCTAGCAATGGAATACATAAATATAGCATAACAGCATAACTTTGTTCTATATTGATTTTTGAGGGACCGTAATATGGCTCTGATGGTTATAAAGGGTGATTCACATTCAAAGCAGCAAGTTTTCAGTGCTATTCAATATTAATCTGCAGTATAAAGCAAGTTTCCCTTGATGTAGCATACTTTTAGCTTCTGAACAAGTTTTACGCTGAAATTGATGGATGTTGCAGCTTCTCTTAGACCAAAATTCTTTTGCAGCATTCCTCAATTATACAATCGAATATTTGCTGGGTAATTATGGCTTGGTGCTGCTTAAATTACTCATTCAGTTGCTATTTTTATTTTAGCTCCATTAGGTCTAATTCGGGTTACTGTGATAGAATTGCAAATGCTGTAGCAATGTCGGGAATGCTGAGGGGCAGACTATTCCGAGCTGCCTACAACTCCAAGAGGCAAGCAATAATGAGTGGTAAGTGTGCTAAATACTAGGCCCTTCTAAAATTGTGGTGGGTTATTGACTCCCATGCTGTACATTATGATATGTGATGAACCCAATTGTGACGGATTTTTGTATTTGGTATTCAAGTGGACAATAATGAAAACGAAAGTCATGTATTCATGGAAATTTGATAATGAAGCCATTTCGAGGATGGCGACCTCTACAAGAGAAAATAAGAGCAAAATAGACTTTGGTTCTTTAATGCCTCGCTTGAGAGTGTCTCCCCCCATTATAACCTTCCAGAATCCTCTAACAAAATTCAGGTGATACCCTCTAACAGAATTCGGTAATCCCCGAGATTCTCAACTAATGGGCTGGACTGAACCAAGACCCATAACAAACTATACTGGACTAAGCAAAATGAATACATTGTAATAAAAATTGCAGCCCAAGAGTCCGAAACCTAGTTCCTTGACAAGCCTTCGGTCCACCTGTTAAGCTCCACCTCTTCTTGCATGTGTTCACTCTTCATTTCCACACTTAGCGTCTAGAAACCTTTGAACCATCAGAACAACACACCTGTTTTGTCTTCTTCCCATAAAACAAACCACAAACAGCCGAATGCCCAGAACACACAGATGCAATCTTCCCCAATCCTACCGCATAGCACTACTCCTTCTTCCTCTTCCTTATGCCCTGGTTAGTGCATGACAATACCCCTTTCTTTATAGCACCGTGCCCACAAGGTGTGGGTATTGGAGTGATAAAGGCTGTAGCTTTTCCAATATTTCACCCGAAGTATGGCTCAAAATCTTTTAATTTCATAGGCCTATGCTCTCTCCTAAGATCAAAGGATAAAATATTGCATCAAGGTTATTTCTAATCCAAGCTTGGTGATCTGTAAAAACTAATTTCAGCAACTAGTTTAACAAGTCTACTCTATAATTCTCAATGATCTCCAACATTATAGGCCAAGCTTATCAATGCTACGGGTTCTCCAACAACAACAATAGCTTTAATAGAATAGGTCTAACCTCTATAGATGCAACAGCAACAACAAAGAAGTTTCATTTTCAACCAATTACACTCATTAATCAACAGCAAACTATGGTCTCTTAAAGCATCATAACCAACATTCAAGAACCTCTTTAAACCCCTAAGGAGGTGCTGAAAATAACAGGGACATCTATGAAAGCAGGGAGCAAATCTCCCCTCACTAAAATAGTGTACCCGAATTCTGCAACAGGTAAAGAACATACCCTTTTCTTTTCCTGCAAGTTTTTTTTTTTTTTTTTTTTTTTTTTTTATCATAACCTTCTTCATACAGCAACTTCACCCATTATTTCTAGATTTAAAACCTCAGTTTTATTTTCCAGCAACTTAGCAAATTAAATTAGAACTTAACACAGTAGTTGAAAGCATACATGCAACACTACAAACCAATAGATCCGGTTTTTCTCTCAAGATCCTAACATTAGTAAGTTTCTGTTTTCAACCCTACTCTTATCCTACCCGTGCATGCTCTTGGTTCACATCTTTTCCCAGCAACCTCACTCATTTCCAAAGCTCATTTGAACTTCAACCCATTTAAATATCAAAGGACAACACCCAATGTCACAACTATTACATATCCGGCCATGCATGTGCATATCTCCTCTTATCTCCTCTTCTAGGCTTTCCATCATACACTTATGGTACATCAATGTTGCCCTTGAAACCTTAACTCAAGATCTAACCGTGCATGCCTTCCTAGACTCCAAATTTTATCTATTCTAACATGCATAGCGTAGAAGAGATAACAGCAGAACCCAAACAACACCCATGACATCCACAGGTTTCTTCATAAAAATTTCAAGAGCAACACCCTTACCTTGGTTTCTCTTGAGTTCTCCCTCTACAGCTCTCTCCCACTACACCTCTTCTCTTCTTTCTTCTCTTCTTTCTTCTCTTCTTCTTTTCTCTTCTTCTCTTCTCTCTTCTTCTTCTTTCTTCTCTTCTCCTCTTCTCGTTCTTCTTCTTTCTTTTGTTTTGCATGTAAGTGCGTGAGTGTGTGAGTAACAGGGGAAGAAAGGAAAATGGGGAGATAGCGTGAAACAAGTATTGGGGAGGAAAAGACCATCCTGCCCCAACTTTGTTTAATGCCTCCACCATTAGTGAATATGCGGCAGCCTCTCTCTGTTCCCTTTTTTTTTTTCTTTTTTTTTTTTTTTTGCCACTTCATAGAGATCACGTTTGACTCCCTTCCACTTTTATTTCAAGCAAACATACACTTTCAAAAATCAAAGCCCCTAACTCAAATTCTTCTAAATATTGCAATTTAGGTGGATATACTTGACAAAAAAAATGACTAGCATAATTGACCCCAATAATGAAATTTAACACTATTAAAACACGCAAACAATATAACATTTAAATTATAACTAAAGATGCATGAAAAATGCTACAGGAAAATTTCACCTTAGATATAGTTTTAAATCAAGTCAACCATATGTCTTTTCTCAATAATTTAGGGTAGTGCAAAACTTAAAGAGTCAAAAGTAAAAATTAACATTGAAAGAAACCTAAAAGTTGGGTCTCACAACGTCATCGTGTTCTGACATATTTGTTGACTCAACATGCTTTGTATCTTTAAGTTCTTGCATAAATGTTTCGTCCATCTCTTGCTTGGTTGTAGCACAATGAAGGTGGGTAAGAAAATTGCAACTTGAGCAATAATAACCCCGTAGTTCGTGTCTACCATTTGGGCACATATTTGACAAACTTTCCAATGAGATCTATTGACTTGAAGAGAGTACATGAGCTTGAGAGGACCTTGTTTGTGCCGTACAACTTTGACAATCGATAGCAAGAAAGCACACTCTCGATCAACCACAAATGCACAGGTGGCACAACAGTAAAACAGGCCCTTGTTTTTTTTCCCACAAGCAGCACAAATGAATGAAAAGGAATACCGCAAAAGGGTCAACGGATGGTTGTGCATTTCAGAATTTTGACAAGGGTAGAATGCTTGGTTGAAGGTCCAATACACTAGGCAGCAGGCATTTCATTTAATTCCCATTCCAACAGACATTGACCCGATTGACGATTTGACCCAAGCATCCTTATGGTAAAGTCATCAATCGCACCCTGACCCAAAAAGCCAATCAATTAGAATATGTTGGCTTAGGAGTTTGAATCGTTTTATCAATCTTAGCCAGCACGAAAAGCCTAATCAACAAAAAATAATAAACGAATAGAAAGCGGGTTTTACCTATTCATGTAGTTCTTCTTTAGTCATTCCTTAACCTTTTAGCATAAGCAACTGTTTAATATTGATATTCTATAAAGACTATGCTTTTTGGTGAGTGTTGTTGGAATCAGTGGCAAGGAACTAGATCTTATGTGTTCTACAAGTAAACAGGTGGCACAAAAGTAAAACATACCCTTTCTTTCTTCCTAGCAAGCGTCACAACTGAATGATAACGATTTCTGTACAAGGGTCAATGGATGGTCGTGAATTTGAGATTCTTTGATGAGAGGTAGAAAAGCGCATTTTGGGTCAAGATTAAAGTCGAGATGAGAACAGTAGTAACTCTAGTTTCAAAATTCACCCTCGCAGCCATCACATTTGATCAGGGTCCCGTGTGCGTGGAGAATAAGAGTATGCTTGGGGTGTGACGGGTGCTGCAACTCCCAAGGTGATTCGGCACATGATTTATGAAGGATAAAATAACAAGGTTGGCAACTGTCATTAGCACCTGAAATTGGTTTCCTGCACTCATTGCAAATGCATACTGCATAATACTCATCAAGCTCTTCACTGTATTTCAAAGGATGATCATGGCTAAAATGTTGAAGTTTCATATCTCTTTTCCTCGCTTTTATCTATCCAATCAAATTCTTTAAAATATTACATTCAAATTAATCAAATTCTCATTTGTCCCTTTCTTTCTCTTTGACCCTTTTTTGTCCAGCATCTAAATTTGCCCTGAATTAAATGTCACAAGCATCTTCAAATTAATTAAAGAAAAGGGTCAAAGTTCTCACCAAATAGATCATCGTCTCCAAATTAGAAGAGGCCCAAAGACTTATGTCACGCCTCGTGCTCATACTTACCCCCTAGGCTCACCTATAATAATGGTATGCACACAATAGGAGATTATGGCACGAAAGTCACTAGAAAGTCTTAGTCGATTTACCAAAAACTTAGTGGAAGCATATATATAAAAAAAAAAAAGAATTGTAGTGGGAAATTGGAAAAGATTTACGGTAAAAACTCTATGTTTTTAGAAAAGCAATGAGTTAATAAAATCCGAATAGGTTGAAAGTGTTAGATTAGGCTTTCAAGTAGCAATAACAACGTTGAAATAAAGGATGAGGAAAGAGACACGAAGGAGATTGAAAACCTGAAATAACAAGGGCAACATTTGATACAAGGAAAGTTCAAACGTCCTCCCGGGACTACATAAAAGGCTACATTACAAAAATTCGGGAACTTCCTAAAGTTCACTGTACAATTTGAAAACTGATTACAAGGAAACAAATACCCTGGAGACTAACAAAACACTCTAACAAGTCTAAGAGGGGTACTAATCCTCCTCATTCGAGTTTGATGTAAGATCAATAATCTTGGACCCCGGAGTGGTACTACTATTTCCGTTGGCGGGGCCGAGGGAACGTAATCAAACCTTAGCCACTCTGGCGGTACATCTGGTAAACCAAAAGTCCTCAAATCGGGGTAACGGGATAGTGGGGGTACAGGGGATGAGGGTGAGGGCTCCCTAAAGAACCAGTAGGCCTTATGCTCCACTGATACTTCAAGGAAATCCGAAACCCACGTTTGGATCTTGAGTACCAGGATATAAGGGTAGAAATCGTAGGTTAACTCGTCCTCGAATAGCTTCATTCTTCAATACCCAAGTCGCCAAACATTGCAAAAACAACATATAAAAGAAAAAGGGTGAGTCCTATTGACTCAGTAAGGTAGGGGCGGGAAACATGATCAAACAAATATTGTGCATATAATTCACTTAAACATGGTGTAAAACTAACTTCAAGCATAATAAGTATGAACTTGGACGAATTATATATATGCAATGCATCACACCATCATAGGTTCCTGAGGAGTTCCCGATGTCTGCTCTGTTTACCCCCAGAGTCAGGTTGTGCATCCCTCCCCTTCTATGGACTGTCCCGTGCGTCCCAGCACCAGGAACATTACGCCCTTAGCGTTCATAAGGAGCCCACCCACTCCCTGCAGTGGGGGTTCACACGTCTCCTAACTGCTCTGGTACTGTCACTACCATTCGGGGAACCCTCGCGGCTAGGGGGTTCCTCACTTTCATTTTCCGTCTTATGAATGCAATCTCATATCCAAGCATTAAGGTACACATGAAATATTTTTCACCCAAACAATGCACACTAATTTGCAATGAACTTGAAAGAAGCATAACACGTTTTAAAGAATAATCATTGACAGTTGAAACAACATGATAATAACTAGTAAGATCTTAAGACATTAAACCCATTGAAGGCCTATTGGGCCTCCTTAGACCCTGCTGGGCCTATTCCCAAAGTGTTATTGGCTTGGTGCTATTTTAGGGTTGTTGGGCCTAAAATCCATTTAGGCTTCTAAACTGGCTTTATGATTTGAGCCCTTATTAACTTGGTTTGAACTCAAATTTGGGCTCCCCATCAATTTTGTGCTCTATCCAATCATATAATCATTTTCTCATTTTGGACCCTTTTTCCCTAACGAATTAGGCAAAATGTCGAATCTGCCCTCAGAGACCTCCAGGGGCATTTTTGACCTTTTCCTTCATCATTTTGGGCTGAAATTTTTACAGGGATCCTAATATTAGACAAGGATGCTATCTGGAAAGTTTCATGCAAAAATAAAACCTGTAGCTTAGGGTCGATTTGGGCAGCACCTATGTTTGCCTAAATGCCCTAGATAGGTGTTCTTGCCTTTGATTGATCTATGCTTTTCGAAACTTTAGGCTAAAAAAAATTTTAATCTATCAACATAAGGGAAATCATAGAGCACGTGACATATGGATTCTTCAAGAAACTTTAAGGCAAACAAAGATCATTTGCAATATCATCAAGGAACATGCATAATGCATCTTTTTCATGCTTTCAACTTCATAACCTCTTCCTTGAGCCCATGGCTCCTTTCTTTGGCCCCATTTGGCCTTCTTTTGATCAGGATACTTTAAAACTTCTTGGCCATCCATCATTCTCATTATTGTCCACATTTCATATCACATATGCATGGCATTGAATCAAAAAATCATATAGTGCAACATGCAACACCATAAGCCATTTTTCTTGACCAACCCGTGGCCTATAAGGCTTTAAGCTTAGGCTTATCACCACTGCCATAGCTCATAAAACATGTCCAGAGCTCTTTTGAATAATCAAACCAACTCAGCAAGCAATCTTATACACATGTTATAAGAAATATTCATTAAGCCTTAACATGCAAGGTGTCTAGATTAGATTATACTTGATGGCACCTATGAACCTTTCTTTTTGCACAATCTTAAAACCAACATAACCCTAACATGTTCGTCATTGAATCACAGCTCTATGCACACAAATATGTATGATCAATCAACACAGAGAACATGTCATCCCTCCTCAACAAAACACAAGAACCTAAACCCTTACTTTGGTGATCTCGGTTAGCTCTTGGTGTTCCCTTGGCATGGAAGTTTCCACCTTCCTTCTCTTCTTTCTCCTCTTTCTCTCCTTCCTCTCCCTCTTGGCCAAATGCTCTCAGCACTCATCTCTCTCTCAAACTCAAGTGGCTGGCTGTTGGTGTGAGAAATGCATGGCAAGGGTTGGCTTTTATAGCCAACCTTGCCATCATTTGGTCAAGGGGTGGCTGCCACAAGCAAGCCCCTTGATTGGGTGGCTTGGCGCACAAGGGCTGGAGGAGCCAAATGGCACACTCCCCCTTCCCTAGGTGATGATTAAGGACTTACACAAGCTAAAATCACTTCAAAAACAAATCAAATGTGATTGCAAGCAAGCATGGCCGGTTGGTCCATTTTTGAATCTTACTATTCATGCATCACAAGCCAAGAACATGGGACAAGGGAAAGGACAAAGAAAACAAGACAAAACAAAGATTTCCTGTGTGTGCGTGTGACCTAGGGAGGAGAGAGAGAGTGGGACCCACATGACATCAAAGTAGACTTAGGTTAGCAAAATGATTAGCTAAGTTGTAAAGTTAATCAATGCATATGTTAGAGAAAAGAAATAGTAATTAGTCAAGTAATTAACCGAGATTAGTGATAGAATAATCAAGATTGACACTAGGTAAAAATTTAGATGTAAGCAAGAGAATGAAAAGGGAAAGCATACCGAAATCCATTAGGCAATTAGAACCGAAATAAATCATGTGTCAAGAAATCAAATCTAATACTTAGAAAATGTTAAATATGAGCTAATGAAGTATACTTAGGAAAAATATCACGTGTTTAAATCAAGCAATAGGAATACTAAGATATTAACAAGAGAATGGAAGAATTTTGTTAAACGCATAGAAACCGATAAATAGAGAACAAATTATTCAAATTATTCAAATAAATCTAAAAATTATAGAACAAAACTCAAGTCAAATAAGAAATTTAAGCACATGAAAGTTAATCAAATAATGCAGGGAGTTAAGAATTAAAGAAAGAAAGCACATACGCAATTTAAATTAAAAAGGTTAAATTAAATACTAAAGTCACGAATTTGAAACCAAAGAATTAAATAGAGGAAAGAAATCCTATAAGCAATTAATCGAATGATAAATATTAAACAATGAACAAATTAAGAAAATAAAGTAAATACTAAGGAAAAGAACACAATTACTAAAGATATTGAAAGAAAAACTTTACTGCAAGAGTCATAAAAGTAGCTTAAAAGATTAGGGGTATCACAACTTACCAACAAGAAACTTGATTATAAGGCTCGAGTTGTGTCCCTGTTTAGTAAATGGGAGCAAAGGAGAAATTTGGAAAACAAAGCCATCATATATAGCCTTGTAAATTCGCCAAGTATTTGTTCACACAAAAAAACTGTTTTGTAAGGCACAAGAATCGTCCCGGAGCAGTAAAAATGCTAACGAAAAAATTCAAAAGGGTCGAGAACTGATAAGAAGAAATGCTTGCCTTCGAGGTCAAAAGACGCATATATAATAGGCAAATTAAACACCTACGACCTAAATTTTGTTCTAAAAAAACACCTACTGAGGGGAAAAAGAAATTAATGATTTTAAAAACCATGTTTTAGCAAACAAATTACACAGACATTAATAACATGCATTATAAGCCATAAATATTTTGCAAAAAAAAAAAAATAATACTATTTTGCTTCAAATTAAGTTCAGCCAACGCTTGTCTTCTAATAAAGATGATCTTGGTTCCAAACTCACCTGTTTGAAAGAAGATTTGATAATATGTATCTTGCAATTTCATCAACTATGAGCAACCATGGAACCAAAAAGATAAGCTTTGAAAGGGAATAAACAAAAACCAGAGTAAGGTACTTGGTGATGCCCGTTGAACTTATTCCTTTATATATCCCTCGTCCTTCACTCATTCTCTGGCTTTTTTTTTTTTTCCTTTGCTCTTTATCCCTTTCGAAAGATAAGAAACCAAGAAAAGAAAAGAATAAAAGAACTGTACCAGAAGAAGAATATGAATTGTCGGTGATACTTGGCGTCTCCAAATTGTAAAATTAGAGCATTAAAGTGATAAAACTATGAGAAAAAAAAGCGGAAGTACACTATTCTAGACGAATATTTACTTGTTGAATGAGGCAAATCATTTCGTTAATGCCGGATTAATTGGAGCAATGAAGTGTAAAAGCTTTAAAAAACTATTGTGAACATGAAACGAGTAAGGTCATTTGCTATTGATTATTTATTTTACCTTATATGGTTTTTTTTTCCTGAGATTTTCTTCTACCCTGTTTCTCTTATATATTGAGTGTTACTTAGTCCTTGACTCACTCTAAAATAAGTAGCGTAAAGGCTATCCAAGTATAGGAGTTTTGTCATGTAATAATTAGCCCAAAAGCATTTACTAAATACATTTTAGATTCATATTTTTGGATTTTGGAGAGTTCAAACGAAATTAAAACAACATAAAATGTAAACTAAGAATATAACATGCATTCAAGTAAATGACGGAAAGTAAATAACGAAAATTAAATGACCGAAAATAAATAATAATATAAATGAAAGTTAAATGACAATAAGTAAATGACAATGAATAAAAAAGAGAGCAAAATTAATATCTTCTTACAACCCAAGATTCAAGTTAAAAGAAAAAAAAAACAACAAGACATGATCTGAAATTGAAATAGAAATTACAGAAAATTAAAGAGCAAGAAACTTAAATCTAAATCCTAGGAATTGAAATACAAGACATTGAATAATAAAGCATAAAAGAAACTAATCTAAAAACTGAAAATAATGAAGAGAGAGAGAGAGAGAGTAGAGATACGGCCAAAGAGAAAAAATAGGAGAAGAGAAAGAGATAGATCGACTAAGGGAGAAAATTGAGGGAAAAGAGAGAGAAGAAAAAAAGGGAAAAAAAGTGAGAAGTGGAGAGAGAAGAGAACAACGCATAAAATAAAGGAGAGAAAAGTAGGGTTTTGGACAAGAGAAAAGAGAGAGAGAGAGAGAGAATAGAGAGAGGAGAAAAAAAATAGAGAGAGAGAAAGTAGGGTTTGTTAGGCTAAGAGGTGAGAGAAAAAAGGAGAGAAAAGGAGAGAAGAAGACGTGTGGCTACGAGAGAAAAGGAAGGGAGAGAGGAGAGGTGCGGCTAGGTTAAAATAAATGAGAGAAAAGAGAGAGAAAATGTGGTGAGCGGCAAATAGGTGAGACAAAAGAAAAAAATAGAGAGATAAAACATAGGGGGAAGTGTCGGCCAAGGACAAAAAAAAAAGGGAGAGAGAAAGAGAAAATAGGGAAAATGAGGCTAGGTTAGAAAAAGTAGGGAGGAGGAGAATAAGATATAGGGTTTGCTAGGTTAAAAGAAGGAGAGTGAAAAGAGAGATGGGCTGAGATTTAAGTGTCTCTCATTTCTTCATTGAATTACAACACTGCCATTAATGAATCCCTCTTGCTCTGCCATGTGTCCCAGTAGACTGCTCTTGTTGTCTGCGAGTCCAGAAAGCAATTAATTTTATCACCCTGCACAAAAATACTTAATTAGTTCATGGCATCATATGACGAAATTAAATTCATAAAATAATTACAATGCCAATAATTATAGTGCAAATGATAAAAATAATAATTTTAGAATGTATCTAGACACGGTATGACTTAAGTACAGGCATGCTAAAGATGGAAAAAAATTGCATGTGCAATAAATTAAATCTAAGTTATAGAAACTCTACAATTAAATGCAAACTTAGATTTATGCCTCTTAACCATATTTTCATCTAAAACCAATATTTAAAACATCAAATAATTAAGAAAAATTAGCAATATAGTCAATAGGTTTATAGCACACTGACGATTTAGTCACTAGGTATCATTTTTTTACTTTATGGTCACTGAGTCCATACCTGTATGACGATTGGGTCTTTTCGTCCATGTTCCTTCAATCCATTTAACTGAACCCCATGCCACGTTAGCATTTAACACTTCTGTGCCACACATCATATAAATTAACATGTCAGGCATTCATTAATCAAAATGCACCGTTTTGTCATGTAAATTAAATCCCCCATGCTAAACAACATACAACACATCAATATTATTTCAAAACACTTGGAAACTGCTGAGTGTTTTTACACCCCTCTGTCATGCCCCGTGCTTGTAATGACCCCTAGGCTCTATTTATAGCAATAGAATGCACACATGGCGGGGTTATGGCATGTAAATTCTCCTAGGTGTTCGAATGATGAAAATATCCTTACTAGTTTTAAAGTAGAAAAGTCAACAGTAAAACAGTTTGGATAAAGAATGATATAGAGAGGTTTCAAAAGTTTAAAATATAATTTCATTTAAGTAAAGAAATGATTTTACTAAAAGTTAAAACTATAAACTAATAACAAAATACTGGAACCACACAATTCTTTTTAAAGGCTATAAAGTATAAACATATATATTTAGCTAGTTAGAGCCAAAAGTCACCATATACAAAAAGTATACTAAAAAAGTTTTAAATGGAATATTACATAAATATTCATAAACATAATTGTTACCAGCATAATAAGTGTATCAAACATAAAATTTTGATATAGGAAAAATAAACTATCTTGCACCACATATCTCATGAAAAAGGTATAACAAACTACCTAATTGCACAAAAGACAAATACATATCCTCGCCTCTTGATAAATCTATACAGCACTAAGCCTCTAGACAGTTTGCAACAAAGTCTCAAGGGTGAATCATCCATCTGATCACAAAATTCCTTCGACTTTGTCAATAATTGGATAGCATACAAACACCAGAATAGAAAGGGGTGAGCCCTACTGGCTCAGTAAGGTTGGGAAAGGGGATATGCCACATATACTAGTAAGCAATAATGAATATAGTAAACAAAAGAACTGATAACAGTAAAAAACTTCAAAGTTATGCTTGATGCAATGCACAAATATGCATGCCCGATCCCCGGTCATCTCTCTTTCTTTTTTCGGTTCGGTAGAGGTGTCCCTTATGCTCTGTTTAACCCCCAGAGTCAGGGTTGTGCGTCCCTCCTCTCCTCCGGGATTGTCCCATGCCACCTGCACTAGGACCCGGTTAGGCAAGCCCCATACCATTGCCTAGGTAAATCAACCACTATTCCTTTAGTGGTGGCTTGCACTTTCCCGATGTGATGTGTCACGTCCCGTGCTCATACTTACCCCTAGGCTCACCTATAGTAATGGTATGCACACAGCCGGGGATTATGGCACGAAGGTCGCTAGAAAGTCTTAGTTGATTTACCATGAAACTTAGCGAAAGGCATATTAAAAAAATAGATTCATAGTGGGAGATTGGAAAAGATTTAGGGTAAAAACTCTATGTTTTTAGAAAAAGGCAATAAGTTAATATAATCCGAAAAGATTGAAAGTGTTAGATTAGGCCTTTGAGTAAAAATAAGAACTTTGAAATAAAGGATGAGGAAAGAGACACGAAGGAGATTGAAAACCTGAAATAACAAGGACATCTTTGATACAAGAAAAGTTCAGGTCGTCCTCCGGGACTACATAAAAGGCTACATTACAAAAATTCGGGAGCTTCGTACAATTAAAAACTGATTTCAAGGAAACAGATACCCGAAACACTCTAACAGCCTAAGAGGGGTACTAATCCTCCTCGTCTGAGTCTGATGTAAGATCAATAATCTCGGACCCCGGAGTGGTACTACTATTTCCCGTTGGCGGGGCCGGGGGAACGTAATCGAACCTTAGCCACTCGGGCGGTACATCTGGTAAACCAAAGTCCTCAAATCGGGGTAATGGGGATAGTGGGGGTAGTGGGGGTACAGGGGATGGGGGTGAGGGCTCCCTAAAGAACCAGTGGGCCTCATGCTCCACTGATACTCCAAGGAGATCCGAAACCCGTTCGGATCTTGAGTACCAGGATATAAGGGTAAAAATCGTAGGTTAACTCGTCCTCAAATAGCTTCATTCTTCAATACCCACGTTCGCCAAACATTGCAAAAACAACATAAGAGAAAAAGGGTGAGTCCTATTGACTCAGTAAGGTGGGGCTGGGGAAACATGATTAAACAAATACAGTGCATATAATTCACTTAAACATGGTGTGAAACTAACTTCAAGCATAATAAGTATGAACTTGGATGAATTAAAATATGCAATGCATCACACCATCATAGGTTCCTGAGGAGTTCCTAATGTCTGCTCTGTTCACCCCCAGAGTCGGGTTGTGCGTCCCCTCCCCTTCTATGGGACTGTCCCGTGCCTCCAGCACCAGGACCCTTAACATTACGCCTTAGCGTTCATAAAGGAGCCCACCCACTCCCTGCTGTGGGGGGTTGCACGTCTCCTAAGTGCCCGGTACCGTCACTACCATTCGGGGAATCACCTCGCAGGCTTAGGGGTTCCTCACATTTGTTTTTCCTCTTATGAATGCAATCTCATGTCCAAGCATTAAAGTACACATGTAACATTCACCCAACAATGCACACAATTTGCAATGAACTTGAAAGAAGCATAACAGGTTTAAAGAATAATCATTGACAATTGAAACAACCATGATAATAACTAGTAAGATCTAAGACATTAAACCCCATTGAAGGCCTATTGGGCCTCCTTAGACCCTGCTGGGCCTATTCCCAAAGTATTATTGAATTGATGTTATTTTAGGGTTATTGGGCCTAAGTCCATTTAGGCTCCTAAACGGGCCTTGTGATTTGGGCCTTTATTTCAACTTGGTTTGAACTAAATTTGGGCTCCCCCATCAATTTTTCGTGCTCTATCCAACCATGTAATCATTTTCTCATTTTGGACCCTTTTTCCCTAACGAATTAGAAAAAATCGAATCTGCCCTTAGAGACCTCCAGGGGCATTTTCGACCTTTTCTTCCTTATTTTGGACTGAAATTTTTACAGGGGTCCTCATATTAGATAAGGATACTATTTGGAAAGTTTCATGCAAAAATAAAACCTGTAGCTTAGGGTCGATTTAGGCAGCACCTATGATTGCCTAAATGCCCTAGATAAGTGTTCATGCCTTTGATTGATCTATACTTTTTGAAACTTTAGGCTAAAATAATTTTAATCTATCAACATAAAGGAAATCATAGAGCACATAACATGTGGATTCTTCAAGAACTTAAAGGCAAACAATGATCATTTGCATATAATCAAGGAACATGCATAATGCATCTTTTTCATGCTTTCAACTTCATAACCTCTTCCTTGGCCCCATTTGGCCTTCTCTTGATTAGGGATACTTTAAAGCCTCTTGGCCATCATCATTCATTATTGCTCCACATTTCATATCACATATGCTTGACATTGAAACATAAAATTGGTTAATGACACTGAACTAGGAGCCAAGAAGAAGTGGAAATGATGATGAGGAAGTAGGAAAGAGGTGGTGCAAGGGGGTGTTCAAGGCCTTGGCCGAAACCCCTTTGCCAACTTACCTTGGCATGAAAGTTTTTCCACCTTCCTTCTCTTCTTCTTCTCTTCTTCTCTCCTCTTCTTCTTTCTTTCTCTCCCTCTTTGGCCGAATGCTCTCAGCACACACTCCTCACTTTCTCAACTCAAATGGCCGGCTGTTGGTGTGAGAAATGCATGGCAAGGGTTGGCTTTTATAGCCAACCTTGCCATCATTTGGTCAAGGGGTGGCTGCCACAAGCAAGCCCCTTGATTGGGTGGCTTGGGCAGCACAAGGGCTGGAGGAGCCAAATGGCACACTCCCTCTTCCCTAGGTGATGATTAAGGATACTTACACAAGCTAAAATCACTTCAAAATCAAATCAAATATGATTACAAGCAAGCATGGCCGGTTGGTCCATTTTTGAATCTTACTATTCATGCATCACAAGCCAAGAACATGGACAAGGGAAAAGGACAAAGGAGACAAGACAAAACAAAGATCTCCTTGTGTGTGTGCCGTGTGACAGGGAGGAGAGAGAGAGAGTGGGACCCACATGACATCAAAGTAGACTTAGGTTAGCAAAATGATTAGCTAAATTGTAAAGTTAATCAATGTATATGTTAGAGAAAAGAAATAGGTAATTAGTCAAGTAATTAACCGAGATTAGTGATAGAATAATCAAGATTGACACTAGGTAAAAAATTTAGATGTAAACAAGAGAATGAAAAGGGAAAGAAAACATACCGAAATTCCTTAGGGCAATTAGAACTGAAATAAATCATGTGTCAAGAAATCAAATCTAATACTTAGAAAATGTTAAATATGAGCTAATGAAGTATACTTAGGTAAAATATCACATGTTTAAATCAAGCAATAGGAATACTAAGATATTAACAAGAGAATGGAAGAATTTTAAACGCATAGAAACCGATAAAATAGAGACGATCACGATCATAATCATTAATTGGCTAAATATGAGAATTCAAGGAAATTAAGGAAATTCAAGGAAATTAAGGAAATTAGAGAAATAGGGAAATTTAGGGAAGGGGTATCACATTGAATAGTACCATCACCCGATCTCAGGATCAACTTTGGGTATAGGTTCTTTCTGGTCTCAATTCATTCATATCCATGAGATGATTAATGAAGTATGACACATTATGAACTTCAACAATAAAGAATGTAGATATGTTTAGATCAAAAGTTAGAAATGTTGGTTTAATCGCAAAGTAATATTTATTTCTTTTCTCTCTTGACATGAATGCAGATGAATGCTCAATAATGAACATAATGCATTGAAACTTTAAATACTTGAATGATTTTCATAATCTAATGTTATGATTTCCCTTAGGGTTCTTAATAATTTTATTCCAAAATTCTTGTCATTATTTGTGAGACCCCAACCTTATTTATTTCTTTCATTTTAAAGAATTATGACTCCTTAAGTTTGTATTGCTCTAATTATTATTATTACTCTAATTTTGAGAGAGGCATGTATGGGGAGATTAATCTAAAGTTATGTCTAGGTGGAATTTTCCCCTAGCGTTTTTATGAGTTTTAAGCTAGGATTTAAATGTTATATTATTTGCAATTGTTAAAGTTTGAGTAATTGAGATTAATTAGGCTAATTATTTAGGCTAATTATTTTAATTAATGGAATATGTCCCTAAGTTACAATATTTGGAAGAATTTAAATTGGAAGAATTTAATTGGGCTTTAACCTTGAAAATGTGTGAGACTTAGGGTTTAAAATGGGATGGCATGATTTGGGAATTTTATATGGTAGCTGGAAATAAAAGGTAAAAAAAAAAAAAAAAAAAAGAAAGAAAAGTGAAAAAGGGGGAAAATCACGTGTAGAAGGGGAAGAAAAGGGTGGGGCAGCCTTGTCTTTTCCCCCCAAAGCCAACACGCCTAACACCCCTTTCCCCCCCTCTCTTGCCGCATTTTTCACTTCCCCTTGCCCTAAAAACCGCACATCTCACTTGCCTAAGACACCCAACCGAGAAGAAGAAGAAGAAGAAGAAGAGAAGAAGAAGAAGAAGAAGAGAAGAAGAGAAGAAGAAGAGAAGGAGAAAGAGGAGAAACATAAAGGTAAAATCCGGCCCTATCTGCTGGCCAAAAATCACTACCCCATCTCTCCCATTTTCTTCTTGTTTTCTTTTGATGGTTGGTTGTGGTTTTGTTGGTAGTTGTCTAGGTTGTTTTCTCCTTGTGTTCTTGGGTGTTTAGTGTAGATCTTGCTAGTATTTAAGGGTAGTATAGATCTTACATGAAAACATGGGGAATATGGCCAGATCTGGAAATCATACTCAAGAGAAACCATTTATGAACCCTAAGTGTTTGATAAAAAGCTTAAAAGAGGGCTGAAATCGGTTGGTGTGTATATGGCCGAATTTATTGGCTTGATGTGTTAGATTTATGCATGTTAGTCTTGTTGAAAACCACCAAGCCCTAAGTGTTAGATATATGGTTCAGATCTGAAAATATGCAAGAGGACCAATAATGCACCTTAGGTGTTTGATAAAAAGTCCAAGAAATGGGTAAATGCAATAGTTTTAGCTTGATGAAGATGGAATCTTGGTTTTGTTGTAAACTTTGAATCGGAGTTGTATAAGAGGGAAGAATGTGAGAGAATGGTTGCTGTTATGGGATGTTAAATTAGCCTTGGATGATTGGTGGTGACATGAAGAGATTAGGGTTTTGGTTGTTGGAGGTTTGGAAGGTTGAGAAGATCATTGTTGTTGCTGGAATTTAACCTCTGCAGATTTCAAGACTCGAATTTGGAGTGTGTTCTGATGCACTTGTGCTTATCCCTTGATCTTAAGAGGATCCTAGATCGTAGACCTAGGAAATAGGAAGATTTTAAGCCATACCTTGGATGATTCCGATAACTATCGAGTGAGATATGCGTTGTTTAAGGCCCGGACGTCAAGCTGCCAGCAGCCTTGCACGTCCGGAATGTCAGCCCATTTCGGATGCCTTTTGAAGGATCATGTTAAGTCCAAATTTTATGAGGTTGGTTTTGAAGTTTAATTTTAAGGAAGAGGAACATTTTAAGATAAATTTCGTGTGATTTAGAGGTAAAATGAATGAGTTGTAGTATTTTGAAAATGGAGGGCCGAGCTGGAATCAGCACAGTGTTGTTGTAGGATTTTCGCCTAATAAGAAGTGTTTGTGAAAATGTATAGTAAATCCTGCTGTTGTGAATTTTACCCCAATCTTGACCTATGAAAGCTGAATATTTCAGAATAAATTTCATGTAATTTGGAGCCATGATTTTGAAGTTATGAATTTTTAAGTTGGAGACGTCGGGGCTGCCCGCTTGGACGTCCTCAGCAGCTTGTATTTTCGGGTGAAGGTTTTGAGTAGCAAATGAGCTTCAAATTACTTAAATTTTGTTATGTTATGAAAATTTGTGTAAGGATCAGTTTAGAATCCAATTCTTATGGCTTCGGCATCCTTAGAAGAACATTTGCATTATAGGGTCACCATTGATAAGTCAAACAATATGGGTGGTGATTTTGTATGATGAGTTGTGAATATTTGAACGACTACTCTATACATTTAGTAAGCCTATGAATAACTTTAGTATGAATCAATTGTAGGCAAGGTGCTGCCATTCGCTCAAGTGGACGGAGGTAAGTGGAATTTGTAAGTAGAAACTTACGTTTTTCCGAAAACTGGAATGATACACAGCATGAAAAGTATTTATGAATAAGCATATCAAGCATGGCATGACACGAGCATTTGCATGATTTTCTTGAATGAAAAAGAAAGTTTTGTGCAAATGAAAGCATGAGGAGTATTATGATTTCTCATTATCAAGCATGGCATTATCAAGCATGACATGACATGAGCATTTGCATAAGTTTCTTTGTGCAAATGAAAAATGATAAGTATGTTATCACAAGTCAAGTTAAAGGGTAAATAAGATAGGACATCCACTCCGAAGGACGAATGCGAGAAGGATGGATGATCCTAAGGGGCACCCACTCCGAAGGACGAATGAGAGAAGGATGGGTAGGTCCCGAGGTATGTGCAATCACACCGAAGGATGCTTGCAAGAAGGTGTGAACCTCCAAGGGTTGAGTCTAGCCATCAGGCCTGGGGCCACAACGAGGTTAGCTCAACCAAATGATGTGTTCCCAAGGAAAAAGGGAATAGTTCCGAAAGGAACGCACAACCCTGACTTCAGGGGTAAATGGAGCGTGATAAGTAGCCAAATCAAGAAAGAAAGGTTTTAAGCAAGAAATATTTTCAAGCAAGAAATGTTTTTTTTTTAAGATCAAGTACGTTGTCTCATGCATATGCAAGCATCAATGTGCATCCATGATTTATGCAAGACATGCATTATTTATTGCATATAAACCCTTACTGAGTCTTTCGACTCACAGTTTTAAATTGTACCATTCCAGACAACATTTCAGGCGGAGACATCTAGAAGAGGGACCGACGAGAATGCCCTCTTCCCTTTTGTTGTTTCATTAAAGGACTAGATATAATTTTTGGAAGAGCCGACATGAGCCTCCGTTGTGTGGTGGTCATGGGTTATTCGGCCTAGTAAAGTTTAAGATTTTTAACTGATTGGTATTTTGAGACTGTTTTGTAATTAATTACTTCAAGTCATTGATCAAGATGCAAGTATTAGAAATAGGATCCCAAGTTCCGTATGCGCGTTAATTGCTAGCTATATATATATATAAAAAAAAAAAAATCCGCTGCAAGAATTTAGTACGTTCGCTGGAGTGTTCCTTGTTGGGAATGCTCGCGGCTATCATTAGCCTCGAGGAGCTAGCGTTCGGGGCGTGACATTATTATACAAGGGTTAACTTAAGTTTGCATGCATTATTCTATATCTTTATTCTTCTATCAATATTTAAATAGTTGTAATTATTTCTCCTTTTTACTTTTTATTAGAATTATTTTATTCAATAAACATGCAAGAAATTAATTAATTATTGACCCTCAATTAAAGAGCACGGTTTGGGCCTCATGGGCTCTATTGGGTCAGACTTTAAATTTCTGGAGCATACTAAGTCTATTTTGGGGTATTGGGCCTAAAGTTCATCTAGGCTTCTTAACTGGCCTTGTGATTTAGGCCCCTAAAACATTTCGGCATAGGCTCAAATTTTGGATCCCTTATCAATTTCTTATGCTCTACACAGCCGTGTATATAAATTTTATATTTGGAAAGTTTTACCCCAACTTTTACCCAGAAATGTCGAAACTGCCCTTAGAGATCTCTAGGGGCATTTTTTACCTTTCTTTATATAATTTTTTGCTGAAATTTTTACAGAGATGTCCTGAGTACTTATACAACCTATCTGGAAAGTTTCATATAAAAATTCAAAGAATATCTTGGGGTCATTTTGGACAGTGACCATTTTCTTGTCAAGAACCTAAAAAGTGTTCTTTTATATTATAAATCTTGCTTCTAAATACCTTGTATCATTGATCCATCATTCTTACACATACTTGTGAAATCAGAGAGCACATAATATATGATATTAGTGAAGAAATGAAAGCAAAATGTACAACTTAATCAATCAAAACATGAGAGCATTCTTTGCATGTCACTTTTGAACCTCGTAAACATCAAATCTTCACTTTGAGCTCATAGGCTGCCTTTCAACTGTTAGATGTATGCCTTCAAAACCAAACATTTTGAATAATTATGAGATAATTATTATTTTTATTATCACTTGTATATTATTTTGGGTACATGCAATGACATAAGATGTCATATTGTTGAGCAATATTGTAGAAAAGTCAGGCCAATGATTAATGAATCGGAGGCGGGGAGTATGACTTTTCGGATCCTTGTTGACTCACTTTGTTCTAGACCGAGATACATGATAACGTACAAATAGGTCTACACTCGTTGTGCCTCTATAAGATAGAATGATGGACTCTGTCATTGAGGTGGTGACCTTAAGCAGAAGAGTGGGTGCAATGTAAGAGTACATGCACTAAACAGATCAAATATGAATACCTTCTGGAAACGATCACTGATGTAGAGAATGGTATTCAGCACAATTAGCTTATGTTGTCCTTAGACCTGAGAGAGTTATGTAGGTTTGCTTGTTGTGTGCTTGTGCTTTGACTGAATCATTTGGTGATGATCTTCGTAGATCAAATATTCCAGATAAGTTGGGCCTTGTGCATAGTAAGTGAATTTGTTAATTGCTTAATATGGAATCCACCAGTCTCTTGATGAGGCAGTATATTCATTATGTCTGTATATTGTTGGACTCACAAAAAATGCTGCGCGGCGAGATTTTGTGAAAAATATTTTCACGATTTTTTTACTTATTAATATATGAAGTAAATATTTGCGAAAATGATTTTGAAACTTTTTGGAAGTCCAACTAGTACAGACTGAGAATTAAGAATTATATGAGCTAGGGACTTAATCGTGATATTATTCCAGTCCTATTAGCTCATGTGGAATATAGTATGGTGGAAGGATAAATAAGCATATAATTGTTAGCAAAAGGGATTTCACAAAAACAATCTCATTATCTCGGGGGTCAATTGTGATATGTTAATGGACATGATCACAATTTGTAGAAGCCCATAAATTCGGATTACAGAATATAAGGGAGTTTAATGAAAAAGAGTTTTTCATGATGATCCTACGGCCGAGATTTGAGATCCCTAAAGATCCCATGCTATAGCATAGTTGAGTTCTGAGCGCTCATTATAAATAGCTCAGAAACTCATTTGAGAAAGAGAGAATCATTTTCACGTGAGATTTTCTCTCTCTAGATTTTCTCCCTCTAAAATCTCTCTCAAAGCTGTGTGCGTGGATCTGAAGAGGCAGAACGCTTGGGCTGCTTTGATTCAACGATCCTTTCCGCTGCACTCTCGCGATCCAACAAGTGGTATCAAAGCTAGATCTGTGAAATCTCACAGTTCCAAGTTAGTATTCTCTCTCTACCTTCGTGTTCTTCGTGATCCGTTGAATGGTTGTTGCGAATCTGTTAGTTGGAAAGTGTTTCCGTAATTCTGATTCATTTTTGCTTGTGGGATCCACGCGAAAGAGACACTCGGGCAAAGCACCTCTTTTATGCGTGTTTTTTTTTTGTTCTTTGAAAAGAGGATAAAGTGTTCGCGAAAAACCTTTACCCGTGGGTTTCTTTTAGGCGATTTGATGAGATCTTGCTTGTTTTAGTTTTGATTTGTTGTTCTTGAGATTTGGACGATGAACAACATGTATATCGGGCTGTTTGATATTGTGTTTTTGTTTGAAAATTTTGTTTCCCAATGGCCCTAAATTGCAAGGAGAGAGAGAGAGTTTTCTCTCAAATCCGGCCACACCAGTCGCCAGTGGGGACCACGGCTAGTTGGTCCCAGGCGGCCCTAGAGGAGGCAGCGCGTGGTCTGGTGGCCATCGGTGGCCGTTGTCAGCATGTACCCCCATGGGTGCTCGTGGTTGGTGGCCTTTTAGGCCTCCCCGCGCCTCCCACGGCCATATTAGGCCGAGAGGTGGCTTGGCCGGCACCTCACCAGCCTGAGGGTGGCAGGGCGCAACCCCTGCCCTTGGGGGCCAAACGGCGCATGCCCTGGGTCGGCCGTTTGGCCTCGGGTAGGGCAACAGTTGCCCTACCGGCCCAAGGCCCAGCAGACCCAGCCCAAATGTTGGGTTGAATCCAATAATAATAAAAAAAAAAGGGATGGGTGGGGTTAGCGCACGGGCTAGGCCCTGCTTATCCGGCCCATGGCAGCCCGTACGGGGCTTGGGCCCGTAGCCCAACCCAGGTCTGGGTTAGACCTGGACCACGACCAGCTCAAAGCTGGGTTGGACCCGGAGTGCTACCCACACCTACGAGGTTGGACCCCGACCAGTGGGTCAACAAGTCAACCCGGTTTGACCGGTTGACCGTTGACCGTTAACCAACCGGGTTGACCTGGTTTGAACGGATTAAAAATTTTTTTTTTGCAGATTTAATATAAGTGTTAAATGGGATTATTTTACAAGAAAATTAAATCCATGGCCTTCCATTGTTGGTATTTGGGAATTTTATTTGATTGATGATTGGTTAAAACTAAAATAGTCACAGCCAATTATTGATTTTATAATTTGTCCCGTATACTTCTTGTGAAGATAAGTGAGCGTGTATGAGTGGTGGGGGTGTTGACTAAAATAGCAATGCCGACCCATTACAAAATTACATGTCATTTAGACGATGGTTGCACTTAACTAAATAAACACGTCCACTAAAATAGTGAAGATTGTGTTTATGTTGGTGGCCAAAAGAAATATCAAGAATCATGAAATTTGTATATGCATGATATACAACATGTGATGTGATCATGATAAGTAGATGCTACTTGCTTTTATAAGTTGTGTCATGATTACTAAAATAGGATTATGTGCACATAAGTTGAAAGTTCTTGATACCCACTTCAAACACTGAATATAAATGTTATATTCTGCTTTTTCGTTTGGTTGCTGTGATTCAGTGGGAGGTACCATTAGCTATTAAATCCTTATGCTAATGGATTGTTAATATACTTGTGAATTTTCTTTCTTATATTTGCAGATTCATAATGCCTAACCCATTATCTAGAATCCTAGATGATAACAAACTGACTGGGCCAAACTTCCTTGACTGGAAGAGAAATCTTATGATAGTACTCACTGTGGATAAAATAGCTCATGTCCTCAGAGAGGAGACTCCTCAGCTTGCCTTAGCCGATGCTACTCAAGAACAAAGAGTTGTTTTTGAAAATGGCATGAGGCGGATGAATTAGCTCATTGTTATATGTTGGCATCTATGTCCAAATTATTGCAAAAGCAATGCGAGGGCATAGCAACAGCTAAAGAGATACTTGTATATCTCCAAGAGCTATTCGGAGAGCAAAGTCGTTCTGCATGCCAGCAAGTTATGAAACTGCTGATGACCACCAAAATGGTGGAAGGTGCACCAGTTCGGGAACATGTCCTGAAGATGATATCTTTCATCACAGAACTGGAGACACTAGGCGCAGAAATTGACGGCGAGACCAAGGTTGGAGCGGTATTGGCATCTCTGCCTGAATCGTTCAACCAGTTCGTATTAAATTATAATATGAACAAGATGCTTGTGACTTTGTCAGAACTGCTCAATATGTTGCAAGCAGCTGAAGAACTTATCAAAAAGGAGAAAGGTTCTCTGATGATAATGGACAAGTCAAAAGGCAGCTTTGCCTCTGGAATTAAACCCAAAGGCAAGAAATTTAAGAAAAATAAGTCTCAGCCTAGCTCAAAGGCAAAGAAGGAGGACAAGAGCGAGCCGGATAAAAAGGCTAAGGGAAATTGTTTCCACTGCGGCAAACCAGGTCATTGGAAAAGGAATTGCCGCGTGTATCTTGCTTCTTTGAAGCAAAAGAAACCTGCTGAAGGTATGCTTGTCATTGAAATGAATTTAATAGATGGTCCATTAAATTCATGTGTGTCGATTCAGGCACAACGTCTCATATCTGCAATATGTTGCAGGGGTTTAAAGAAACTCGAAGACTAGATGAAAGGGAAGTTATCCTAAAGATGGGGACGACTGCAAGTGTTGCAGCGACCGCCATAGGAACTTTTCACCTAAGTCTACAACGAAACAAAGTTTTAATTTTGGAAGATTGTCTATACGTACCAGAATGTCGTAGAAACTTAATTTCTGTTTCAAAACTTGGAATATCTGGATATTCACTTGTCTTTAATTCTAAACTTGTTATTAAGTTTCAAAAACAGTTTCTTGCATCTGGTACTCTAATAGATGGTCTTTATATTTTGGACAATGTTGTGGACTCTGTGAATAATATAGAGAATGATGCTGATACTAGTGTGAAAACTCTCAAGAGGAAGAGGGATGTCAATCCCACTTACTTGTGGCATCTAAGACTTGGTCATGCTAATCTGGATAGGATCAACAGATTAGTAAGGGATGGGCCGTTGGACCTGCTGAAGGTTCAACCCTACCCAATATGCGAGCCTTGCTTGCAGGGAAAGATGACCAAGAATCCTTTTAGAGGAAAAGGAACTAGAGCCACAGAGTTGTTAGAGTTAGTTCACACTGATGTATGTGGTCCTTTTAACCACATAGCCAGAGGAGGTTCTCATATTTCATCACTTTCATTGATGATTATTCCAGGTATGGTTATATATATCTGATGAAACACAAGTCTAAATCCTTTGAAAAGTTCAAAGAATTTCAGAGTGAAGTTGAGAATCAACTGGAAAGGAGTATTAAGATACTCCGATCTGATAGAGGAGGTGAATATCTCTCAGGAGATTTTCAAACTCATCTCAGAGAGAAAGGCATCATATCTCAGTTGACTCCCCCTGCTACGCCACAACATAATGGTGTTGCAGAAAGAAGAAACCGAACACTATTAGATATGGTTCGGTCAATGATGAGCATGTCACAATTACCTGTTTATTTTTGGGGTTATGCCTTAGAGACAGCTGTTTATATTAAACAGGATACCCACTAAGTCCGTTCCTAATACTCCATATGAGTTATGGACTGGCAAAAAGCCAAGTCTAAAACACTTGAGAGTATGGGATGCCCAGCTCACGTCAAAAAGTTTGACGTGGGGAAGCTAGAGTCAAGGACTGAAAAATGTTTGTTTGTGGGTTACCCCAAAAGAGCAACTGGTTATTACTTTTATAACCAACAGGATCAAAAGGTAATTGTTAGTAGGAATGCGATATTCCTGGAAGATGAGTACAGCCTAAGTGATGGGAAAAGCAAGATTGTTCTTGACGAACAATCAGCTGAACCAGAAACTGTGGCAGATAAGATTAATGAAAGGGATATAACTGAACCCACTGATGAGTCTGAAAAGTTCAGAACTCAAGAGCCTCGACGCAGTAAAAGAATTCGTGAACCTCCAGTAGATATGGCATGATAAATGAGATTTATCAAATGCAATCGGAGGGTTTGGATGATGATCCATATACTTACCAAGAGGCTATCAGTGACAAAGATGCAGCACACTGGAAGATAGCAATGGAATCAGAAATGGACTCCATGTACTCCAATGAGGTCTGGACCCTTGTTGATCAACCAGAAGCATCAAGCCTATAGGTTGTAAATGGGTGTTCAAAAGAAAACGAGGACCTACTTGAGAGGTAGAGACCTTCAAAGCTAGACTGGTTGCGAAAGGTTATACTAAAAACATGGTATTGACTATGAGGAAACCTTTTCACCAGTAGCTATGATAAAGTCCATTAGAATCCTATTGTCAGTCGCCGCTCATTATGATTATGAGATTTGGCAGATGGATGTGAAAACGCATTTTTGAATGGGTACATCCAAGAGGAGATTTATATGGAACAACCTGAAGGTTTCTTTTCTCCTGGACAAGAATCTAAAGTGTGCAAACTGAACAAATCCATTTATGGACTAAAACAGGCATCACGTTGCTGGAACATCCGTTTTGATGAGATGATCAAATCGTTTGGTTTCTCACAAAACATAGATGAATCTTGTGTTTACAAGAGGATTAGTGGGAGTTCAGTAATGTTCCTTATTCTTTATGTTGACGATATTCTACTCATGGGAATGACATCGGTGCAATGTCATCAGTGAAAGTATGGTTAGCGAACCATTTTTCAATAAAAGACCTCGGGGAAGCGTCCTACATTCTCGGGATCAAAGTGTTTAGAAACCGAGAAAAGAGGCTTTTAGGGCTTTCACAGGCCCACTACATTGACAAGATATTGGCACGATATAGCATGCAGGATGCCAAGAAAGGTTTTTTACCCTTTAGGCATAATATTCATCTCTCCAAGAAGATGTCTCCTAAGACAGAGGAAGAGAGAGATAAGATGAGGAAGTTTCCTTATGCCTCATGTATGCAATGCTCTGTACAAGGCCAGATATCAGTCATGCAGTTAGTGTTGTGAGTAGATATCAATCAGACCCAGGCCCTGAGCACTGGACAGCAGTCAAGCATGTTCTCAAATACTTGAGAAGAACCAAACACTATTGTCTAGTGTGTGGTGGAGAGGATATGCTAACTGTCTAGGGATACACAGATTCAGATTTTCAATCAGATGTTGATGATAGAAGATCTACATCTGGATTTGTGTTTAAATTGGGTAAAGGAGCAGTGAGTTGGAGAAGTTTAAGCAGAACACAACTGCTAACTCCACCACTGAGGCAGAATATGTTGCTGCCAGCGAATCTGCAAAGGAAGCTGTGTGGATATGAAAATTCATACAAGAGCTTGAGGTTGTCCCTTCAATTGAATCCCTGATCACCATTTATTGTGATAACAATGGTGCTATAGCACAGGCGGTGGAACCTAGGGCTCATCAAAGGACAAAGCACATAGAAAAAAGATTTCATCTTATTCGTGACATTGTGAGTCAGGGTGATGTAGTGATGGCTAAAATAGCATCAGCTGAGAACATCGCAGACCCGTTCACTAAACCATTGACTCAAAAAGTGTTTGAGAAGCATTTAGAGTCTATGGGTGTCAAGTACATGTCTGATTGGTTCTGAGTGCAAGTGGGAGATTGTTAGATGTATGCCCTCAAAACCAATCATTTTGCATATAATTATGAGATAATTATTATTGTTGATTAATCACTTGTATATTATTTTGGGTACATACAATGACATTAGATGCCATATTGTTGAGCAATATTGTAGAAAAGTCAGGCCAATGATTAATGAATCGGAGGCAGGAGTATGACTTTTCGGATCCTTGTTGACTCACTTTGTTCTAGACCGAGATACATGATAATGTACAAATAGGTCTACACTCGTTGTGCCTCTATAAGATAGAATGATGGACTCTGTCATTGAGGTGGTGACCTTAAGCAGACGAGTGGGTGCAATGTAAGAGTACATGCACTGAACCGGATCAAGTATGAATACCTTCTGGAAACGATCACTGATGTAGAGAATGGTATTCAGCACAATTAGCTTATGTTGTCCTTAGACCTGAGAGAGTTATGCAGGTTTGCTTGTTGTGTGCTTGTGCTTTGACTGAATCATTTGGTGATGATCTTCGTAGATCAAATATTCCAGATAAGGTTGGGCCTTGTGCATAGTAAGTGAATTTGTATAATTGCTCAATATGGAATCCACCAGTCTCTTGATGAGGCAGTATATTCATTATGTCTGTATATTGTTGGACTCACATAAAACGTTGCGCAGCGAGATTTTGTGAAAAGTGTTTTCACGTTTTTACTTATTAATATATGAAGTAAATATTTGCGAAAATGATTTTGGAAAGTTTTGGAAGTCCAACTAAGTACAGACTGAGAATTAAGAATTATATGAGCTAGGGACTTAATGGTGATATTATTCCAGTCCTATTAGCTCATGTGGAATATAGTATGGTGGAAGGATAAATAAGCGTATAATTGTTAGCAAAAGGGATTTCACAAAAACAATCTCATTATCTCGGGTGTCAATTGTGATATGTTAATGGACATGATCACAATTTGTAGAAGCCCATAAATTCGGATTACAGAATATAAGGGAGTTTAATGAAAAAGTGTTTTTCATGATGATCCTACGGTCAAGATTTGAGATCCCTAAAGATCCCACGCTATAGCACAGTTGAGTTTTGAGCCAGCCATTATAAATAGCTCAGAAACTCATTTGAGAAGAGAGAATCATTTTCACGTGAAATTTTCTCTCTCTAAAATCTCTCTCAAAGCTGTGTGCGTGGATCTGAGGAGGCAAAACGCTTGGGCTGCTTTGATTCAATGATCCTTTCCGCTGCCCTCTCACGATCCAACATCAAGGCCTTGCCTTGCCATTTTACATCTCAAAAGACATCCAAGCCATCAAAATTTTCCACATTGCATAAATTTGAACATAGCACATGCAATATGCTTCACATGCTACAAAACCACACAAGCAACTTCATCCAACAAAACCAATGGCCAAACCGTGGTCTTCCCTTCCTCCTAACACAATATATGGCCACTGATGTGGCCTACAACACAACAAAATTTTATCTTAAGCAAGCAAACACAACACAGCATCATATACTTGCAAGTAGTCAAAGAAAATCCAATATCTTTGACATGCAAATGCTCCTAGCACATCTTATACTAAAAACTATTTAACCTATGCATCTCCTTCTTGCATCCAATGTATAGGGCATAATATTTACAAATTTTTAAGTAAAAACATGCAAAAATCATGTTTTCCCGACACAAATAGTAAAAACTACCCATTACCTCAAGCTTTCTCTTTCTCTTTCTTTTTTCTTCTCTTTTTTTTTTCCTTTCCCTTTTCTCCTTCTCCTGTCTTCTTTTTCTTCTTCTTCTTTCTTCCCTTCTCTTCTCCTTGCCGATCCCTCTCCTTTCCTCTCCCTTTCTTTCTTTCTTTTTTTCCATCTTTTCTCTCCTTTTTTTCCTTTTCTTTCTTCATTCCTTCTTCTCTATTTCACTTTCAGAACAACTCTCATTCTTTGTTCTCTTTGGCCGAATGAATGGCCAAATAACTCCCCCCCTCCTCTTTTATAGCCTAGGTTAACTAGGATTAAACTATGGTTAAAAGATTGCAATGAAGCCACTTGTCAACCTTTCAAAAATTCCTAAGCCACTTGTCACACATGTTAAGTCTCCTAAAACACTTGTCACACATGCAAAAAATTTTATTTAATATAATTATTATTGAAATTTTCAATTAAAACAAGATTATCAATTGCAAAAGATAATTTATAAAGCTTAAAAATTATTTAGGGGTAAATTCATAGTTCGCCCATTAAGTATGACCAAAAATCAATGTCGATCCACCACCTACCTTAACGGATATTTACGTCCTTTAAGTTTCAAAAATCATCAAAACTTGTCCTCCGTTCAGTTTTGGAGTTAAAATAGACGGACAGCTTGAACACGTGCTTCCGACATGATTTGCACCCATATCAGATTACCTTTTTGCCCCTCTCTATATTCTGACATTCTTCTACATTATCTTGACTTCTCTCACACACCCAACGACATGTCCATTTACGCTATCTCGACTTCGCTCTTCTCTCTCTCTCTCATCTCTCTCTTACATCCGTAAGACACGAAATTTAGATCTGCTCTTGCCATTGAACATTTTCAGATGCGTGGGTGAAGCAAATGCGTGAATAATTTTCGCTAAAGGTTTGGATCCTCACTTTTTCCCATTCTGACTTGATTTTAAGGTCTGAATGTTGTGGGTATTTTTATTTTTCTTATCTCAGTCGTCCAAATGTCCGAATCACACAATAGCTTTAGCTCTGCAAGTGAACAAAGTGAATGTTTTATAGAGGGTCCAAGATGTTTCTTTAACTTGAGAGCAAACTCGACTACTGCATTCACGGATGAAAACTTTGGCAGACGATTCTGAGGTTGTGTGAAGTACAAGCTTAGTTACCAATCTCGACTACTGCCTTCGAAGATGTTTTGGTATCTTATTACAACTTTGGCAGACGATTCTGAGGTTGTGTGAAGTACAAGGTTAGTTACCAATCTCGACTACTGCATGATGGAATTTTGGTAGTGCTATGTTTCTTTACAACTATGTTTATTACACTTAACCGTTACGGTAATGTTTAATAACTGGTTGAGTAAGTATAGTATAGTATAAGTACCAAGAAATTATTGGTAGATAAAATTGAATATTGTTATAGTTCTGAATGCAACAGAATTCATAGTTGTTTAGGAAAAAACGTGTTTAACCTAGTTGTTTACATAATGGTGGCAGGACGGTGGTCATTGTAATTATTTTGCATGGAGAGATCCTAGGGTGTGTGCATATGGATGAAGAGTTATTCGCAAACTCCGAGCAATGCACAGTCAGACGATTGGTGAACAAGTTTCTTTGGAATCAATTGTGAGAGAGCTCTGACAACAAAAAACAGCCATTGAGGCCATGACTACTCAACATGAAGAACATCTTGTTGCCATGACCTCGCAACATCGAGCCATAATCGATTCCATGGTTGCACAACATCGAGAAGAGATTCAGGTGGTCAGAAAGGATTCAGAGGTCCAAAGGAGGGGTTATAGGGCTGCACTGGTCTTCAGTTGGTGTCTTTTTAGTGAAATTTTGGTTGCTCACGTATATGGTACCGATGTGTGTACTCATTTAAGACACATGTTACCACCGTGAGACATTTATTGTTTGATGTTCTTATTGACCAAATTACATACTGTATTATTTGGTCAACAACACTTTAATGCTTAATGTAAGGATGATGGAATTTTTGGTTATTGTATAAAGCTACTTTATTTTGGCTTAATGTAATGATGTTTGTGAATGGTTATTGTAAAGACTTGCTTTCATGAATGTAAGGGTGTCTGTTTAGTTCAGTCCTATCAGAGTTGTTTATGCTAAAGTGCATAATAAGCATTCACCTGAAGCAAATGGTATACACTTTATTGTCATATTTTAAGCAACAACCAAAAAGTGCTAAAGTGCACAATGCTAAAACTGGCCAAAAGCAAATGGAATAGGTGGCATTTCACCATTGACAAAAAGTGGCAGTAAGCTAACATATCATATCATATTCATCAACAAGAACATATTCACCAAGTAAAAAGCTACTTCCAACATATTTGAGTCATCAAAAAAGGTACCTTTCCTTACAATAAGCTGACTAAGTATAGTCCAAAAGAGGTGCTTAAGCATCGGCCAATGTCACAACAAAATAGTCATCAAGTCACAACCACATCCAACTACAATTCCTTCCCAATCAATACATCCACCAACCACTATGTTTAGAAAAAGTCCCAACCAACCATCCGTCACAATTGTACAAAAACTCCAAATAAACTATACCAATACACCATATAAACTACACCAAATAAACTAGAGAAGTCAATATTTCTTATATCTGCCACATTGGGTTCTTGCCCTTATCCTTTGGTCTTGAGGTTTTTGCAGCTGGAGCTTGTACCGTTTCACCCCTTCCAATGCTTGGATTGTGCTCCCTTACCCTGAACTGAACCCCAGTATCACCAGGTGGTCTCCAAGAGCATCTAACGCTTGCCCCTGATGCTAGAGCAGTTAGGTCAATGACCACATTTCTGGAGGCAGTGCTTGCTTGAGACCCCACCCCCTTTCCAACCTACTAGATCGCCTGGCCCTTACACGAGAAGCGATCTCCGTGCTACTGATTCTCATATGTGTATAAGATGGTTGTGTACTAGTTCTCAAAACAGGGTGTGTCTGTGTGGGCACCCTTTTTGGAGCAGTGCTTCAAAACTGGAGGCGGCTACTGTGCATCTGCTAGTGGAGCATTGCTTGCAACAGGAGGAGGTTTCACATATGGTGTTGGAGCTCGAGCAGCCTTTTTCTTCCTTGCTCTCTGAAAAAGAATATCGAATACCAAATAGGTTTTTACTCCTTGTACATGATAGAAGTCTAATAAACAAGATATTGACAAAATTTGTATGTGCTTACTCCTATACTCAGTGGTGCACTACCTCCAATTGAAAAGTCTTCTGGTAGGTGCTACGATAGACGTCGAGATCTTGTATGCTGCATATAACCTCTAGTCAATACATATATTGACAATCATATAAAATATGGATTATAAAATATATTTATAGGTACACTTCATTGCTCGGATTTGGATTGGGACGGTGTTTGGCTCGCTCTCTCATTCTGCCTCCTTATAGTCTGTGGTAACAAAATACAGTCAGAAAAGCAAAATTCATAGGACACAAAAATCATACAAAGCAAAATTCAGATAATCCTAATAAATTACCCTTTGGTGGCCCGAGTGTTTTGACTTGCCTGGGAGGTTGAATGTCCGCCGTCGAACGGTGCTTTGGGGGCCCTCTCCACATTAGGGATCCTGCGTGATGATCTCCTACGATTTAGTCTTGAGCATGTTCTCTTATTATGACTCATTTCTTTGCACTCTGAGCAGTTTAGTCCATTCTGTCCTCTTGGAATCCTGGAGCTTTTTCTGATCTCATCTGTACCCTTTTTCCTTAATTTCCTAGGCCTTCCAGGTTGCGTCCTGGCGGGTGGGGGTTCCATAGGCTCATAAGTGGTACGAACCCATTGATCCTCAAAGGCATATAGATGTCTGACACAAAATCGATGATCTACCATCGAGATCACAGCTTCGAAAGCTAGTCTGTCAGACATGAATGTCCAACCTCCGGGTGGAGCTAAACCGAGATCCCCCACCAACGTCTTTAAGAACCATTCAAAGCTGTCCTTAAGCTCGGCTTCTACAACAGTAAATGCCATAGGGTACATATTATTGTTGGGATCCCAGGCGACAATACTCAGAAGCTAACCTTTGAACTCCCCCTTTAAGAAGCAACCATCCAAACAAATTAGGGGTCTGCAGCCATCCTTGAAGCCAGTCTTCATAGCATTGAATAATACGTACAAGCGTTGAAAAAATGGGGGCATCTTCGGAACGATACGGTCAGTCATTACTAAGACACGGCTTCTAGGGTTTGTCTCCCTCACTGTAGCACAATAGTCCCATACCCTCTTATATTGTTCCTTATGAGAACCAAATATCATATCCAAAGGTCTCCTCTTTTCTCTATAGCATTTCTGCCTCACAGTCTCGCATTGACACTTTCACTTCACCTCCTTATAGATTGCAGACACTGCCATATTTGGTTGACTTTTAATCTAGCCAACCATTTTATCCACAATCCACCGGAAGCTAACTTGAGATAGCCTGTATCGTCTTGGACACTTATGTCTTGGTTGAATGTCCCTGATCTCAAAGCTTCGTTCCCCGGGTATCATCCTACCATGCACCTTATATTTACACTTCTCCGTCCTACACACCATCACGACTTTGTCCCCACTGTTTTTCTTGAAGCAGACATCCTTCCCCATTTTAATGTTGGCCTCTTTTATAGTAGCTCTAAATAGTGCTGCAGATGCTAACTTCATCCCTGCACTAGGGACACTGACCCTAGGTCACGCTCATAGAACTCTGGAGCAGTGCGTGAAGACCGATCAACCTCATCTTCACTCTCATGTGGAGATATAAGGGTATCAGAGATCACTTGGTCAGAAAGGTACCCTGCAGCATGCCAATTAACATAGAATAATTAGAACCGGTTGGTGGATCACTAAATATCTTCTAAGTTATTGATGATTGAAGTACTTACCATCATCTATAGACTTTGGAAGTGTTGAAGGTGCGTCATCTCCAACTTGCGTTGTCACATGTTCGTCATTTGCAATCTCCATCGTCATGTGTTCCTCATTTCTATAAACAGCATCAGTGTCTTCAAAGGGGCCACTCGATGGCCCACCCACCTCGAATGAATGGCCACCCAAACCAACCGATGGACCGTCAAAGTCTTCATTGGCCGCTGCTTCGTCATAACGGTCGTCGTACCGATCATGATCGCTACTTAAAGCATTACTCCATCATATGGTACCAATTCTAAGACGATGCCTTTCCGTTTCTTCATCGACCTCATCAACCAAGTCCACTGCAGTGGCAGCTTCAAACCCAACTACGTAGAGAAATACTACATCCTTTCCAACGTGTGCTGCCACCATTTGAAGGACATCGGGGTCCCCTGAGATAATCTTCAACCCATCGAAGAGTGTCTGCCCGGGCTCCTGATAGTACAACAAGTCACCAAACTTGTATTTGTAATCCTTGACAACACCCTCTATCTCTATAAATGAGTGACAATCGGTGTCGTATGGATTAGCATAAATAGCAACTTGACCATCCACGTAAACACATCCGTCAGACTTGTCGAACTTTCCCCCGTAGTGCACCTTAAACAATACGGATTCTGACATATCACAACAAACCTACCACAATGATAAGATAAACATTAGATAAATACTGACTAAGACAAATCATTTCTACTATACTTTATAACCTTGTGAGGTGATAATGTTATAATACTGTTTAGAATGTGGTAGTTAGGATTTAGTTCTCTATATTAAATACAAACAGTATTTACAAAGTCCAAATACATCTACCAAAAGCAGGTCATTTATGCTGTCCTAAATCAGGTCCCAAAAATGTCCAAATACATGCCCAAATCATGTCATTTTTGCCTTATCTAACAATGTCTAAATACATCTACCAAGCAGAAGAGAAGTCCCCCATCTACAAAAACAGAAGACAAACGAATGATTGCCAACAAATTTCCATAACATGTTAACTCTACAAATAAATCACTCAACAAAATACATTGATTACAAATTAGAAAACATTCACCAACTTATCAAAATAGAATCCACCTATTAACTTGTTACTCATTGCCAGAGCAACAAACAACGTGCTATTTATTAAAAAATTCATACAAATAGAATCCACCTAGGAGGGATCAAAGTATGGTCCAAATAGTGCTAAATTGAAGAGAAATTATACTGACACCACTCGTGCTTCTTTCATTTTACTCAGCACGTTTCATTTCTATTAGACACATCATGCACAATATATCACTCCTTTTCACTGGCCATCAGGCACCATAATTTATACTAAAAGCTTCAGCAGTTATCAGGTTGGAACCTCCCTAGACTACTCCAGCCAACCAAACAGAACAAAATAAAGTTTGTGCCTTGTCTGTTCATTAATGAAAAGAACCCAGGGATGATAGATGGTCTAGTTTTAGGTTCAAATATATGGTCTGTACAAATGACGATAGTTGGAAAATAAATTACTAGCTTCTACAAAACAAAACAAAAGGCAACAAAAAAGGAAAAAACAAAAGAAAAGCCAAAACAAAAGACAACTCACAACCCAATAATTTAAGAGCAAAAAACAAATAGGACCACAAAACACTTGCATAAACAATTGGTAAATTAACATCAAAATTCCAACCAACAGGATCACACTCACAAGGAAATGCATATAAATAGCCTCCTCTATTGAATATCAACGGCACACTCCTCACTCCCGAAAAACCCCAACCGTAGAATCAAATATGAGAAACTCATTAGCCAATGTTCAAATGAGGAGTATTTTGGAAAATGAATGGGAATAGAAGGGAAAAATCAATGTTTACTATGCTTGTCGTCTCTTTTCTACGTCCAATTTAGGGCTTCGGGGCTTCAATGCTCATGTGTAAACCCACTCTGTAATCCTACCTTCAGTCGGTAAGTATCAGGTGAAACCAAATGTCCAGCGATAATGTTAAATGAAATCGGAAGGGGGAGGGTTGATCTTTGCGTGAAGGGATTGCAGGGTTTGGATTACTCTCTCGTCACTTATGGAGGACAAAAAGGTAATCTGATATGGGTGCAAATCACATGGGAAGCACGTGTCCAAGCTGTCCGTCTATTTTAAAGCCAAAACTGAATGGAGGACAAGTTTTGACGATTTTTGAAACTTAAATGACGTAAATATCTGTCACGGTAGTTGGTGGGTCGACATTGATTTTTGGTTATGCTTAATGGGTGAACTATGAATTTACCCCAATTATTTAAGACATTAAATATTTAGGTTATTAATCCTATTACTTAAAGAAAGAAATAATTTAGCAAAATGATTAATATAATTTTATTTTCGGCAAAATACATTGTAGTCTCTTAATTAGAAATTAAGGCAATGAGATAAAAAATTCATAAAGTTTAAAAATGAAGATATTGGTATTTCATAAAATATATCAAAGTATAATATAAGCAATTGAAAAATAAATACAAACATGAATTATTAATCGCAGATATTAAGAATATAAATTTTCTTACTAGCGAATGTTTGACACAAAAAGACAACAAATGACAATTTAGTCAAAAATAAGTAAGAAATGTATTTCTTAAGAAATTTCCATATTAAATAAAATAAAACATCTAAGCTTAACATATAAAAATCAAATATCGAGATTAAAGCTACAATTTCTAGAAAACTAAAGAAAATGCCAACAAAATTAACTTAATCATTAAATAGAATATTTATTAATGAAATTTCACTCACTAGAAATTTTTAAAAAGCTTATAGATAACAAAAGTTTCAAATAAAGGGTAATAATGACATTTCATAAAATATTAGCACATAAAGATAATCTATAAGATTAATGAGTTCAAATCTTTATAAAATCATCTCACTTTCAATAATCAAAATAGCTTTAGGAAAAATAAACAAGAGGGATATTACATCCTCCCCACCTTAAGAACAATTCCGTCCTCGGAATCGGCTCGGAAAATACTCATAAATAAAATTTGAAGAGCAAAAGCATTTTGTAAAATATATATCAACTTACTAAAAGTTGGCATCAATTTTCTCTTCACCTTTGGTATCCTTTCATTATGTTTGCCTCAAGCTTCCACATTATTCTCTTAACTGAATATATAAGAGTATTGTTCCTCAAGCTTAGTACCAATCCTGAAATTTTTATATCTTCAATGATTTCTTCCTTGGCTACCAGGGACTCTTTAGTCTCAAACTTACTATCCTCAACATTTGACATCTACAATTAAATTTTCTCTAACAAATTCGATTCACAGCCTAGAGTGCCTTTTGAGTCTTGCAATTGGATCTACACTTAGACTCTACAAACTTTCTCTTTAACTCAGAGTTCTCAACTTTCTTCTTTTCGACTTCATCTGACATATCAGAAATCATATGAAAGATCCTTATAATTCCTCTAGCATGTCAGAATCCCTTAAAGATTTACTCATGGCATCCATTGCCCTTGATTATGCAAACAACTAGTGATATCTTTCTTACATCTCCATTAACAATTCTCAAGAAGCTTTCTAAATACTTTGATTGCTCCTAAGAATTGACTAGAGCTATTTCTTGAACTAAATCTTCCCAATAACAATCTTTCAATCTAAGAAACTCTTTATCTCATAGGCATTTATAAATCTTAGTCAATAATCACCTCGATTGTACATGGATCCGTCCAAATTCTGGTATGTAACACTACATGCTCCCAAACAACATATGATTCAAAATTAACACCTAGTAAACTTGGCATACAATTTTTCTCAACTCAATCTCTGCAATACAATCAACAAATACTCTTCATAATCCTTCTAAATCCTCGAATACGCGAAAACATCAATGAAAATCACAATTGATCTAAAATTCAACAAATCCATAAAGGTTACGGGGGCATTCGTTAACTTAAAAATGCATCATCAAGACCTCAAAATGATCATATATGATACATAAACTTGATTTAGAGATATCCTTTTCCTTAATCCTCAACTGGTGGTATACAAATCACAAATCTATATTGAAGAATACCCTAGCTCCCCTCAATTGATCAAACAACTCATCTATTCAGGCTAAAGGGTACTTATTCTTTACCATCCTTCGGTTCAACTCCCTGGTATCTCTGCATATCCTAAAAAAATCATCCTTTATAAACAAGACAAGAGATTCCAAGGTGAATCACTAGGTATAACAAAACCTTTATCCAACAGATCCTATAACTGATCTCTCAACTCAATATGGGTCATGTCTAGTGCAGAATACCTCTTCAAATATATCTCCTACCCTAATTCTGTAGGTGGGACCTCGAACATCAATCAACTCTAGTAAATACCTGAGCTGATTAACATTAGTCACCAAATCATCCATCTGGGATGGTCAACCTCTCCTAAATTCCTCGATTCCCTGCTTATTCGCTATTTCTTCACCACTAACATCATCTTTCATAAACTTCAATAATAACAACTATAGATTAAACCTACGATATAGCTTAATTAAAACAAACTATCTCGTTACATGCTTCCGCTGCGCCACTCTGATCATTTACATACATCTCCTCATAGTCTCTTAGCATAAGTCTAAGACCCAAGTTCATACAACATCAAATCCTTAACCAAGTTCAACATCAAAACTCATAAACCTCAAAACAAACCCAAAATTTCAGATCCTTAGTCTTCATATAACCAAGATCAAGACCTATATCTTGATCAAATTTAAGCCTATCCTCTAACTTGCACTCAAGAAAATCTATCCGAAGATTTACAGAATCATGACCTATTCTTTTACTCTAACCAAAGTCATTTATCAGATCTAATCATCTTCTTTGTCTCATATTCGACTCTTTTAGATAAAGACATATTTTGACTCCTTCTGGGTAAACACATATTTCAAACTCTTATCATCTGTAAAAATCTGACACCTTGCCCATAAAGGTGATGTTTCCAAATCTTCAAAGAGAAAACTACCACTGCCAAATCTAGATCATGGGTGGGGTAATCACTTCATGAGGCTTCAATTGCCGAGACGCATAAGCAATCACTTTATCTCCTTATATTGACATAAAACTCAAAACTTTTTTGAATGCATTACTAAAGATCACAAAATCTCCCAATTCAGATGACAATGCTAGGATTGATGCTAGCACTAATATTCTCTCCTTAAAGCCTTGCTCGTAAGCTATGACCATTGATACTTTCCCTCCTTCCTAGTCATAGCTATCAACAGGGTTACCTAACCTACAACGAGTCTCCTATAATATCATGTCCAGCCCAATAAATTCCAAATCTCATAAACATTAATGAGACTTGGCCAATTGATATCGCCTATACGTTACTAGGATGCACCAAAATTCCTCTACTAGACACTATTGCCCTAAAATGATACTTATTCCATCTAAAACTTACACTTAGAGAACTTGGCATACAATCTCTCTTTATGCAGTCTGTTCTATACTATCTTCAAGTGTTCCTCATGTCCCAATTAGTTCCTCGAATAGATTAGGGTACCTTCTTTGAATACGACCACCTAATAGAGAGCAATATCGAATCATCCGAACAAAACCATGCTCTGATACCATTTGTCATGTCCTGTGCTCGTAATGACCCCTTGGCTCTCTTTATAGCAATAGAATGCGCATATGGCAGGGCTACGGCACGTAAATTCTCCGAGGTGTTCAAATGATCAAAATATCCTTACTAGGTTTAAATTGAAAAAGTCAATGATAAAAACCGGTTTGGTTAAAGAACAATATAGAGCGGTTTCAAAAGTTTAAAATATAATTTCATTGAAGTAAAGAAATTAGTTTACTAAAAGTTAAAACTGTAAACTAATAACAAAATGTTTGAACCACACAATTCTTTTTAAAGGTTACGAAGTATAAACATATATATTTAGCTAGTTGGAGCCAAAATCCATTGCTAAAAATAATTTACAAAGCTTAAAAATTATTTAAGACATTAAATATTTAGGTTATTAATCCTATTACTTAAAGAAAGAAATAATTTAGCAAAATGATTAATATAATTTTATTTTCGGCAAAATACATTGTAGTTTCTTAATTAGAAATTAAGGCCATGACATAAAAAATTCATAAAGTTTAAAAATGAAGATATTGGCATTTCATAAAATATATCAAAGTATCATATAAGCATTTTATTTAAGTTGAAAAATAAATACAAACATCAATTATTAATTACGGATATTAAGAATATAAATTTTCTTATTAGCAACTTTTTGACACAAAAAGACAACAAATGAAAATTTAGTCAAGAATAAGTAAGAAATGTATTTCTTATGAAATTTCCACATTATATAAAATATAACATCTAAGCTTAGCATATAAAAATCAAATATCGAGATTAAAGCTACAATTTTTGGAAAACTAAAGAAAATGCCAACAAAATTAACTTAATCATTAAATAGAATATTTATTAATGAAATTTCACTCACTAGAAATTTTTGAAAAGCTAATAGATAACAAATGTTTCAAATAAAGGGTAAAAATGACATTTCATAAAATACTAGCACGTAAAGATAATCTATAACATTAGTGAGTTCAAATCTTTATAAAATCATCTCACTTTCAATAATTCAGATAACTTTAGGAAAAACAAACGAGAGAGGTATTACACCCCCCCCCCCCGCCCGGCGAAGAAGAACACCCTATCATCGCTTGCCCTAGCGTTCAGATCTGTTCGTCGCACCTATTGATCAAGATTTAAGGTGTTTGGTGATTTCGAAGTCAGATCTGGTTGTCGAAGCCATAGACCTAGCAATTCAGATCTATTCGTTGATGATTTTTCGAAACATTGAGGTTTTTCTTTTGAATGTGATGAAATGCATTTTGTCATGGACAATATGTGCGCACGGTTATATTACAACGTCCAAACCGTAGTACACAACCGTTCGAACGCCACCATAAAGACGTCCATACTATTGTTTCATTTATGACGAAAAAGTTGTTTGTCACATTCAAAAACCGTTCTAACACTTACACGGACAGTTCAGACGCTAATTCTATTTAACATGTGGGAACATGTATTAGACCATTGGAACGGCTTGTAACTAAAAGACCGTGTGCACAGAAGAATAACCTATAGACAGACGTCATTCATGTGAAATGTACGTACGGATAGTTAAGAGTGCGGACATTATTATCAATCAAAAAACTGTGCGTACGGTTTCTTTGCCATTTGAACCTTCTGCTAAGTATTTGAATTAATTTAATTAAAATTTGTAAATAATACAAATAGAAAGATATTCAATACCCATAATAATAATAAAATGTCTACAAATATGCAATTGTCATTAAAAGTAAATAAAATACATAATCGATAAATACTGATCAAGTAGTGAAAATACATAAATCTAACCAAATTTTCGTTTGGGTGTTATACGGGATTGTAGCTGTCTCATCTGCGCCATCATCTACTCACGCATCTGTTATTCCATTAGTTGCATCCTCTGTTCTTGCTCTTCTACTAGGTTTCGTTGCTGCTTCTGCACTATCTTCTGATGCTCTTCATCTATCTTCCGTTGTTGCTCCTCCGTCATCCGCATCAGTTCTTCATCTTTCTTCTGTTGCTGCTCCTCCATCATTTGCTAATGCTCTCGCATTGTCTGCTCCATATCTGACTGCTTGACCAGAAGCGCTTCATATTCCATCTCTCTAGCCCTCATCTCCTCTATCTCTAATCTTGTCACGCCCCGTGCTGGTACTTACCCCCTCGGCTCGCGTATAGTAATCGCATGCACAAAGTTCGGGGATTACCGCACGATAAAATCTCTTAGATCGCTTAAATGCCCTCGAATTTACTTAGTGGAAGTCTTATTTTAAAACGGTTCTTAGTTAAAAGAAGAATAATTAAAATTAGAAGATCAAAAATCGATTTAGAAGCTTAAACGAAAGAGGTGAAATCGTAACAAAATATTAAACCAGAATGAATTCCAACTCTAATTAGGAAAAGCTTTTAATAATGACTTGGATATTATGAAAAGATTAATATGAACTTGAAGGAATTTGATAAAAATGTGAAATTGAAACAACATGAAGAAATGCATCATTTTATTATAAAGAACATTGTTTAGTACAAAAGAGGGTCCTTCGGGAGGATTAAAATAAATAGGCCTAAGTATGGAACATTGTGAGATTCCTACAATCCACCTAGCTTATACAACCACATTTCAAATGTCTAAAAAGTAGTTTTGAAACATTGCCATTGAAAGAAAATAAAAGAAACAACAAAAAGGGATATAAAACAGACCATGCATCTAGAATCTCTTCAGTCTTGAAATAATCCAACACCCTGTTTAACCATAAAAAAGGCAAACACAAACAAACATAAAAAGGGTGAGTCCTATTGACTCAGTAAGGGAAAAAAAGGAAAATGTCATGCAAAACAGATAAGTATGAATAATTAAGGTAGCCTGTAAACAATAAATAAACATCGATAACACTAAATAGGGTAATGATGTATGATCGATGCAATACAGGAATGATGCATTTGTTTCCCAGTCACTTTACTTTCTTCTTCTTTCTTTCTTTTCTCTTTTCTTTTCCTGTCTGTAGAGGTGTCCTTTCATCGCTCTGTTTAACCCCCAGAGTCAGGGTTGTGCATCCCTCCTCTCCTCTGGGACTATCCCGTGCCCCGGCACCAGGACCTTATCAAGCGTATATTGTTTCACGCCAGGGATACCAACCACTATCCTTTCAGTGGCGGCTTGCACTATCCCACTGTGATCGATACCATCACCCTATCATCGGACCACCTCTGGGTATGGGTTTCATTCCGATCATGAGGTTAGTTCAGTCAATAGCTTCCCCATACCCATGATATGTTGATGCAACATGTATCATATGCATCATTGAGAATCAAGTAATCAAAGACAATCAATGGATTTCATATGGCATAGAAAACTGCATTTAATATATCATAAGGAAAGCAAATTCACATTAACCTTTCTTAATCCATACGTGACCAGGTCTAAGCTTCTGTAGAAACATCCAGATTCAACCTTAACCATGGTTTGATACCATCTGTCACGCCCCGTGCTGGTACTTACCCCCTCGGCTCGCATATAGTAATCGCATGCACAAAGTTTGGAGATTACCGCACGATAAAATCTCTTACGATGGCTTAAATGCCCTTGAATTTACTTAGTGGAAGTCTTAGTTAAAACAAGAATCATTAAAATTAGAAAATCAAAAATCTATTTAAAACCTTAAACGAAAGAGGTGAAATCGTAACAAAATATTAAATCAGAATAAATTCCACTCTAATTAGGAAAAACTTTTAATAATGACTTGGATAGTAAATTATTCAGAATAAAAAGATTAATACGAAATTGAAGGAATTTGATAAAAATGTGAAATTGAAACAACATGAAGAAATGCATCATTTTATTATAAAGAACATTGTTTAGTGCAAAAGAGGGTCCTTCGGGAGGATTAAAATAAATAGGCCTAAGATATGGAACACTATGAGCTTCCTACGGTTCACCTAGCTTATACAACCACATTTCAAAGGTCTAAAAAGTAGTTTTGAAACATTGCCATCGAAAGAAAATAAAGGAAACAACAAAAAGGGATACAAAATAGACCCTGCATCTAGAATCTCTTCGGTCTTGAAATAATCCAACATCCTGCTTAACCATAAAAAGGCAAACACAAACAAACATAAAAAGGGTGAGTCCTATTGACTCAGTAAGGGAAAAAGGGAATATGTCATGCAAAATAGATAAGTATGAATAATTAAGGTAGCCTGTAAACAATAAATATGCATCGATAACACTAAATAGGGTAACGATGTATGATCGATGAAATACAGGAATGATGCATCTGTTTTCCAGTCACTTTACTTTCTTCTTCTTTCTTTCTTTTCTCTTTTCTTTTCTTGTCTGTAGAGGTGTCCTTTCATCGCTCTATTTAACCCCCAGAGTCAGGGTTGTGCATCCCTCCTCTCCTCTGGGACTGTCCCGTGCCCCGGCACCAGGACCCTGTCAAGCGTATATTGTTTCACGCCAGGGATACCAACCACTATCCTTTCAGTGGCGGCTTGCACTATCCCACTATGATCGGTACCGTCACCCTGTCATAGGACCACCTCTGGGTATGGGTTTCATTCCGGTCATGTAGTCAGTTCGGTCAATAGCTTCCCCATACCCATGATATGTTGATGCAACATGTATCATATGCATCTTTGAGAATCAAGTAATCAAAGACGATCAATAGATTTCATATGGCATAGAAAACTACATTTAATATATCATAAGGAAAACAAATTCACATTAACCTTTCTTAATCCATACGTGACCAGGTCTAAGCTTCCGTAGAAAGGCTAAGTGTTCATTTCATGATATTCATGCATTAAACTCGTTCAACCTAACACGTACCACATGCTGTTAATAGGCAAGTCCAACAACTTATACAATTAAGTTATTTTTTTTATTGCTAAACCCAATAAGGATTGGCTGTATTTAAAAGAAAGGAACTTAGGGCTCTTGACTAGTTTCAAAACAAAATCCTCCTGGGCCATTTTCATTTAAAAACTTCCCGGGCATCATAAAAAAGAGGCTTCCCGGGCATGTTTAATAAAACTTCTCGGGTATATAGCAAAAAGGCTCCCCAGGTAAGTTTTATAAAAGGCTCCCCAAGCATGCTTAATAAAACTTCCCGGGTAGATAGCAAAAAGGCTTCCCAGGTACGTTTTATAAAAGGCTCCCCGACCATGCTTATTAAAACTTCCCGGGTAGATAGTGATGCAGGAGTATCCCTTGCACCTCAGCATACAACACTTGCATCTCGGGCCGAGGTAACAAAGCATCTCTTGTACCTCGGCTGGCACGATTCACCTCGGTTGGAACGATTTACGGCGAGTTAGTAAGCATACGATATATCGTTGGAAAGCTCTACGTCTCTAGTTTCAAACGCACTTGACCTCATATCATTTGAAGATTCCTAGAGAAAGTTATGATGTTTTTACTACTGGACGTCGGGAATGGCAACAGTCAGCGAATTTCAAAGTGCATTTAATTTCTTTTGTGTTGGAATTGTCTAGACTTTATTATTCCGTTTTTTCTAGCTTGACCTTGATGTAATGAACTCTATATATGAGTGATTATCCAAAATAATAAGGAAGAACTTTTGATTCAAAGATATAATTCTTGCAAGTATATCTCTTGCTTTGGAGTTGAGTGACATCCTCCTACCAATCAAGCGAGTGGCTTGGTCACGTCGAGTGGCATCCGCGATTAGTAGCGTCGAGTGGCTTCCGCTACCCCTGGTCGAGTGGCATCCCTATTCCCTTGGCTCAATCCTTTTCGGATTTTGCCAAGCCTTGCAGATCCCGGTCTGCATCAAATTGGTATCAGAGCAAGTTTTCCTACTGTGGTGATTGGGTTTCTTTTCTGTTCTTCATAATTTCGAGATTTCTATCTTCTTCGTATCTTCTGGCCTTTCACAATGCCTCCACGACGTCAAAGAAATACAGAGCATGATGATGTACAAGCTGAACTTGCGGCATTAAAGGAATCAAATCAAACACTTACAAACATGGTGAATGAACTTTTTCAGCGTCTTCAAACTTCACCAACTCGAAGCCATAGGAGTCGGGAAAGTGCACGCAATGTCTTCTTCGAAGATGACAATAGCCGAGATGACCATTCATCTTCTTCTAGTTCTTTCGTTGAACCAAGAGTTGCTGCTCAATGGTCCATGGAACGTTTGGCTCGTGCTTTAGAAAACAATGATCGAAGCATCCAAGTTCATGTGCAAGACTTTGATGGGAAGCTTGATGCAGATGAGTACTGTGATTGGATGGCATCTTTAGAAGCTTTCTTTGAATGGAAAGATCTCTCAGATGAAAGAAAGGTGCAGTTCGTTGCTACAAAGTTGAAGGGTCATGCTCTAATATGGTGGCAGCAATATCAACGAAGTAGAGATCGCAGAGGAATTCCAAAAATCAATATTGGGCTAAGATGAAGGTGAAGCTTGATGAGAAGTTTCTGCCTTTAGACTATTCTCAAACTCTCTACCAAAAGTTCCATCAATTACATCAACGAATGGAGCAATCTGTTGGTGATTATACGGAGCAATTTTACAAGCTTATGAGCCGTGTGAATTTGCAAGAATCCGATGATCAATTGGTGGCAAGATACGTCAGTGGGCTGAAGTATAATCTCAAGGGTGAGCTTATGATGCATTCATTTCGTTCTCTGGAGGAAGCATACCAGAAGGCACTAAAGGCGGAGGAGAAAATGAAATGGAGTTCATACCGAAAAGGTGAAAGTTCGAAAGTGGTGAAGGAGAAAGAAAGAAAGTTGGCTCCTATACCTCAAAAGCCAGCTCAACAACATAGTAGAGTGAGTAAGGAGCATGGAAAATCAGATTCATTTTCCAATAGATGTTTCAGATGTAATGAAATTGGGCATAGATCCTATGAATGTCCAAAGAAGAAAGCTGAATTGCATTTGTTGGAAGAAGAAGGAGATGTGGATCAAGAGCCAATCTATGATGAAGAAGCTGAGGATGAGGATGTAGAATATTGTGAAGGTGATTGTGATGCAGAAAGCCTTGTAATCCAACGAGTCATGACTGTTCAAGAAGATGATAGATGGTTGAGGCATAATATTTTCAGAACCTATTGTCTTTCCCATGGAAAGAAGTGCATCTTGATGATTGACTCGGGAAGTTGTGAAAATATGGTGTCAAAGGTGATGGTAGAAAAGCTGAAACTTTCTTGTGAGCGTCACCCAAAGCCTTACAAAGTTTCTTGGTTCAAAAAGGGTGGAGAAATCATGGTGACACAAAGGAGTAAAGTAAAGTTTTCCATTGGCAAGTATGAAGATGAGATTTATTGTGATGTGTTGCCCATGGATGCTTGCCATTTGCTTCTTGGCAGACCTTGGCAATTTGATAGGAGTGCTTACCATGATGGGAGAAGAAACACTTGCACCGTTATCCACAATGGTGTGAAGTATGTGTTGTCCCCTATGAAAGATGTTCCATCAAGCGTGTCTTCTTCAAATCAGATCAGTTTATTATCTTATAAAGAGTTTGAAGAATCCTATAAGGGAGAAGACATTATTTATGCTCTTGTTGCTGCGGATAGAAGTGAAGAAGTTGCAAAGGAGGTTCCGAATGAAGTTCAAGACTTGCTGGACAGATTCAAAGGCCTTGCTCCTGATGAGCTTCCTAGTGGTTTACCACCACTTCGAAACATTCAGCACCAAATTGATTTCACTCCAGGTGCTATTCTTCCTAATTTGCCTCATTATAGAATGCCTCCTAGTGAACATGCTGAATTACAAAGACAAGTAATTGACTTGTTGAAAAAAGGGCTGATTAGGGAATCCCTTAGTCCTTGTGCGGTTCCAGCTCTTTTAACTCCTAAGAAGGATGGAACATGGAGAATGTGTGTTGATAGTAGAGCTATTAACAAGATTACAATCAAGTATAGGTTTCCTATTCCTAGACTTGACGATATGCTTGATGAACTTGCTGATGCTAAAGTATTCTCTAAGATTGATTTGCGAAGTGGTTATCACCAAATCAGAATTAGAGAAGGTGATGAGTGGAAGACAGCTTTTAAAACCAAGGATGGTTTGTATGAATGGCTGGTTATGCCATTTGGATTGTCAATGCCCCAAGTACTTTCATGAGACTTATGACTCAAGTATTGAAGATCTTCATGGGCAAGTATGTTGTGGTGTATTTTGATGATATCTTAATTTACAGCAAGGATAGAGTTTTGGAACATCTCTCCAATGTTTTCCAAGTGCTTCATGAAAATCAGCTCTATGTGAACCTTAAGAAGTGCTCTTTCATGACTGATCAAGTTGTATTTCTAGGCTATGTTGTGAGTGCAGATGGCATGAAGATGGATGATGAGAAAGTAAAGGCTATTCTTGATTGGCCTACACCTAGAAGCCTAACCGATGTGAGAAGCTTTCATGGTTTGGCCTCATTCTACAGAAGATTTATTCAACATTTCAGCACCATTGTTGCCCCAATGATGGATGTTCTAAAGAAGAAGGAATTTCAGTGGACCAATGAGGCTGAAAGCAGTTTTCAAGAGTTGAAGTCCAAACTTGTTGAAGCACCAATTCTAGCACTATTGGTCGGTCAAGCCCTGTGTTGGTCAAATGTCGGCATAGGAGCTTTCTTTTGCAAGGAGGAAAATCTGTTGCTTATTTCAGTGAGAAACTCAGTGATGCAAAGCTGAAATATTCAACCTATGATAAGGAGTTATATGCAATCGTACAAGCTTTACGACATTGGGAACATTATCTCATTGGTGTGGAGTTTGTTCTCTTTTCTGACCATGAAGCTTTGAGATTCTTGAAGGGACAAAAGAAGCTTAATTCTCGTCATGCTAGCTGGGTTTCATACCTTGAGAAGTTCTCTTTTGTTCTACAACACAAAGCTGGATCATCAAACAAAGTTGCTGATGCTTTGAGTCGACGACATAGCTTGTTGACAACTCTATCTTATGAAATCACTGGTTTTGATCTCTTACCAAGATATTATGTTTCAGATCCTTTCTTTTCAAAAGTATTGCAAGATTTGAATGATGAGAAGAGAATAGATTATTTGCTGATCAACGGCTATCTCTTCAAAGGCAACCAACTTTGTTTGCCGGAGGGTTCTTTGAGGTTATTTGTCATTAAAGAATTGCATGCTGGAGGACTTGGTGGACATTTTGGAAGAGACAAAACTGAAGCTCTTGTGAAGTTGCGGTACTTTTGGCCTACGTTGAAGCGTGATGTTGCTAGATTTGTGCAAAACTGTCTAGTATGTCAAAAGGCCAAAGGAGGAGTTCAAAACGCTGGTTATTATCAACCCTTACCAATCCCTAATGCTCCTTGGGAAGACTTATCAATGGATTTTGTTCTTGGTTTGCCTAGAACACAGCACGGGTTTGATTGCATATTTGTGGTAGTGGATCGTTTCTCCAAGATGGCTCACTTTATCCCATGTAAGAATTCTACTGATGCATCTCATATAGCTGCCTTATTTTTTAAAGAAGTTGTTCGTCTACATGGTGTTCCAAAGACCATTACTTCGGATCGTGATGTGAAGTTTGTTAGTCACTTTTGGAGGACACTATGGAAACTTTTGGGACTCGTTTGCAATTCTCTAGTGCTTACCATCCTCAAACTGATGGACAAACTGAAGTGGTGAATAGATCTCTTGGAAATTTGCTGAGAAGTTTAGTGGGAGAGCATCCAAGGAAGTGGGACTTTGTCATTCCTCAAGCTGAATTTGCTTACAATAGTTCAGCCAATCGATCAACCAAGAAGTCTCCATTTGAAGTTGTCTATGGCAATAATCCAAGTCATGTTCTTGATCTCCTGCCATTGCCAAATCAAGCAAGAGTAAGTATGGAAGCTGAAGAGTTCGCTGAGCAAATAAAAGAAGTTCATGAACAAGTTCGACATCAATTGCAGCATTCTACTCAGATGTATAAGTCCAAGGCTGATGTTCATCGAAGGAAATTGGAGTTCAAGGAAGGAGATCTGGTTATGGTCTATCTACGGAAGGAAAGGTTTCCTGTTGGTACTTATAACAAGCTGAAACAGAGGAAGTTTGGTCCTTGTCGAGTTCTAAAGAAGTTGGGTCCAAATGCTTATCGCATTGAATTACCTGCTGGATTTTCCATAAGTCCTACGTTCAATATATGTGATCTTTATCCTTATTATGGCGATGAGGAGCAGATTGCTATGGAACCAAAGGATTTCGAAGGCGGCCTCTCTAACTCTCCACGCGAGTCCATTGATGTTCTGGATGTGCGTTCTATCACAACTCGGCGTGGCACTTACACACAATACTTGGTTCGATGGCCTGAGAAACCAAGTTCCGAAGATGCATGGATTTCTGGTGAAGAGCTCAAGAAGTTAGATCAGTTGCTGTGGGAAGATCTGAACTCAAACTCGAAGGCGAGTTCTTTTCAAGAAGAGGAGAATGATGCAGGAGCATCCCTTGCACCTCGGCATACAACACTTGTATCTCGGGCCGAGGTAACAAAGCATCTCTTGTACCTTGGCTGGCATAATTCACCTCTGCTGGAAGATTTAAGAAGATTAGTAAGCGTACGATATATCGTTGGAAATATCTACATCTCTAGTTTCAAACGCACTTGACCTCATATCATTTGAAGATTCCTAGAGAAAGTTATGACATTTTAACTACTGGACGTCGGAATGGCAACAGTCAGCGAATTTCAAAGTGCATTTAATTTCTTTTGTGTTGGAATTGTCTAGACTTTATTATTCCATTTTTTCTAGCTTGACCTTGATGTAATGAACTCTATATATGAGTGATTATCCAAAATAATAAGAAGAACTTTTGATTCAAAGATATAATTCTTGCAAGTATATCTCTTGCTTTGGAGTTGAGTGACATCCTCCTACCAATCAAGCGAGTGGCTTGGTCGCGTCGAGTGGCATCCGCGATTAGTAGCGTCGAGTGGCTTCCGCTACCCCTGGTCGAGTGGCATCCCAGGACTATCCCCTTCCCTTGGCTCAATCCTTTTCGGATTTTGCCAAGCCTTGCAGATCCTGGTCTGCATCAGATAGCAAAAAGGCTCCCCAGGAAAAGGCTCCCCGAGCATGCTTATTAAAACACTTCTTGGTATTAAAACAAAGGTCTTTTCCGAGCATGCAAAACAATTTCTTGGTATATAAGAACAACAAGTCCTTCCCAAGCATCTAAAAACAAGGCCTTCAAAAATATCTCCCCCGGCCATGCAAAACAAAGGCTTTCAAAAACATCTTCCCCGACCATGCAAAAACAAAGGTTTTCCCTGAGCATGTATAAAATAGTTTTTCTAAATCCACTAACTGGCGTTCAAGGATCCTAGGGCTCGGCTAGGTCAGTATATTCAACTTATGTATTTCTTTTTCCACTTGCCTCATTTGTTCTCCTACATGCCTATGACAATTCCTTATTACCGATCCCATGTAATGTAAACTAGCTCACCCCTACCTCTATTGCTTCGGTGGATGTGGATTTCTAAAGGAAAGAACACCCCTTTTTCTTCTTTCGGCTGATTCCCCTTTTTCACCTTCGGTCTCTCCCTTTGTCCCTTGGTCTCTCCTCTTTTCTTCTATGTCTCTCTCCTCCTTTCTCTTTTGTTCAGGTGCTGGTCTCTCGCTCAAGTCTCTATCTTATTCTTTTAGTCAACCACCTAAGCAGAAAAGGTAACTAACAGTGTGTACAATTCACTTTACACCCATACATCTGTTGCTATCACAAGCCCCATATCTTACGTCTCTTTTGCAAGCAACACGTCAATATATGAGCCAATGACCAAGCTCCATCTAGGCGGCCAGATAAGACATGATAAGAGTGAATTGAATGCATACCATATAGTTAAGACACGCGAAAAGTAACATGCAAAAGGAAAAGTAATGCCGCCTAAACCAATATAAAAATCCTGGGCATACAGGGCTCACACTGCTCGGGGTCCAGGGCTCATACTGCCCGGGCTCCAGGGCTCAACACACCCGGGTTCTAGGGTTCAGTACTCTCCGGATTTCCCCGGTCCTCAGTACTCCCCGGAATGCAGGGCTCAGCACACCCAGGAGTTCTGTTCTCGGTAATCTTGGGAGTCCAATCAGCCCAATTTAAATTTAAAAGAAATTAATTAAACATGATCCAAAATCTAACAGTTTAAGGGAACAAAAGTCACGTCAAATAAAGACATTTAAGCACATGGATTTAAATGAAATAATGTAAGGAGTTAAGAATAAAAGAAAGAAAGCACTAAAAAGGTAGATCAAAATACTACAGTCACAACTTTAGAAACCGAAGCAATTTAAACAAATACCAAAGAGCCTAATTACATTAAAATATTGGACGAAATAAAAATCGAGTCAAATTAAGAAAAACCTTAACACAAGAGTCTTAATAGTAGCTTAAAAGATTAGGGGTATCAAAAAATATAATCACCTATTTGAAAATATAGAAGAAGTAAAGGTGTGCTAAGAATAAATTAAGCAAGTAAACTCCACGGAGTAATATTTATATTAGATCACATATGTGCCAACTAGGTGCAAAAGAGCTGGGTATTACAAATCTGGACTCCTCTAATCTCCAAGACAAATGAATGGACTACGCTGACGAAGATGATCCAACAGATTATACTAAATTTCCTAAACCTCGCACGTAACCTGCTTTCGTCCCCAATACCTCAGCGAAAATCTCCACTTCGTGTATGACTTTCCCTCTGACTCGTGCTACAACTATAATGCCTCTATTTTTTCCTACAAAATTAGAAAGGAAGATAAAGTTAGCACATATGCCATCTTTATTAGTATGCGTTTTTTTATACAGGAACACAGGACTAATCTCATCAGATTCTGGATTTTCCTGTATACCAAAAGAAATATAGAACATGCATATTAAAATACTTACGTCATTTGTTTAAGTAATTAATCTAAAAAATGTAAATTTGTTACTTACTAACAACGCTCTCACACGTTGGAAGGACCTCGCTCCCAATGTGTGTACAATCTTCAGCTTAGCTCTATTCTCCTTGTTGATTGCACTCCTCCTCTGCATTGTACATTTACAGTTGTACCACAATTAATAATAAAATAAAATAAACATTTAGGAATAAAAAATTTTAACCTGAAATTCCTCGCTCGCGAATAAATCACAGACACGAGTCCATTCTTCGTTGTTCATCTCAGGATATGGGTGCTCTAACGCCTCTTCTTTGAATTGAACACAGAGTAGTGCTAGAACATTCTATTTATGTACGTCCTATACACTGTGTTCATCGTAGACGTCACAATGATGCGATCCTCGGCTTGGTCATAATCTAGTTGAAAGTCATCCTTAAAATATATAATTGTTAGTACGTATAAAAGTTTCAACAATTAAAATTTAATAAATTATACTACAACACTCGGTTCATCATGTATGATTTAACCTCGTCAGAGATCTCCTTCCACTTACTTGTCTCAAATAGGACATGCTGTTGAAGGAGCGCACCAATATGACATGTAAGCATTGAGGATGCCAATGCTCTCCTCCTCTGCTAGTGTACTGGGAGTATTCTCAGCTCTAACCGATGAATCGCACTGAAGACATTTTCTTCCTGCTAGCATGACGTCGTACTGTGATCAAATAAATCAATATTAGAGAAAAAACACAATGAATATGTTACTCAAAATGAATATAAAATAGAAATGTTGAGTAAATTGAAACGATAAAGTTACTTTAGTCTTTGGAGTCATATTCTTCAGAATCACTACAATCTTCACTGAACGATTCCGAGGAATCATCGTTTCCTTCTATTTCACATTATTGTGGACCATTCTCATCGATTACCGGCACATAAGCCTCGATGTCATTTCTAGTCAATGAGATCATGTCAAAGGAGCTAAAGTCCACAAAAAGCTCAATAGACTCATTCTCTGGTATGCTTCACAGTTCGACGGTCCTTCTCCATCTTCACTAGCTTCCTCCTCAATAGATGGAATATCATACGTGTTTCTAGGGTAATCTTTTGAACAATCTTCCAGTGACCGCCCAACTTCATATCATCAATATAAAACACTTGATTCCCCTGAGAAGCTAGCACAAACGGGTCATCTTTGTACCACTTTCGGATGTGTTAATACTAACAAACCGACCACTTTTATCAAGACCTAAGTTTTGAGTACTCAAGTCAAACCAGTCACATTTGAGTAAATAAACTAAATTCCCCCCAAATAACGCAACGCATAAATATCCACGACCTGGCATAAAAATCAACATCTTCCCCATCATGGTCCCCCAGAACAACCACACCACTATTCTGAGTGTACGAAACTGTTCACAAAGGACCGTGTGAAACCTAACTCCATTCACTACACACCCAGAATAACAAAGTGCCGTTGATCTGGACTGGATGCTAATGCATACAAATCATCCACACCGAGCCCGAATTTTCATTGCGCATAGTTTGAATCTAAAAAAGTAAACAATTGTTAACAAGAATAAAAAAAATTGCTCAATAAAAATGGAACATATAATAGAGACAAAATTAAATAAATACCCGATTTCTAAACATAATAGAAATTTTTCTTCGTGCCTCCTATCAACATTTATTGTGATTGCCTCCCATCTCTTCCAAGTGCTCGCTATAAACAAATAAGATATTTATAATAAATTAAAATATAAAAATTGATAAGTGTTTAAATGAGCAATATTGTAATATGCGTTTACTCTATATGTTGGTTGATTTCTGAACAGTTGTTGAGTACGTACCACTGCACTTTTGAAATTCCTTTCTATTCAAATCTTGACCCCTACCAGCTCCCAGTGGGCGAACATTTTGAGTAATACAGAAAGACGACAACCTTAGTTCGATCATCCATGTCGGCATAATTCCGGTCTTTTCTATTAAATCTCGTCTCAACTATACCAAGATACATTGAGCAAAAAGTTAGACATTCATTTAACACATAATTCTCTACTATGGAGCCCTCACACCGTGCCCTGTTCTTAACGAAACGCTTCATCTTCCCCATATACCTCTCCATTGGATACATCCACTGAAATTGAACTGGACCCCAAGTTTCACCTCCCGAGGTAAATGAACAACTAAATGAACCATAATAGTAAAAAATGATGGAGGGAAAAATGTTCCAACTTGCAAAGAATCATTCCATGTCCTTCTCTAACTGGTCCACAACGTCTAAACGTATTGTTCTTGAGCACAAGTCTCTGAAGAATAAGCTCAACTCAGTCAACGTTGTACATACTTCGGCCTAACAACCCGTGTATCATTGCCGGTAACAGTCGCTGCAACAAGACGTGTGAGTCGTGACTCTTCATACCCATTATCTTCCCTTCTTTTATATTCACGCACCGGGATATGTTAGAGGCGTATCCATCCGAAAACTTGACACCCTTCAGCCATTCACAACACTTCTTACGTTCATCCTTCTTTAAAGTAAATATGCTTGAGGCATCACCTCCTGCTGACCCCGAACTTGCAAATGCAATCTTTTTAATGCCCATTAATGCCAAGTCCCTCCGAGCACTAGCATTGTCCTTCGTCTTACCATCGACGTTCATCAAAGTTCCAAACACATTGTCACAAATATTCTTCTCTATGTGCATGACGTCCAAATTATGTCGAAGTTTCAAATCTGACCAGTACGGCAACTCAAAGAATATGCGTGCTTCTCATTTTCAGCCTGTTTTCTCTTCTTCTGAGTCTTCCCAAACGAACATAACGGTACCGATTCAAGTTGTTGAAGTGACTTCTTCAGGCGCTGCTCTAAACTCTTTTTTCCAGTCAAATATGTCGACATCATGCCTCCACCTATGCATCGTGGGCAAATACCGGCGATGTCCCAAAAAATAATGTTTGCCCCATGTTTCAACCAAAATGATGTTGTGTTCGCATTGCAATTAGGGCATGCTAACCGTCCTTTCGTACTCCAACCCGAGAGATTACCATAAGCCGGGAAGTCATTTATTGTCCAAAGCAAAGCAGCATGTAACTTGAATGAACTTGACAGCTGCGTCGTACGTCTGCACTCCATTTTCCAACAAGTCCTTCAACTCATCTATCAATGGCTGTAAGTAGACGTCGATATCATTCCCGGGACTTCTTGGACCAGGAATAAGCAATGACAGCATGAAACTTGAATCCTTCATACATTTCCATGGTGGCAATTGTATGGAATTAGTACCACTGCCATATACTATACGATAAGCTCATGTTGCCAAACGGATTGAACCCATTAGATGCCAAACCCAACCGGACGTTCTGAGATTCCTGACCAAACCATTCATATTCTTATCGAGGTCCTTCCATACCACAGAGTCTGCAGGATGCCTCATCACCCCATTTTCAACCACACGCTTCTCTTGGTGCCACTGCATATCCGTTGCCATTTGCCTTGATAGAAACAATCTCTGCAACCTCGGTTTCAAGGAAAAATGTGCAACACTTTTTGAGGAACCTTTGATTTGCTATTCTGACTGTACTTCCACCTCGATACCCCACACTGGACACTCTTGTAACTCACTGTGCTCCTTCCAAAACAGTACACAGTCATTTAAGCACGCATGTATGTTATCGTAGCTAAATCCTAAATTCTTTCTTAACTTTTTCGCCTCATAATAAGATTTAGAAGTGTCTCCCCTCCGGCAGCATATCTTTTATCAAGCCCAACACATCTTCAAACGCCTTTACAGTCAAATTATTCTTGACTTCACATGAAGTAACCTAACAACGAAAGACAACTTCGAGTACTTCTTACACCCGGATACAACTCTCGCTCAGCATCCTACCCATAACTTAGTATACGAGGAAAACCCGTCTCTAGACCCCGATTCATTTGTTTCAAAACTCGGCATATTTTGATCAACGTTCCAATCAACCCCTCTCCCGCTCAAAATCTTCTAACATCTCTCTCATATCATCATTTATGTTTCCCTCAAAATCCTCACTACTCGGTAAGGTTCTAAAGTCACTACCCAGTTAGAAACTTTTAAAATTGACTCTCTGTGAAATACCAATGAGTGTAACTCTGGTCAAACCCAATTATGAATAAATGATCATCCATCTCGTCTACACATTGGAACAACACATTCTTACATCTCTTACATGGACATCTTATCAGTCCATGACTATCTGCATAACTACGGGCAACACTCATAAAATCCCGAACACCATCACTATACTTCGCACTTTTGAGTCTATCAGCCTCATAAATCCAACTCTTATCCATATTGTTCCTTCAAAGACGAAAATACAAACAATAATGACATTCACACTCAACTCCAATTTCTTCGGGTGATAGGTCCTATCCCATTCAAGTTTACAATATCACGTACTGCACATAATTGACCGACTATTGTGACCGATGCTTTAGAAATTTCGACAACATTTCCCTCAGTCCCAGATACACACCTACAACATTGAGCCTAAACACCCACTATTGAAGGCGAATGTATAAGCTCAATGCTAAATGTGTATCAAAGGACAAAAGGAGATTTGCATCGAAATTTCTAAACACATTGTCACAATAACAGATACAATTACGCGCATTACGAATATAATAAAAGAACAGATGCCAAAATCACCACAAATTCGCGTCAAAATCAACCAAAATCACAAACACTTTAATATAAACACATCACAACCAACCCAAAACTCCATTGCTATCATTTTATACCCTAAAAATTCGAAAAACACATGCTTTGATATCCTAAAATCCATGCTTTTCATCCTAAAACAAAAAAATTTTAAAACCCACTAACCTCAAATGCAATCCAATGCGAAATCCCAAATGAGTTCCTCATTCCACATCCTTTTCAATGAGATTGACATCCAAAATCAACTCCCCTCTTCTCCTCTTGCTCAAATCTCATTTTCTAAGTTATTGGTTATTTTCACGATACTATTTGTGATTCTCATCTTTTGAGGGAATTGTTGCTGCCTAAAATTTCATACCGTTCGCACGTCGTATTTAACATCCGAACGCAAACTTAGAGTTCACGAAACCGTTTTAGAAATCCCCAAATGACAACGTCCGGTCATAAACAAACACATCCAGGCGAGATACCTGCCATCGGAACGCTAACTTACAGTTCATGACACTGTTTTAGAAATCCCCAAATGACAGCATTCAGTAAAAAACGAAGGCATTCAGACGGTATACATGGCATCTGCACTCTATATTACAGTTCACTACACCGTTTTAGAAATCCCCAAATGACAGCGTTTCAATGAAACGGAACGTCTGGATGTATACATAACCGTTTGGACGTTTCTCTTACACAATACAATATCGTTTGACTTTACAGTAACTTGTCCAGATGGTTTTAGACTATCTAATTTTTTTTATATCATCATTTAGCTCATACCATTCAATTTATTACCAAGTATTAAATAACCAAAGTGTGTTAATATTATAAATAACATAAATAAACCAAATATCCTCAAAAGAAATATAAACCAAATAACATCAAATAAACCCAAATAGATATCCTCAAAACATAATATAAACACAACTGTTATATAAAAACATAATATAAAGATAAAGGTCTGATCAAGTCATAAGGAAAGTTGGGTCTACTACTATTCCTCCTCCGCGAGCTATAGAACCACAGGAGCACGCCTCATGTGCTCCTCTATCAGCACAACCTGCTCAGTCAGGGCATGCAACTGTGCTCCAAATGCCACGCCCCTCAAGTCTGACCGAACTGTAGCCACCTCCTTTTTCCACTCAGAGTCCAAGTGGTCAACCTTATGCTTCAGAGCCGTCAGCTGAGAAGAAATAATCACTCACCATATGATGGGTGGGCTGCATGACCGATCACAAACTCAGTTGCTCTGCCCCAAGTACCTGGGTGGAGCTCTGTCTAGGGTCCTGCCCCTGCATCCCCTTCGCTGCTCTTGTCTTCTACCTCTAGCTGCCCGAGCGATACTCAGCACTCGACGTGTCTGGGCCATGGAATAGGAGAGCTTCACCTTGTTAATTGGCCCAAGTGGAATCGCCTTTGGCTAGTCAGTACCCTCGGGCACCAGCATGGCGTGCAAGAACTATGTTAGAAGAACAACGTACGATAAAGAAATTTTAACATAGGTCTTCATGGCCTCTACACGGACAATCTAGTAGATGTACGATGCCAAATCAAGAGGCTCCCCCAATACAACAACTAGGTACATGAACTCGGCTTGGTGATAAGATAGCTCCGCCATGTGCTTCTTTGGATCGATGGCAGAGCATAGGATCAGGTGCATGATTTGCCAAAAAGAAAGCAGCATCCCATGTTGCATGTAGCTTCCCTCCAAAATTGTTGTATCCTAGTCCAACAACGCCTGAAAAACCCCGGCCTTAGTAGGTATCTCGTAGTGGTAGGTTAGGGAACGCCATCAGATTCCTCTCATATCCCAAGAATCTCGCTAGCTCTTCTGGCGAGAATGTGACCTGAACGTTACGGACGATGACCTCCATACCTGGCTCTTCGAGATGCGCTGCCCGAAGCATACCAACGTAGAATTTCCATACCATTACCTTTTTATGCAGAGCCAGTCCTCTAGAGGAATGGAAACCAACCTGCTTGCTCCACCACCTCTAGAAGTGTTCGACCCTCAAATCGATGTGCCACTCGACAACGATGTTGCAGGACATAATGATCGTCATATGCTACTCCATCAACAAAGGTGGAGCGGAAGGTTGCTCGGGATCAGCCTAGCTACTAGTACGCGCACGCTTTCACATTTTTTGGATATCTGCACAAATGCGTGGGCACGGTTAGAAATCAGGTTTGGACGGTAAAAATAAGGTTCAAACGTATGGACAGGTGTCCGAACAGCCAACGAAGACCGTCCTCACAGTTCATTTATAAAATCAATATGCAAATATAATATAAAAAAGCATCCGAACTGCTTGATATAGCGTTCGGACATAAGCAAAAAGACAACATATCCCTTTTGGGATACTACCAGGCGTCTGAAAGCACTAGATTGCCGTCCAAACGTAAAATAGAGAATTAAATTATTTAAATTTAATATAAAAGGCGTTCGGATTGCTTGGTAAAGCATCTGGACATAATCAAAACGACAACGTATCCCTTTTGAGATACTACAGGCATCCGGACAGCGTTAGATTGCCGTTCGAAGGGAAAAAGAGAAGTAAATTATTTAAATTTTAAAAAAAAACCATCCGAACTGCTTTGATCAAGTATCTAGACACACTAAAAATGACAAAGTATCCCTTCTGGGATACTACAGGCATACGAACAACGTTAGATTGCCAAGGGAAAACAAAGAAGTAAATTATTTAAATTTAATATAAAAACCGTCCGGACTACTTTGATCAAGCATCCGGACACACTCAAAACGACATTGTATCTATTTTGGGATACTATAGGCGTTCAAACAATGTTAGATTACCATCCGAATGGAAAACAAAAAAGTAAATTATTTAAATTTCATATAAAAACCGTTCGGACTGCTTTGATCAAGCATCTGGGCAAAATCAAAACTACAACATATCCCTTTTGGGATACTACATGGCGTCCAAACCCCATGAGATCGGCGTCCAAACGTAAAACAGTGAAGTAATCTATTTAAATTGAACATAAAATACGTCCGAACCACTTCGATACGGCATCCGGACAAACCCAAAACGACAACGTATCCCTTTCCAGATACTACAAGGCATCCGAACACCTAAACAAAGTGTCCAAATGGGATTGGAAAGACGACCGAGTTAACTCAGCCATGGCAGCGTCCTTCCACATCCCACACACTCCCAAAAACACTACCAAATCTCAAGCCAATAGACTTAAAACAATCCTAATACTTAACACAATCAATTTCTACGTAAAAATAAATCAAAAAAACAATGTAGTATTCCAAAAAATAGGATTGATATGTAAAAAACAGTGAAATTTTTACCACTAAAATCATGCTAAAAATGAGTAAAACACACCTGGATGTGATTAGAGCCTTGAAGGAATGAGATTACATCAAGATTTGGGAAGAAAAGAAGTGAGAGTTGAGAGATTTTTAGTGATAAAACATTCTGTATAACTGAAAATGTCGAACTGTTCAAGTTTTAGAATCCGTCGATGCCATTCGGAAGAAAATGTCGAACTTTTCAGCACACGTGGCCCAATGAGAGTTCTCCACATTAAATGCCAAAATTTAAACCATTTAAAATGGTTCGAAACATTAAAAGCATCCGGACGGTATCTTCCTGTCCGGACGACATTCCCCTAAATTCGTGCGATGCAGAAGCACACGATTGGTTGAATAAATGTCACATATTGTCAAGACGGTGTCTTAGGCGTTCAGACAATTATAGCTATTCTCAACTATCATATAATGTAAACATGTATAAGCCATGCGACGGTTAAATAAACGTCCGGATGGTGTTATACCATACGTTCCAACTGCATCGTTTCATCTTAATCATTCGAACATTATGCTTCCATGTTCGGATGCCTGCCACATTAAACACGTGTAAACCATTCTTCTGCGATTAGGGCATCCGGACGGGTGTTTCGTCCGTTCCAACGTTATCAATTAATTTGACGCATCCGAACGTCTAGTAATTGCATGCGGACGCTTAGAAGATTTATTTTACATTACTTTTATTCTTGAATTGATTATTGATCCCATTTAATTCACTCAATTTAATTTATTTAAATCATTTAACTAATTCAGTTGAAAAATTTTAACTTAATTTATTTATTTTGAAAACATAAAAAAATACATATATAATTAAGCATACTTTTATATTAAACATCCGTTATAACTAATCACCTATTTAATTGTAATTACACTAACCGTTTTGTCAATATAACACTCGTACTAATCACCCATTTAATTGTACTAATCGTCCGTTTAAATTGTAATAAATTTAAAGTAATGAAAAAACATAATTAATATAAAATATCAAACATAATCCAAATTGTGAGACCCCGACTTAAGAGACTAGTAGCACCAATTAGTTTAAGTTTCCTTCTATGCCAATTTAGACATTTAAAATCTTACTTCTTGACTTTTTAAGGTCTGCACTATTCTGACTTGTTGGGAAAAGAAATGTATTGTTGACTTGATTTAAAATTATATCTAAGGTGAAATTTTTCCTCTAGCACTTTTTCGTGCATCTTTAGTTATAATTGAAAAGCTATATTGTTTGCGAATTTCAATAGTGTTAAATTTCATTATTGGGGTCAATTATGCTAGTCATTTTTGTTTGTCCAAGTATATCCACCTAAATTGCAATATTTAGAAGAATTTGAGTTAGGGGCTTTGATTTTTGAAAGTGTATGTTTGCTTGAAATAAAAGTGAAAGGGAGTCAAACGTGATCTCTATGAAGTGGCAAGTGAAAAATAAATAAATAAATGAATAAGGTGAAGGAAAGAGGCGTATAGTGGGAGACATACAAGCAGCCGTATGGTTCACTAATTGTGGGAGGCGTTATTAACAAAGTTTTGGGGCAGGATGGTCTTTTCCTCCCCAACGCTTTGTTTCACGCTATCTCCCCATTTTCCTTCTTCGGCTCCTTTTGTTACCCACACACTCACGCACTCACGCACACAAACAAGAGGAGGACAACCCTGAAGCCGCAGAAGAGAAGAAGAAGAAAAAGAAGAAGAAGAAAGAGAGGAGAAAAGAAGGACTGCCGTGTAGAGCTAGGGGAGGTGTAGTGTGGAGAGACTAGAGAGGACTCAAGAGAAACCAAGGTAAGGGTGTTGCTCTTTTGTGAAATTTTCATGAGAAAACTGTGGATGTCATGGAGTGTTTGTTGGGTTTTGCTGTTACCTCTTCTACGCTATGCATGTTAGAATAGATTAAAATTGTGGAGTCTAGGATGGCATGCACGGTTAGATCTTGAGTTAAGGTTTCAAGGGCAACATTTATGTACCATAAGTGTATGATGGAAAGCCTAAAAGAGGAGATATGCACATGCATGGCCGGATCTATAATAGTTGTGACATCAGGTGTTGTCCTTGATATTTAAATGGGTTGAAGTTCAAATGAGCTTTGAAAATGAGTGAGGTTGCTGGGGAAAAGATGTGAACCAAGAGCATGCACGGGTAGGATAAGAGCAGGTTTGAAACAGAAACTTACTAATGTTAGGATCTTGAGAGAAAAACCGGATCTATTGGTTTGTAGTGTTGCATGTATGCTTTCAACTACTGTGTTAGTTCTAATTTAATTTACTAAGTTGCTGGAAAATAAAACTGAGGTTTTAAATCTAGAAAAATGGGTGAAGTTGCTGTATGAAGAAGGTTATGATAAAGGAAGAAAATTTGCAGGAAAAGAAAAGGGTATGTTTTACCTATTGCAGAATTCGGGTGCACTATTTTAGTGGGGGAGATTCGCTCCCCTGTTTTCATAGATGTCCCTGTTATTTTCAGCACCTCCTTAGGGGTTTAAATAGGTCCTTGAATGTTTATTATGGCATGAAGAAATTTGGGTGATGTAGTGAATAAAACCTTGGAAGATTTGATGAATTCCTTGAGGTATAGCTGCCTGAAAAATTCCAGATTTGAGGAAGTGAGCATCGCGGTGTTGCTGCCATAAGTGCTCTTGCTATCATTGAAACTAGTAGATCGGGTATAGTTTGTTTGTTTTTGTAGCAAGCCACAGAAACAGTCCAAAGCATTCTTGAGTGAATTGTTGTTGTAAAAATAATGGAGGTCAAGGACATACTTGCTGGAAATTTAGAGCAGAATGTTAATGTGAAGAGTTTCTAGGTTTCTGCAGAGTAGCTATCTTGCATTTCCTATTACTGTGATTTCTTTTATCTTTTGTTCTGTGAGAGAATTTTTTGTTATAGGCCTATGAAATTAAAAGATTTTAAGCCATACTTCAAGTCATTCCGATAAATATTGAGTAAGTTATGGGTTTTTAAAGGTCCAGAAGTCAAGCTGCCAGCAGCCTTGCATGTCCAGATTTCTTGCTCATTCCATGTACCTTTTAAGTGATCATTTTAAATCCGATTTTTATGGGTCTAGTCTTGAATTTTAAGTTTATGAAAGAGGAATATTTTAAGATAAATTTCGTGAGATTTAGAGGGGTATTGAATAAGTTATGATGTTTTGAAAGTGGAAGGCTGAGCTGGAGGCAGCAGCAGTGTTGCTCTAGGATTTTCATCTGCTATAAAGTGTTTTTAAAAATGTAAAGTAGTTCCGATTTTTATGATTTTTATCTTCAAGTTTGAGCTATGAAAGCAGAGAAGTTTGAAAGTAATTTCATTAATTTGGAGCCATGTTTTTGAAGTTATGAAATTTTGAAGCTGGAGACGTCAAAGCTGCCAGCTTGGACGCCCCCAGCAACTTACATTTTCGGGTAAATTTTCGAGTGGCAAACAAGCTCCAAATTACCTGAAATTTTAATATGTTACAAAATGGAGTGTAGGGATCATTTTGGCATCCAAGTTTAATGGGTTCAGGAAACTTAAGATAAAGTTTTACATTGTAGGATCACTGCTGGTTTAGTAAAGAAACATGTGTGATTTAGTATGATGTGCTAACTTTTAATTGAATGATTATTTTCTGCATCAAGTAAATCTCTAAATTATTTAAGTGACGACATTAGTATGACTCATTTGTAGGCAAGGTGCCACCATAAGCTCGAGTGGATAAAGGTAAGTGGAAAAATTATTTTTCCGAAAACTAGAATGATACACAACATGATTATTTGTCATCGAGCACATCATGAGCATTTGCATTAATTTTCTCAAAAGGAAGAAAGGGAAATTTTATGCAAATGAAAATGAGATTTTATGCTATGTTAGGATATGTTATAGGGCTAAATAAGATGGTCGGTACCGTACCTAAGTATGATAGGTGCATCCATTCCGAAGGACGAATGCGAGAAGGATGGATTGTCCTCGAGATATGTGTAACCACATTGAAGGGCAAATGCAAGAAGGTGTGGACCTCTAAGGGTCATGTCTAGCCATTAGGCCTGGGGCCACATCAAGGCTAGCTCGACCAAATGACATGTTCCAAGGGAAAGGGGAACAGTTCCGAAGGGAACGCACAACCCGGACTTCAGGGGTAAATGGAGCGATAGAAATAGCCCAAAATAAATATGAAATGACTTCTAAGCAAATTTGCATGTGCAAGAGTTGCATACATAAACATGCATTTATTTTGGCATATATATATACCTGTCATTCATAATCATGTCATGCATATCCCTTACTGAGTCATTCGCTCATAGTATTTCAATTGTATCATTCCAGATGATGTTCCAAGTGAGGGAACTCATGAGGAGGATCTAGAACCCGAGGAGGGGGGCTGACGAGAGTGCCCTCCCCTAATTTGTAATTCCTGTAGATCCTAAGTTATGTTTGAAAGAGCTAATATGAACCTCCATTGTGGTCATGGTCTGTTCAGCCTATGAGACTTAAGACTCTAAGCAACTTATATTTTGGGACCATGATGTCATAATTTATTGCTTCAAGTTATTGCCTGAGGATTTGATTCTAAATGTCTCTCTATGTGTGTTACTGGATATAGTTATATGTTTTATTCTATCTACACTTATTTACATATTCTTATACTTTAGTAGAGCATTGAGGGTCTGCATGTCAGCTGTAGATAAGAAAATAAACTTATGAATAGTATTTGCATGAACTAAAGAAATATATTTTTCCAAATTAGTAATAGGCAGGTTAGTTTTAAAAAAAAAAAAAAATCCGCTTCAAGATTTTAGTAAGTGCGCTAGAGCGTTCATTGTTGGGAATACTCACGACTGTCATTAGCCTCATCGGGCTAGCGTTTGGGGCGTGACACAAATACCAAACAAAAAACACAATCACAATATCTAGTACAAGTTGGAGACTGTCCTTCTAAGGATAAGTAAATAATAGTGATAAAACATAATATGGAGCACAAATCATCCTTATGACTCGTGCTCCATATTATCCACCTTACTGATGAGTGTCTGGAGCTGTATCGGAATGGTATGGATAGACTAGGACAACTGGGATACCTGTTCTCTTATAGAAAATAGTTCCATCCGCATAATATTCAGCTCCTCCATCACAGTCCTATCCATTAGAGCAAATTTGTTCTCCAGACCGGTCAAGCGGCACTGAAGCTCCATGCACAACGAATGTGTTGGCTCTACTATTGCCCGAATACTCACCCTCAGCTCCACTAAAAAGGCGTTCGAACGCTTCTTAGCGATTACATTCACACGTGGCCCAATCAAATTCAACGTCATTTAATTTGCTCAATTCGGAAATCTTCTAGAACCTACACTATCTGAACGACATGTAGGGGTCTAGACGGTTTCAACATCACATGTGTGAAGTTTTGCAACGTGGAACCACACGATTTGCGGAAGAAGCATTCATACCTGTGTGGACATGTTTTGGGCATCCTGTTAGTTTTATTTTTTGGAACGCTCATGTTTACATCCGGATGGGATTTAGTGTTCATGACGATTTTTAATTTGTCACTATGTGCTGAGGATCAGTATTTGTTAGGTAATGTCCATGCGGACACTGTAAAAATTGCATCCAGACAGTAGTGTAAAATTTGTGACGATTTTAATCGTCACTTAGTTTCATCCGAACGGTTTGTTTATGGGTCCGAATGAATGTTAAGTATTTGCGACGATTTTATCGTCACTCATTCGCGACGAGGTATATATTGTCACACCAGAAATCCATTTGAACGGGTTTACTACAGGTCAGGACGGTTTTGGAGTTCCTGGATGATTTTGGGTGACGAAATTAATATTTTGTCATGGAAATGTGACTTTAGGTGATGAAATTTGGTTTGACAGACAAAAATTTGTCATCTAAAGCTATGTTTCTTGTAGTAGTGGGTGGACCAAAATCTTGGTTTTCGAAAAGAAACCATTGGAAGTGGACTCTAAAACCAATAATGTCGCATTGTAGGACCACAAACAAAAGTGATTGTCTCTATTTTTTGGGTTTTGTAACAACTTTGTCATGATGCTTTCAGTGTAGATCCAACTGTAAATGCACGTGATTTCTTATGTTTTCTGTCTTTGTGTCCCTTATAAAAGTTGTAGGTCCTTAGGTTTTGGTTGACTGGTAGCTGAGATATAAAGGTCATTAGGTTTTTATTGAGGACCTTAGTGTTTGCTCTTATGCTTATGATTGATACTTTAAATGTTGCCCTAAGGTGAGGAGTTCCTAATTTTTGAAATGGAAATAGAGTTTATTGAGGCAGAATTTTTGCATATACAGGTTAGTTGTAGAGAAAATCTCATTCTTCTTGTGAAGGCATTGAAAAATTAGGTGCAATACAAATTATTTTTTCTCATTCTCAATTGTATTCATGATGTTTGCTTATTATTTTATTTTTTTTTTTTTGCTAAGTAATCATTTATTTGTTTGCAGAGTTTATTTATTTGCTTGTATTATGCTTCTTTTTTGTTGTAATAGATTGTTCTTGTATTCTTATCAAAAACAAAAAAAAAATTAGATTGTTCTTACGTCATTGTAGATCAACTTGTTATTAATTACATCTCTTCAATTGAGATTCAGGCCGCTGTGAATGATCTTGGTTATTTAAGGACGGGAACTTTATGGTATACTATTGATGACGAAGATTGGCTATGTATTAGGACATTGAAGAATGATAGGGACGTGATCGAGTTGACAAATAGAGCGGTTAGTGAGCAGAAGTCTACTCTGAATATCTACGTTGACCATGTAGTCGATAAGGGTGACATCCAGCCATTTAAGACTACACCATTCAATCTGAAATTTTGTGAGTTAAAGCTTGAGAGCAAGTGTGAAGTGAAGTGGGAGAAAGGGGAGGAAAAGTCTAGAGAAGTTTCCGCTACAGTAGAGGTAAAGTTTAGTTGTTATCTTTGATTTCGATTCAAAACTTTTCAAGAGAATTTTGTGAATCTCTTGTGTTTTTCAAAACTATTTAGCATCTATTGATGTTGTTCGCGTTCTTCATTTTCTTGTTGTTCTTTGTGTTTTTCATGTTCTTTGTGTTCTTCATGTTTTTGACAAAGAACAAGCACGTCTTTTCAAAATAGTTTTATTTTTAAACTTCGATTTGTTTTCAAGGTATTTTTCAAACTTTTATCCGTTTCTTTTCAAAAAAATTTCCAAATTTTTTTTTTCAAAGCTTGAATATATTCTTTTGAAAATATTTTTGTCTTTGATTATGTCAAAATTAGTTTATTTTTACGTGGTGGTTAAGTCAGTTTTTAACCTTGAAATCAAAGTGTTGTTTTTTCCTTCACAATACATTTCTTTTGAGTAATGTTTTATGATTTCAAGGGAAAGGGTTAAGGTATTGTGTATCATGTATGATATATATGGGCATTAACATGAAAAATGCATACTTAACTTGTACTTTGGAAAGAGAGGTTTGAGGATTAAAGTATGGTTAAAGTATTGCATATCATGAATGATATGTATAGGCATGACATGAGACATGCATACTTAACTTGTCCTATGAAGATGTGACAATATTGTGCACAAGAGGATGTGTACCACATGTGGCATTCTGACTCCATCGAAAGACACAACTTATTATGAAGTCAGAAAACATTTTCAAAGACACTTGCATTTTCAAATAGTTCTCAACAAGCAGGCAAGCATTTCACAGAGAAAAAGAATCAATTATGTGTGTGGGGGAATCAAGACAAAAGAATGAATGACATCAATCATCTGCATAACTTTACACCTTTTTTTTTAATCTATGTTTCTTTTCTTCATCTTTTTTCTTTTCAGTTTCCTTTTTTCTCTTTCTTTCTTTTTTCGGCAATGGTTCAGCAGCTCTCCCGCTGATCTAGTTCTGAAAATCACACCCAAATTTCAAAAGAAATCTCAAGTCTGTCCTCAAAATTGAACTGACCAAATTATCTAAGTGAAGTATGCTAGTGTGAGATGCAGCAATGTCATGCAAGTTCATTCTCAACTCAAAAATCCTGATTTACATAAGGAATATTGTAGGAGTCCAAACAAATAATAATCGCTCCTAACATGTTCCTATATCAAATGTTTTTTCACAAACCTACTAAAATTCATACAAAAAGTAAATTAAGACATGTTCAAATAAGCACAGTTATGTAATGAAATCAATACAATATAGAACTTGCTCCTCCAACTGAATAAAACATGGTCCTTAATGTGAAAGCAAAAGGGTAAACGAAAAAAATGCACATCGAGAGCATCAAACCATTAGAAAGCCATTCAAACCATTAGAAAGCCATAGAAAATAACAGCCAACAAGTGCAACAGAAAGAAACGAAAATAAGATGCAAATAAAAAAAAAATGAAAAGAAAAAGAAAGACAATGAAAGAAAGACAATGAAAGGGTCAAAGGAATCCCATACGGTCTTGCACAAGCAAGATCTCTCCATTTGGCTAGAAGGGAGTCATAAATGGCTTGAGACATTTCCATTGACTGTGAAGTTATTGTCATTCTTTGGATCGACAATGTCTACTGTGCCATGAGAATGGACCTCTTTAATGATGCACAGGCCAACCCATCGGGACTTCAGCTTCTCGGGAAAAAGATGTAGTCTAGAATTATAGAGAAGCACTCGCTAATTAGGGAGAAGTTGTTTATCTTTAATTTTCTTATCATGCAGTGACTTCATCCTCTCCTTTGCCAAGAGTACATTGTTATAGGTTTCACTTCTTGCTTCATCAAGTTCATAAATCTGCAACTTTCTTAAATCTTTGTCACCCAATGTCCTATTTCTTGTAGTGTAAAAATGGAATGGGTAGCCCAATTCAAAGTGTTGGCTTTTGTTCACAATCGATATTTTGATGATTTCAATAAATGGATTAAGTTTATAAAAATTGACATCTTCAAAGACAAAGACATTTCTATCAAAGAGACAGAGACAAGAAGATTGACAATTGTCACGTCCCGTGCTCATACTTACCCCCTAGGCTCACCTATAGTAAAATATGCACACAGCCGAGGATTATGGCATGAAGGTCGCTAGAAAGTCTTAGTTGATTTACCATGAAACTTAGCGGAAGGCATATTTAAAAATAAAGAATCGTAGTGGGAAATTGGAAAAGATTTAGGGTAAAAACTCTATGTTTTTAGAAAAAGGCAATAAGTTAATACAATCTGAAAAGATTGAAAGTGTTAGATTAGGCTTTGAGTAAAAATAAGAACTTTGAAATAAAGGATGAAGAAAGAGACACGAAGGAGATTGAAAACCTGAAATAACAAGGACATCTTGATACAAGGAAAGTTCAGGTCGTCCTCCCGGGACTACATAAAAGGCTACATTACAAAAATTCGGAGCTTCGTACAATTTGAAAACTGATTACAAGGAAACAGATACCCGAAACACTCTAACAGGCCTAAGAGGGGTACTAATCCGTCTGAGTCACACGACGAACGCTAGCTCAAATCGCCCAACCAGCGAGCGCCTAGCTAAGGACTTTCCAGCGAACTTACTAAATTCTTGCAGCGGAATTTTTTTTTTTTTTTTTTATATAGCTAGCAATTAACGCGCATACGGAACATTAGATCCTATTTCTAACACTTGCATCTTGATCAATACTTGAAGTAATTAATTACAAACAGTCTCAAAATACCAATCGTTTAAAAACCTTAAACTTTACTAGGCCGAATAACCCATGACCACCAACAAACGGAGGCTCATGTCGGCTCTTCCAAAAATTATATCTAATCCTTTAATGAAACAACAAAAAGGGAAGAGGATTCTCGTCGGTCCCTTTTTCCCCCTGAAATGTTGTCTGGAATGGTACAATTTAAAACTGTGAGTCGAAAGACTCAGTAAGGGTTTATATGCAATAAATAATGCATGTCTTGCATAAATCATGAATGTCATTGATGCTTGCATATGCATGAGACAACGTACTTGATCTTAAAAAAACATTTCTTGCTTGAAAATATTTCTTTTAAAAACCTTTCTTTCTTGATTTGGCTACTTATCACGCTCCATTTACCTCTGAAGTCAGGGTTGTGCGTTCCTTTCAGAACTATTCCCTTTTTCCCTTGGGAACACATCATTTGGTTGAGCTAGCCCTTGTTGTGGCCCCAGGCCTGATGGCTAGACTCAACCCTTGGAGGTTCACACCTTCTTGCAAGCATCCTTCGGTGTGATTGCACATACCTCGGGAACTACCCATCCTTCTCTCATTCGTCCTTCGGAGTGGGTGCCCCTTAGGAATCATCCATCCTTCTCGCATTCGTCCTTCGGAGTGGATGTCCTATCTTATTGGTACGGTACCGACCATCTTATTTAGCCCTTTAACTTGACTTGTGATAACATACTTATCATTTTTCATTTGCACAAAGAAACTTATGCAAATGCTCATGTCATCATGTCATGCTTGATAATGCCATGCTTGATAATGAGAAATCATAATACTCCTCATGCTTTCATTTGCACAAAACTTTCTTTTTCATTCAAGAAAATCATGCAAATGCTCGTGTCATGCCATGCTTGATATGCTTATTCATAAATACTTTTCATGCTGTGTATCATTCCAGTTTTCGGAAAAACGTAAGTTTCTACTTACAAATTCCACTTACCTCCGTCCACTTGAGCGAATGGCAGCACCTTGCCTACAATTGATTCATACTAAAGTTATTCATAGGCTTACTAAATGTATAGAGTAGTCACTCAATTATTCACAACTCATCATACAAAATCACCACCCATATTGTTTGACTTATCAATGGTGACCCTATAATGCAAATGTTATTCTAAGGATGCCGAAGCCATAAGAATTGGATTCTAAACTGATCCTTACACAAATTTTCATAACATATCAAAATTCTAAGAAATTTGAAGCTCATTTGCTACTCAAAACCTTCACCCGAAAATACAAGCTGCTGAGGACGTCCAAGCGGGCAGCCCCGACGTCTCCAACTTAAAAATTCATAACTTCAAAATCATGGCTCCAAATTACATGAAATTTATTCTGAAATATTTCTCATAGGTCAAGATTGGGGGGTAAAAATTTTTTACTATTTTCAAAAACTTCTTATTAGAAAATCCTACAACAACGCTGTTGCTGATTCCAGCTCGGCCTCCATTTTCAAAATACTACAACTCATTCATTTTACCTCTAAATCACAAGAAATTTATCTTAAAATGTTCTCTTCCTTAAACTTAAAATTCAAGACCAACCTTAAAATTTGGACTTAAAATGATCCTCAAAAGGTATCCGAAATGAGCTGACATTCCGGACGTGCAAGGCTGCTGGCAGCTTGACGTCCGGGCCTTGAACAACGCATATCTCACTCGATAGTTATCGGAATCATCCAAGGTATGGCTTAAAATCTTCCTATTTCCTAGGTCTACGATCTAGGATCCTCTTAAGATCAAGGGATAAGCACAAGTGCATCAGAACACACTCCAAATTCGAGTCTTGAAATCTGCAGAGATTAAATTTCAGCAACAACAATGATCTTCTCAACCTTCCAAACCTCCAACAACCCAAACCCTAATCTCTTCATGTCACAACCAATCATCCAAGGCTAATTTAACATCCATAACAGCAACCATTCTCTCACATTCTTCCCTCTTTACAACTCCGATTCAAAGTTTACAACAAAACATGATTCCATCTTCATCAAGCTAAAACTATTGCATTTACCCATTTTTGGACTTTTTATCAAACACCTAAGGTGCATTATTGGTCCTCTTGCATATTTTCAGATCTGACCATATATCTAACACTTAGGGCTTGGTGGTTCTCAACAAGACTAACATGCATAAACCTAACACATCAAGCCAATAAATTCGGCCATACACACAAACCGATTTCAGCCTCTTTTAAGCTTTTATCAAACACTTAGGGTTCATAATGGTTTCTCTTGAGTTATTTCCAGATCTGGCCATATTTCCCCATGTTTTCATGTAAGATCTATACTACCCTTAAATACTAGCAAGATCTACACTAAACACCCAAGAACACAAGGAAAACAACCTAGACAACTACCATCAAAACAACAACCAACCATCAAAAGAAAACAAGAAGAAAATGGGAGAGATGGGGTAGTGATTTTCGGCCAGCAGAAGGGCCGGATTTTACCTTTGTTTCTCCTCTTTCTCCTTCTTCTTCCTCTCCTTTTCTTCTTCTTCTTCCTTCTCCTTTCTTCTTCTCGGTTGGGTGTCTTAGGCAAGTGAGATGTGCGGTTTTTGGGCAAGGGGAAGTGAAAAATGCGGCAAGAGAGGGGGGGGGGTGTTAGGCGTGAATTGCTTTGGGGGGAAAAGACAAGGCTGCCCCCCTTTCTTTCCCTTCTACACGATTTCCCCTTTTTTTCTTCTTTTTTTTTTTTTTTTTTTTTTATTTCCAGCTACCATATAAAATTCCCAAATCATGCCTTCCCATTTTAAATTCTAAGTCTCACACATTTTCAAGGTTAAAGCCCTAATTAAATTCTTCCAAATATTGTAACTTAGGGACATATTCCATTAATTAAAATAATTAAATAATTAGCCTAATTAATCTCAATTACTCAAACTTTAACAATTGCAAATAATATAACATTTAAATCCTAGCTTAAAACTCATAAAAACGCTAGGGGAAAATTCCACCTAGACATAACTTAGATTAATCTCCCATACATGCCTCTCAAAAATTAGAGTAATAATAATAATTAGAGCAATACAAACTTAGGGAGTCATAATTCTTTAAAATGAAGGAAATAAATAAGGTTGGGGTCTCACAAAGGAGTTCGAAACCAATTGAAATTGATACCAGGTATAAGCTAAAATCGTAGGTTAACTCGTCCGAATAGCTTCATTCTTCAATACCGTCGCCAAACATTGCAAAAACAACATAAGAGAAAAAGGGAGTCTATTGACTCAGTAAGGTGGGGGTGGGGAAACATGATCAAACAAATACAGTGCATATAATTCACTTAAACATGTGAAACTAACTTCAAGCATAATAAGTATGAACTTGATGAATTAAAATATGCAATGCATCACACCATCATAGGTTCCTGAGGAGTTCCCGATGTCTGCTCTGTTCACCCCCAGAGTCGGGTTGTGCGTCCCCTCCCTTTCTATGGGACTGTCCCGTGCCTCCAGCACCAGGACCCTTAACATTACGCCTTAGCGTTCATAAAGGAGCCCACCCACTCCCTGCTGTGGGGGGTTGCACGTCTCCTAAGTGCCCGGTACCGTCACTACCATTCGGGGAATCACCTCGCAGGCTTAGGGGTTCCTCACATTTGTTTTTCCTCTTATGAATGCAATCTCATGTCCAAGCATTAAAGTATACATGTATCATATCACCCAACAATGCACACAATTTGCAATAAACTTGAAAGAAGCATAACAGGTTTAAAGAATAATCATTGACAATTGAAACAACCATGATAATAACTAGTAAGATCTAAGACATTAAACCCCATTGAAGGCCTATTGGGCCTCCTTAGACCCTGCTGGGCCTATTCCCAAAGTGTTATTGGCTTGGTGCTATTTTAGGGTTATTGGGCCTAAAGTCCATTTAGGCTCCTAAACGGGCCTTGTGATTTGGGCCCTTATTTCAACTTGGTTTGAACTAAAATTTGGGCTCCCCCATCAATTTTTCGTGCTCTATCCAACCATGTAATCATTTTCTCATTTTGGACCCTTTTTCCCTAACGAATTAGGCAAAATGTCGAATCTGCCCTCAGAGACCTCCAGGGCATTTTCGACCTTTTCCTTCCTCATTTTGGGCTGAAATTTTACAGGGATCCTAATATTAGATAAGGATGCTATCTGGAAAGTTTCATGCAAAAATAAAACCTGTAGCTTAGGGTCGATTTAGGCAGCACCTATGATTGCCTAAATGCCCTAGATAAGTGTTCATGCCTTTGATTGATCTATACTTTTCGAAACTTTAGGCTAAAAATAATTTTAATCTATCAACATAAAGGAAATCATAGAGCACATAATGTGGATTCTTCAAGAACTTAAAGGCAAACAAAGATCATTTGCAATATCATCAAGGAACATGCATAATGCATCTTTTTTCATGCTTTCAACTTCATAACCTCTTTCTTGAGCCCATGGCCCTTTCTTTGGCCCCATTTGGCCTTCTCTTGATCAGGGATACTTTAAAGCTTTTTGGCCATCATCATTCTCATTATTGCTCCACATTTCATATCACATATGCATGACATTGAATCATAAAATCATGTAGTGCAACATGCAACACCATAAGCCATTTTTCTTGACCAACCCGTGGTCTATAAGGCTTCAAGTTTAGGCTTATCACCACTGCCATAGCATCATAAAGCATGTCCAGAGCTCTTTTGAAAATCAAACCAACTCAGCAAGCAATCTCATACACATGTTATAAGAAATATTCATTAAGCCTTAACATGCAAGATGTCTAGACTAGTATATACTTCATAGCACCTTTGAACCTTTCTTTTTGCAAAACTTTGAATCCAACATAACCCTAACATGTTCATCATTGAATCACAGTTCTATGCACACAAATATATATGATCAATCAATACAAGAGAACATGTTATCCATCCTCAACAAAACACAAGAACCTAAACCCTTACCTTGGTGATCTCGGGTAGCTCTTGATGTTCTCCTATTAACACAAGATCTATTGGTTAATGACACTGAACTAGGGGCTAAGAAGAAGTGGAAATGATGATGAGGAAGTAGGAAAGAGGTGGTGCAAGGGGGTGTTCAAGGCCTTGGCCGAAACCCCTTTGCCAACTTACCTTGGCATGGAAGTTTTTCCACCTTCCTTTCTTCTTCTTCTCCTCTTCTCTCCTTCTTTTTCTTTCTCTCCCTCCCTCTTGGCCGAATGCTCTCAGCACTCCTCACTCTCTCAACTCAAATGGCCGGCTGTTGGTGTGAGAAATGCATGGCAAGGGTTGGCTTTTATAGCCAACCTTGCCATCATTTGGTCAAGGGGTGGCTGCCACAAGCAAGCCCCTTGATTGGGTGGCTTGGGCGGCACAAGGGCTGGAGGAGCCAAATGGCACACTCCCCTTCCCTAGGTGATGATTAAGGATACTTACACAAGCTAAAATCACTTCAAAATCAAATCAAATGTGATTACAAGCAAGCATGGCCGGTTGGTCCATTTTTGAATCTTACTATTCATGCATCACAAGCCAAGAACATGGGACAAGGGAAAAGGACAAAGAAAACAAGACAAAACAAGGATTTTCTTGTGTGTGCCGTGTGACCTAGGGAGGAGAGAGTGGGACCCACATGACATCAAAGTAGACTTAGGTTAGCAAAATGATTAGCTAAGTTGTAAAGTTAATCAATGCATATGTTAGAGAAAAGAAATAGGTAATTAGTCAAGTAATTAACCGAGATTAGTGATAGAATAATCAAGATTGATAGGTAAAAATTTAGATGTAAACAAGAGAATGAAAAGGGAAAGAGATTAAACATACCGAAATCCTAGGGCAATTAGAACCGAAATAAATCATGTGTCAAGAAATCAAATCTAATACTTAGAAAATGTTAAATATGAGCTAATGAAGTATACTTAGGAAAATATCACATGTTTAAATCAAGTAATAGGAATACTAAGATATTAACAAGAGAATGGAAGAATTTTAAATGCATAGAAACCGATAAAATAGAGACGATCACGATCATAATCATTAATTGGCTAAATATGAGAATTCAAGAAATTAAGGAAATTAGGGAAATCGGGAAATTTAGGGAAGGGGTATCACAAAAAAAAGATGCAAGGAGCTCAAAAGTGAAGATTCAAGACCATAGAGTATAACCTTGTAACTCTTAGATTCACTTTTGACAAGGATTATGAATAACACTTGCATATCTTTCAAAACAAGCATAAACGTTTGCCTTTTGTTTTGAAGATTTAAAAATGTTTTTAAGTGGCTTTAAAATATCTCAATTAAACTCCTAAACCTTTTATATACTTATTGGAAGTGTGGGGCTTGGTAGATATGTAGAGGTGTTTGAAGTGGGGGGAATAATATGGTTTTAAATGACGATCATGTGCTTAAGTTGAGAGTGTCGACGCCTTCACCCTTGGTGTAGGGTCGAACGATATATCGTTTGAATAGATCCTTTGAGTCTGAATTGTGACTGTTGGTCGGTAACTAATTACTCAAAGAATAGAGCGGTAGTTGCAGCATCAACTTTGGGGTCGATTCTTAGGGGGATAGTGAAGAAACAAATTAGAACAAGAAAATTTGAAGGGAAGGATTAATTTAATCACTTGGAAAGTAACTTGATTGAACTATGATTTAGAAACATAGAATTATAATGGTAAATAATGGTTACTCAAGATTATGGATAGCAAAGCATTGGGAATTTCTCATTCAATCTGTATCAATTTCTCTTGATTCATTGATTAACACAACTGGGAATTCAACTCCAAAGTCCCCAATTGGAAGATATAGAACTACAAACCAAAACTTAATTCAAAGGTAACCCTTTGAGAAATCATTCACCACTTTAAACCCATATGAGTTATTATTCTTATTGACATAACCTAATGATGACAATATACCTTGTGGGTAATATTGCAGCAGAAAATCAAATCAACAAAATAATAACTTATCTGAAACACAATCATGGACGTTAACCATTCAATAGACAAAGCATGACTGAATCTATGAAGAGAATCATTCCAAGATCATTCAGAGATGAGAAAACAAACTAATAACAATTGGAGAATGATAAACAAGAGTTGTATCAATGTGAAGAACAATTACATGAATCAAAAGCAAATAGATAATACCATTATTCGTACGAGTTCATCCCTAGCCTTGCTTGGAGATTTAGCTATCCATTCGAGCAAAGAAACTCTCTCCTTAAAAGATAGCTAAAGAAAAAGAAAAAAAAAAAACCCTCAAAACCTAGCCTCCACGAGCTTAAGAAGTCCTTTTCCACGTCCTCCAAGCTATCTTCCTTCAAAGAAAGAAAATCGTATCCCAAATCGCACATTCAATGTTCCGATTTACTCCTAAATTTGCATTTTTCTCATAAAATGTTGGATTTGAAGACTGGTTATAGGGTGTCCAAGTTGCTGGTCGTCGGTTTCGGCTCGTCGCAGATACGAATATTGTATAGTGCACATACCGGACCGGATTGGACGGTTTGGGCCATGACATTTTGGGCCTCTTAGCATTTTTATTTTTTTAGGCCTTTTTTGGGGTTTATTTTGGACTTTTTGGGACCATTTTTTTGGTTTCTTTACATCAATTTTTTTTTGCCTATTTTTACATGAAATATTTGCTACATTTCAACCAAATTTTGTAAAAATTGTTACATTTGATTTGAAGAAAATACTAAGCTCAAATTAAAGAGTTCTAAATCCTAGTTTTTTTAAGATAATAAACCATACATTTAAACTTTAAAGCATACATTTAAAATCAACAAAACAAATAGACATTACAATATAAAGGAAGTCTAAAATAAAAGTATCAAATAAAATTTACAAGTAAACTTAATTAGTAATTATAATACACTACTCTATTACAAGCCATAACAAACAACAGAATAATCAAATCAACAAACTAAAAGTATAATTAATAATGCATGTAAAAAATATCATTAATGTGTCACTGTCCGTTGTGAATTGTCCATCTCCCATAAAGCTGTAAAAGGAAAAAAATTTACACGTGAGATAATAAACTATGAACAATATAGTGGGCATTATTATAAAAAATAGATAAAAACTTACCATGAAATAAATTAAATTAGTCTTCAGTTATCTCAAGCCGAGCCACTCGAGTTAAACATTATTCCTAATAATTTATGATAAATTTCATATCATAAATAACTAAAATTACAATTAAAAAAATTAACACAACTGAAAATATAGGATGTTATTTACTGTTCTATTCTCAAGAGACTGAATTCGGCCAGTGTATACCGAATTCGTACTTAATTGGATCTTCACAATTTGGAGAGCAAATAGTGAAATTGGACTAGAGACAAAGAATACGAAAATGATAATAGGAATATTGGGTTGGAACGGGTAGGACTAGGACTAAGGATATCTTGGCTAGACTCTAAATCAATTATAAGAGACATGGTATTAGACGGTGTTCCATGACCCTCTATGGTTGGTTTAGATTGATTATCCATCTAGCAAAAGTGAACAAACAATGCATCAAAATATACTCCAATGTCACAATATATACTAAATTACTAATAACTAAATGTGATATACTAAACAAGCAAATATCAACAAATTTAAGAAAATATCATCAATTATATCCAATCAGCCCATCTCGACAGTTTTACAACACAAATTCTTACAATTTGATGTTTCAATCAAGCCCTATCCTCAAGTTTTCAAACAACTATTCTAAAATACTACAATTATAGTGAATCTATAATAAATAATTAACTAAAAAAGTGAACAAATTTTTACCTCAATGCAATGCACTGACTTCAAACACAACTTCAAAACTCACAATCTCGTAACTTGCACTAAAAAAATTAAATAGTAAATACAAACTAATACGCCAATATCAAGCTTCAAATACAATGTTATCCAAAGTATATAACACATTAACACTATAATGACAAGTGACAACAATATGAACATAGCATATGAAGGGAAAAAACTAAAAAGATATTGAACTTACTGATGTTAAAAAAAAAAGGAAGAAGGGAAAAAATAATTCAGACGCTGTAAGGTGTGGAAGGAGGGAAGGAGAAGCTGAGCTGGAGTGGAGGGGGAAGGGGTCGTGAGGTGGAGGGAAGGATGGAGGAGGACGCACGTGGAGGGGAGGGAAGGGAGCCGTGAGGTTGAGGGGAGAACCTGGAGGAACGTGAGGGAGGAGGGAGGCGGAAAAGGAGAGCCGAGGGAGGAGGGGAGAGCAGGGAGGGGGAGGATATAGTTTTCTAAATAGATAGAGGGGGGGTGGAGAAAAGTTGGGGGTGTGTGGCGCCAAAAGAATATATTTTTATGTAAAGCTCGCATTTGGGGGGGGGGCCTGAAAAGAAGGTTGTGGGGGCGCCGCGCAGGTCTATATTTCATCAGTTGCATTTTTTTTTTTTAAACAGGTTTGGAGTGATATACTTCCGGTCCATGTTCAGTTTTCAGAGTACGTGTGAGCGCGAAACCGGACCGGGTACAATGCCGGTTTCCAGCCAGTAAATCTGGTATCAAAAATTGATCTCAAAACAATAACGGAGAGAAAGAGAATTTTTTGAATACCAGATTTACTGGTCTGGAACGGTGTACCCCGGTCCGGTTTCGGGTTACTATATGAAACTGAAACTGAACAGAGTATATACTCCAAACGGTTTAAAAAAAAAATCACAGGATGAATTAGACCTGCGGTGCCCCCCCGCCCCACCTTCTCTTCTCTGCCCCCCGCCCAAATGCGAGTTTACATTAAAAAAAATAATATATCTTGACGCGCACACACCCCCTATAATCCCTTTCTCATAGCCAACTCCCTCTATGTATTTTTTCAGAAAACTAATTCCTCCCGTCCTCGCTGCCTCCCCATC
>CM025854.1:6068153-6104616 GCA_003952965.2 Morella rubra
TCTTACGTTGTTTTCTTTCTTTTCCTTTTTCTTTTATTTTGTGTTTTGGTTTCGTCTAACTCCATCTAGTTTCTATAGAAGTTAAGGAACAACTTCTATAAAAATTTAAAGAACTGTCACAATGGACTTGGAGCTATCCCACTCAATAAATGATTGTTCATCACGGGTCTCTGAAAGAAACTATAGTTCAGAGTAAGAATAAAACTAGGAAGAGTTTATAAGAATATTCATCCACATGCCAAGACTAAAATGTGCCCTAGGCAATAGATCCCAAGATCACCCCATTTCAAGAACTGAAAGGGATCGACTATGTGATATAACGCAGCAACATACGGAAATAATCGATACAAAAACATGGATCACCTGCTGTTACTGCGGCTGAGGTTGCTCCCTCTGGCGCTTGGGAACAAAAACCGTTTCCAAACACAAAATTGCCCCCAAAAAGATTCATATACTTCCAGAATTATTTTTTCATGTCATCATTAACCTCAATTTCTATAACAAGAGAAACACACTAACTAAAAATGCTTCCACAAAAACCCAGAAACACAATTCTTACTGATTTTTTTCAAAACATGTTTTTATTAAACTCCACTGCGTTCACAAACACTACCTCTTTATTTGGTGGCATGATGTTCTACGTGAATCCGCCTTGGAAGGACTTCAGTTAGAATTAGTACCTGGGTCCTATTGCTATAGTAGGTTTTAGAATTTTAAAAAAAAAAATCCTAAAATTTTCTCTTTTCAAACAAGTTTTTTTTATGGAGGTCATACCACTCTCACAAACACCCATAAAAACACATAAAAATGTCATCTCTATGATTATAAACAGGTAGAAGGTTTTTCCTTTCCCAACACATCTTAAATGGCATAGATTTGAGTTATAAATAATGTAAGAATGTATATGACATGTTTATCCTACATGTATATCTAATTCTAGTACAAATTTTATGCTTATATTTTACATATGCACATGTTCTATACGTTTAATATAGATATATTTTATGATTGCATCTATAATTCAATTATTGTGCTTATACTTTACATGTGCATATGTTATGGTGCATAGATTATATATCATAATTGCTTTACACCTTGGATATGTATATGACCCATATTTTTTGGCATATATGATCCATTTCTTATCAAGATAGGTTGTTCCTATAGATTTGTCTGTATACACGTCATAGAACTCCATGACACATCATAAAGCACATTTTCGTGGATTATCTTTTTTAATAATAATTATTGAATGTTATGGTTGATTCATCTCTTTTTAATTTAAAATTTTATTCATACTTGAGTTCGAGTTTGGTTCGAACTTGGCTCATTTATATTACTCCAATCAAGCTCAAACAAAGTTCAAACATTGCTAATATTACTCAAGTAGACCACAAACATGCTTTTCAAGCTTGAGGTTGAGCACAAGCCTAAATATATGATTTTTTAGCCAAGCCCGAACTCCGTTCAGCTCGTTCGCAAACCAAATTCTCAACATCTCATCTACCAATTGCTTAGACTTGTTAATCATCATAAAAAGGCAATATGTTACCCTAGATAAAATAAAGACACATCCTGTGGTCCCAGGGCGTGACCGGGGGGGAAGGAGGGAGGGAGCGCTTTTGAATGTAAACAACAATTAAATAGTCATATCACCTGAACTGAGAAATATGCCAGGAACCATAAAAATGAAGGGCATCCCATTGCTCTTCTTTCTTTCTGGAAGAGTGAAATTTGATCCATATAGCTCCTTCCTGAGAGAGGTTGTGGCAATGGAGGAGGCACTTTGAGATATGCATATAAGAGTCAAAGAAAATTTTTTGTAAGAATAATGAAAAAACAACGAGCAAGATGATGATTGTGTTAGAATACCATACAAATGACACAACAAATCCTCATAAATGAAACTAAAGGTAGAAGACATCATTAGAGCATCAGTGTTCGCAACTGTGAAATAATCATATAGCCAATGGTGCTGAAATTATACAATGGTACTAGTACCGATAGAAACTTCAATTACAACCATTATAGAAGCATATTGTACAATTAATAACCTATATCTTTAAAAATGAAATCCTTGCAATTCCCCCCTTCCCCCAGCTCAAAGGAATTAAAAGAAAAAAGCTCCTGCACCTAACATGTTTTTTTTTCAGGGATATCACTCCCACGCAGACCAATGTAGCAAGAGACATAGTTAATGCACAATCATAGATGAAAGAAAGAAAAATAAAAGGATCAGACAGATTGGAGAAACTAATTTTAAGGTTAGTGTCAGACCCCGATATTTGAAGCATAGTACTATCTCCAAAATGCAAGTAAACAAAGCACCTAAGTACTGTAAAAGGCAACATTATTATTCTCTATTCTGTCCCACACCATACAATGTCAATTATACTCAACACGCCAAAAAATCTCGTCTCCAGCACATCTCACACTTTCTATGGAATAGAGTACAGAAGCTGGTTTTGACATTATCAGATTGCAACTGAACTAAAAATTTGTAAGACGTATTTGATGGCTACAGAAAACTACATTGTAACTACAAAAGCTGGCTTCACACAACCACTTGGCCTACAAATAGTAATGAAATTCTCACAATAATAACCCACAACGAAGTCCCTCATCTAGCCCCCAGGTACTAGGGCTGCACAAAGGATGGTTCACAAATAAATACATTTTCACCATTAAAAGTAGACGCAGGAACCTAGCACTAAGCTAGGTTGATGTTCGGCTAGAAAGAAAAATTCACTATTTCCAGTGAATATTTTGCAAGCAAAAAAATTTACAACCAAACATCCAAAATTTCAAAATATCAACACAAACTCCAGCAGTTTTTACAAAAACTCCAATAACCTTAAAAAAAAAAAAAAATCAATCAATCTCCTCTAATCTTTATACTTTTCACCAAACTCCAATATTATTTTTCACCAAACTCCATATTTTTTATTAAAAAATTTCATCAAATCATCTCTTTCTACATCTTTTTACAAACTCCAATAAAAATCAATTTATAATCAAATATCTTTAAAAAATTTTCATTAACTTGTTACAAACCCCAATAAAACTTCAATCCACCTAAATATTCACAACGTTATCAAATTTTCTACAAATTTTAAGTATTTTTTGCAACTAAACATCACCTAGGTTACTTGAATAGTTGTTGAAATGGGTTCAATACTTAAGGATTACAGGTCATTTAACATTTATAGCTCTACCTACGAGGATTTGGCGGAAAAAGCATAGGGCAAGATTCTATCTTATTCTTCAAAATCCAAATTCATTAGCTCTCTTAAAGCATTGAGGGTGTGATTACCTTTGTCCTCTGATGTGTGATTGAATAAAAAACCTAACTTTGTGTCCATGGAGTTCATCCTTTCTTTATCTCATTCAATTTGCTACGTTTTAACCACAGGCATTAAATTCCTTCAAAATTCCATTTTTTCTGCAATCCAATCATCCCTGAGTCCTTAAACATAAAGCCCCATTCAAAATGCAGGTAAATTCTCATAAATAAATCTTATTTAGAGCCGAATTCCTAAAAGCACCCATGTCAACTACAATCCTCATTGACACAAGAACGGAGCAAGCATCTATGAAAAACATCCTGACACAAAGTAAACCACACAAATCTGAGGTTGAAGAGAATTTCGAGTTAATAAGTGCACCTGATTCCCGCAAGAAATCATAGAGAAAATAAACGCAAACACAAATGATGGTACAAGGAATTCTAGGGCTTCTTTTATTGTTCTATTATTGTCAGTGTGGGAGCTACTCTATCTCAGCATTTTTTGGCATCGGTAATATTTTTCGAATCTGTGACATGTCATCCAACAAGTCCGACACTTTCTTTGTCAGCTTCAATGGAAAGAATTACTCGGCTTGGGCATTTCAGTTCCAAATCTTTGTCACTGACAAAGATTTATAGGGTCATTTTGATGGCAGTAATCTTGCTCTGGACAAAGCTAAAGAAAAGGAGCAACATGCCAAATAGGTAGTCAAGGATACTCGAGTCATGTCATGGATTCTCGGGTCTGTTGAGCCCAATATTCTTCTGAATCTTCAGCTGTCCAAAACAACTCTCAAATATAGACCTACTTGAAGAAGCTCTATAGGCAAACAAATATTTCCAGACGATATCAATTAGAGCTTGAATTAATCCAATCTCACACAGGACAACCTCTCCAAAAAGTTCTGCCATTATAGTAGATTCACTTGAATATATTTTCACCGCTCTAAGGGTGAGGTCTTCTCGGTGTTCAAGATTTTTTGTGCTCATCTCGAAACTCAATTTTCTGCTAAGATAAAAGTTCCGCATTCTGGCAATGGGGATTGAGTGCATATATAATGTTTTTCAGGAATTCCTTCAAACTAAAAGAACCATTTATCAGCGATCTTACCCATCCACACCACAACAAAATGGTGTAGCTGAGAGAAAGAATCATCACCTCCTAGATGTTGTCCACACTTTTCTCCTTAGTCATCCGTGCCACCTCACTTCTAGTGGGAAGCCCTGTCCACGGCTGTCCACCTTATCAACCGCTTACATTCTCCATCCTTGGGCAATATATCTCCTTTCCTCGTTTATTTGATCAAGCTCCACAGTATTCTAATCTTTGTACTTTTGGTTGTGTGTGCTTTGTTCATCTTCCAGATCACAAACGCACTAAACTCATAGCTCAATCGGTCAAATTTGTTTTCCTTGGCTATTCTGTTTCTCAAAAGGGATTTATTTGTTATTATCCTCACCTTAGTAAAGCTCGTATCTCCAGAAATGTGATTTTTGTGGAAAATTAGTAATTTTTTCACCACTCATTGTGATCACACTTTTCCATAACAATCTATTTTCCCTCTATTTTCTGACTCTCCTATAGATCCTCCCAATACAAAGACTCTCATAGTGTATCGCAGACGTTTCCCACCTGCATCAGATCCTCATATAGCTCCCCCAGAGCCTCCTCTTTATCATTCCTCAGCTGTTGGTCCTGTTTCAGCTTCCACCAATGCAATTGCACCTTTCAGATAGAGCACTCAGGTTCGAAGACCCCCCCCCCCCGGATTGGTTTGGTTTTTCCTTTCCTTTATCCTTGACAGCCACTTTCTATTCCTTCATCTTATAAACAGACCAGGGAACATAAGTGCTGGCAGAAAGCAATGGACGCAGAGCTCCAAGCACTTAAAGAAAATCAAACTTGGAACATTGTGGCCTGTCCTTCATCTGTGAAACCAATTGGTAGTAAATGGGTATTCTCTATCAAGCTTCGGTCGAACGAATCTTTAGCCCGCTACAAGGCCCGATTTGTGGCTTTTAGAAATAAACAAGAATATGGTCTGGACTATGATGAGATTTTCTCACTTGTGGCCAAGATGACCACTATTCGAACAATTATTGGCCCTTACATCAAATGGATGTCAAGAACACTATCTTACATGGAGATCTCAAGGAATAAGTTTACATGAAACTTCCTTCCGGTATGCCTATCTCTTCTCCCAATGATGTGTGCAAATTAAAGCATTCTCTATATGGTTTGAAGCAGGCACCACAAGCATGGTTTGATAAATTCCGCAACACTATACGTGGCTTCTCATTCACCGAAAGTCAATATAATTCGTCTTTATTTCTTCAAAAGACTGCTAATGATATAGTTCTTCTTCTTGTCTACGTGGAAGACATTATAATTATTGGTTCTGATCTTGGTGCCATTTCTAAGCTTCAACATCTGTTACAACATACTATTTTTTTTTTTTTAAAGAAAGAACTAGCCAGATATATTCACACAATTGAAGCAAGCAATCTTCATACCATCTAGATCAACAGTAAGAAGCATCAAAATGACCATGTAGATCCACATATTGCAGAGCTTGAGCAACGTGATAAACAGAAAAATAGTTCAAAGTGTGACTCCAATGACTAGTTAAGAAGGAAAACCAAAAAAAATTACAAAACCCAAATCATAATCTGGAACATATATATAGTTAACAAAGATTGGCAACTCACATTTAGGGAATGCTTCTCCAATCCTCTTCAACTTGTTGAGTTGCAAAATTAATAGAGGGAACAGTGCAACTCTAAGAGCCAAAGTGGAGGAAGCGATAACTATCCACCTGGAGTGTTATCCAAAACACATAAAACAACACCATGAATATCTGTACATAACCAATAGCTAAGGGAAAGCCAAAACTTTTGTTGACAGAAAATCAGATTATCAGTACAGCCAACTTTATGACTACATTCAAATAGCTTCTGAAGTAGTAGTAAGGTTTAATTGCTCGTCATAAAATAACCTCAGTTCAAATATTTATGATGACAATTTTCAAATAGAGAAGGGCTTTCTTGGTTTTTATATTTGGCCGGGGCGTAAAGTTAAAAAATCGGCGATTTTTTCATATTTATGTGGTGCTAAAACGTAAAGGTCAAATAAATAAAAAATGTCATTGCCTGAAAACAAAGAAAATCAAAGTTTTTTCTAGTCCCAAAAACCAACAGACGTAAAAGAAATGAACGTTCACCAAGGGAGTCCAGTGAGGTCGTGGTAACCATCGAGAAACGAAATCACAGCACGCACCGGAAGAGCGGAATCGTCGACAGTAACATCAGGCAGTACACCCATCACTCCACCTGATCCTTCATTTATAATCTCTGACTCGGTCGGCAACTGGGCATCCGGGTCAGCACTGAGTAGCCCGAACTCGAAATCATCAGGTGAACGCGAGGAGAAAGCTCGGGACTGGAAAAGGCCGAGAGAAGCGAGACGGCTGGCGGGAGGGGAAAACCGGGGTTTGCGAGTGCAGGAGGGATGCGAAGGTGGGGAAAGAGAATTAGGATCGGGAAGGAGGTGAAAGAGACGCGCGGTGGAGAAAAAGGGGAGGCGAGAAGAGGCGGGACAGCGACGGAGGAGGGAGAAGAGCTTGGAACTTGCCATCTGACATGTCAGTGAAGAAGAGAATAGGGTACAACCGGTATAGTCCTCGCAAGGTCGGGTGGTACGTGGTTTTGAATTTCCTCGAGGCTGAGAGTTTCGAGCGTTGGCCGGGAGCGCAGAGAATAATTAACATATTATTTTAAGGTTGCAGGGTAGTTGGAAAGTATCCGCGGTTACAAGGTATAAAATAAACATTTAGGGTTTGGGAAATCAAAATTTTAATCTCCAAAATTTTAGGGTTAATGATCATTTTAGTCCTTGAATTTTATATCTTTTTTTAAAATAGTCTTTAAGTTTTAAATTTGTTCAAATCAGTCCTTAGGTTATTGTTATTTGTAGATTTAATCTTTCTGTCCAATTCCGTCCCTTATATGCACAGTCAAATAACAGCGGGATACGTTACACCCAATAAAATCTCGCCACGTGTATCAATTTTTTTTTAAAAAAAAAAACTTACGAAGACTGTCCGCGTAGACATCTTCGTTAAAAAAAAAAAAAGGAGGGAGCCACACCTTCTTCGCAGTAGCTGGGGTGGCTGCGAGCCACCCCCGCAACTCCTCTAACAAGGCGTGGCCGGAGCCACCCACCCCACGACCAAGAGCCCAGCACTGAGTAGCCCGAACCAGACTGGGCTCCTGGTCGCTGGGGTGGGTGGCTTGCAGCCATCCCTTGTTAGGGGAGGCGCGGGAGTCGCTTGGAGCCACCCCGGCAACGGGGGGCCCAAATCTGGGCTCCCTCGCACGAAGAGGGTGGCTCCCCTATTCGTTTTTTTTTAATTGATACACGTGACGAGATTTTATTGGGTGTGATGTGTCCCGCCGTTATTGACTGTACATATAAGGGACGGAATTGGATGTAAGGATTAAATCGACAAACAACAATAACCTAAGGACTGATTTGAACAAATTTGAAACCTATTGACCATTTTGAAAAAAGGTATAAAACCCAGGGACCAAAATGGTCATTAACCCAAAATTTTATCATAATTACAAAAATTTCTCTCTCTGCACTTTTTCATAAACTTTTTTTTCACTTTTTCACCAATTTTTTCATTTTCATCTCTCTTCACATTTTTACCAACTCTTAAAATTTTGACGTCGAACGCTATGTAATATCTCAAAAAATTTTATGAAAACATAAATTACCTTTAACACAAATTACAATAATTTATCACACAAACTCTAATATATTTTTAAAAAAAAATTCTAACAAATCTTCTCTCTGCATATTTTTTTCCCTAAATTTCAATCCTTGTTTATTAAAATTACATCAAATCATCTATTTCTACTTATTTTTACAAACTATAATAAATATTCACAATTATATCAAAAATCTTAAAAATCTTACACTTTTATTTTAAAACAAACATCCCTTAGTTTAAGGTTCTTGTGTGCTTTGAAAGTCTAACAATCATCTTATCTACACTTTATACTCTCACAGATGCAATCTTGGGTTAATTTGAGAAAAATATATTTTTTGTTAAATGACAATTTTATTATCATAATTTTTTTTAGCAATTACATTTTATAAAAGGTAAAATCATAATTTTGAGACTAACAAAAAAATTTAATAAATGGTGCAAAGTATTTGAAATAGTTAATAGGTGCAATGTGATAAAAATAATAAATGTGGTGCCAAAACCCTAATAATTGTACAGTGAAAAGTATATTTACCTATAAATACACTTTTCACCCTTGAACTTTGAGAGGTTAGGCACATTGCACTCAAACTTTGAATTTTGAGACATTTCATTTTGAACTTTGGAAGATTATGCATATTGCACCATGCTTCAAATTTTCCGTCAACTTGGAATGGCTCATGTGATCGACACATAATTTTTTAGCTTGCAATTTTACATTTATACCCTCAAAAGGGGTGGACGACTTGAGGGTATAAATGTAAAATTGCATGTCAAAAACATCACGTGTACTAGAATTTTCAAAGTTTAGAGATAAAAATGTCTCAAAATTCAAAATTTGTGGTGTAATGTGTGAGACCCTTTATGATTTGTGCTGTAAAGTTTATTTTTTCCTTTATTTAACACTTGAACTAATTTATTCGACTTCTACTTCTTAAATCTATCTTATGTTGCATAGTTCCAACATACTTAACCTATTGGATACAAACATGACAAACATCAAGGCCTTGTTTGGGATAGGGATTGAACTCAGCTTTTAAAACTTAAAGCCCGATTTAAGTCCCCTGTGTTTGGATGTGTTTTGGATTTTAAGTCAGTTTATGCAAACATCACACCTGTCATCGTCTCTCCCACTTTACGTGCCTCGAAGTCAAATCTCGAATTAAAAATATGTTGGTAACATTCTTGTTTTGTTAAAAAAAATGCTCAACCTCCAAATAACAAGTCCTGTCTCTTAGACACTAGACTTCACTGTCTGAATGACACAGCGTATGGACTCTACACAATTAAATGTTGTCCACCTAGAGTTGTTGTAAATAGCATGAGCCCTATAATGGGGTCCACATGTGGTGTCTATCTCTCTCCAAATTGCATGGTTAGAAAATGTCTCTTTGATCCCTATCCCTCATCCAGAACTTAAACCCTTAGCAAAATTGAAGAGGAATTCTCTCCCTTCCCCTTCCTAATGCAACCCCATTTGAAGCTTACCTCCTCGTAGCGTCTAACTGGCAGCTTTACATTTTCCACCCTCGCAATTATATTACCCTTCCACCTAATTTTTTCGTACACATCACTCACCACTGAATGTCCTCCTATCACTTCTTCCTTGCATAGCCCTAGATTCATCACCATATTCGAATGCTAGTGCGCCTAAGCATTAGAGGTTAGTAATGGTAACATTGAATCCACATTCCAAGCACCCTGTCCACGACAACATTTCGAATGAGACTGATTGCAATCCCCACCACCAATGTTAATCTAATGGCTATAACCCGATTCCCCCCCAGCCATTGCAATTTGTGCCCCAAATTGATGGTAGATAAATGATGCAGGAGCATCCCTTGCACCTCGGCATACAACACTTGTATCTCGCGCCGAGGTAACAAAGCATCTCTTGTACTTGGCATGGCAGATCTGCACCTCGGCTGGAACGATTTACGAAGAGTTAGTAAGCGTACGATATATCGTTGGAAAGCTCTACGTCTCTAGTTTCAAACGCACTTGACCTCATATCATTTGAAGATTCCTAGAGAAAGTTATGATGTTTTTACTACTGGACGTCGGGAATGGCAACAGTCAGCGAATTTCAAAGTGCATTTAATTTCTTTTGTGTTGGAATTGTCTAGACTTTATTATTCTTTTTTTTCTAGCTTGACCTTGATGTAATGAACTCTATATATGAGTGATTATCCAAAATAATAAGAAAGAACTTTTGATTCAAAGATATAATTCTTGCAAGTATATCTCTTGCTTTGGAGTTGAGTGACATCCTCCTACCAATCAAGCGAGTGGCTTGGTCACGTCGAGTGGCATCCGCGATTAGTAGCGTCGAGTGGCTTCCGCTACCCCTGGTCGAGTGGCATCCCAGGACTATCCCCTTCCCTTGGCTCAATCCTTTTCGGATTTTGCCAAGCCTTGCAGATCCCGGTCTGCATCAAATTGGTATCAGAGCAAGTTTTCCTACTGTGGTGATTGGGTTTCTTTTCTGTTCTTCATAATTTCGAGATTTCTATCTTCTTCGTATCTTCTGGCCTTTCACAATGCCTCCACGACGTCAAAGAAATACAGAGCGTGATGATGTACAAGCTGAACTTGCGGCATTAAAGGAATCAAATCAAACACTTACAAACATGGTGAATGAACTTTTTCAGCGTCTTCAAACTTCACCAACTCGAAGCCATAGGAGTCGGGAAAGTGCACGCAATGTCTTCTTCGAAGATGACAATAGCCGAGATGACCATTCATCTTCTTCTAGTTCTTTCGTTGAACCAAGAGTTGCTGCTCAATGGTCCATGGAACGTTTGGCTCGTGCTTTAGAAAACAATGATCGAAGCATCCAAGTTCATGTGCAAGACTTTGATGGGAAGCTTGATGCAGATGAGTACTGTGATTGGATGGCATCTTTAGAAGCTTTCTTTGAATGGAAAGATCTCTCAGATGAAAGAAAGGTGCAGTTCGTTGCTACAAAGTTGAAGGGTCATGCTCTAATATGGTGGCAGCAATATCAACGAAGTAGAGATCGCAGAGGAATTCCAAAAATCAATATTGGGCTGAGATGAAGGTGAAGCTTGATGAGAAGTTTCTGCCTTTAGACTATTCTCAAACTCTCTACCAAAAGTTCCATCAATTACATCAACGAATGGAGCAATCTGTTGGTGATTATACGGAGCAATTTTACAAGCTTATGAGCCGTGTGAATTTGCAAGAATCCGATGATCAATTGGTGGCAAGATACGTCAGTGGGCTGAAGTATAATCTCAAGGGTGAGCTTATGATGCATTCATTTCGTTCTCTGGAGGAAGCATACCAGAAGGCACTAAAGGCGGAGGAGAAAATGAAATGGAGTTCATACCGAAAAGGTGAAAGTTTGAAAGTGGTGAAGGAGAAAGAAAGAAAGTTGGCTCCTATACCTCAAAAGCCAGCTCAACAACATAGTAGAGTGAGTAAGGAGCATGGAAAATCAGATTCATTTTCCAATAGATGTTTCAGATGTAATGAAATTGGGCATAGATCCTATGAATGTCCAAAGAAGAAAGCTGAATTGCATTTGTTGGAAGAAGAAGGAGATGTGGATCAAGAGCCAATCTATGATGAAGAAGCTGAGGATGAGGATGTAGAATATTGTGAAGGTGATTGTGATGCAGAAAGCCTTGTAATCCAACGAGTCATGACTGTTCAAGAAGATGATAGATGGTTGAGGCATAATATTTTCAGAACCTATTGTCTTTCCCATGGAAAGAAGTGCATCTTGATGATTGACTCGGGAAGTTGTGAAAATATGGTGTCAAAGGTGATGGTAGAAAAGCTGAAACTTTCTTGTGAGCGTCACCAAAGCCTTACAAAGTTTCTTGGTTCAAAAAGGGTGGAGAAATCATGGTGACACAAAGGAGTAAAGTAAAGTTTTCCATTGGCAAGTATGAAGATGAGATTTATTGTGATGTGTTGCCCATGGATGCTTGCCATTTGCTTCTTGGCAGACCTTGGCAATTTGATAGGAGTGCTTACCATGATGGGAGAAGAAACACTTGCACCGTTATCCACAATGGTGTGAAGTATGTGCTGTCCCCTATGAAAGATGTTCCATCAAGCGTGTCTTCTTCAAATCAGATCAGTTTATTATCTTATAAAGAGTTTGAAGAATCCTATAAGGGAGAAGACATTATTTATGCTCTTGTTGCTGCGGATAGAAGTGAAGAAGTTGCAAAGGAGGTTCCGAATGAAGTTCAAGACTTGCTGGACAGATTCAAAGGCCTTGCTCCTGATGAGCTTCCTAGTGGTTTACCACCACTTCGAAACATTCAGCACCAAATTGATTTCACTCCAGGTGCTATTCTTCCTAATTTGCCTCATTATAGAATGCCTCCTAGTGAACATGCTGAATTACAAAGACAAGTAATTGACTTGTTGAAAAAAGGGCTGATTAGGGAATCCCTTAGTCCTTGTGCGGTTCCAGCTCTTTTAACTCCTAAGAAGGATGGAACATGGAGAATGTGTGTTGATAGTAGAGCTATTAACAAGATTACAATCAAGTATAGGTTTCCTATTCCTAGACTTGACGATATGCTTGATGAACTTGCTGATGCTAAAGTATTCTCTAAGATTGATTTGCGAAGTGGTTATCACCAAATCAGAATTAGAGAAGGTGATGAGTGGAAGACAGCTTTTAAAACCAAGGATGGTTTGTATGAATGGCTGGTTATGCCATTTGGATTGTCCAATGCCCCAAGTACTTTCATGAGACTTATGACTCAAGTATTGAAGATCTTCATGGGCAAGTATGTTGTGGTGTATTTTGATGATATCTTAATTTACAGCAAGGATAGAGTGCAACATTTGGAACATCTCTCCAATGTTTTCCAAGTGCTTCATGAAAATCAGCTCTATGTGAACCTTAAGAAGTGCTCTTTCATGACTGATCAAGTTGTATTTCTAGGCTATGTTGTGAGTGCAGATGGCATGAAGATGGATGATGAGAAAGTAAAGGCTATTCTTGATTGGCCTACACCTAGAAGCTAACCGATGTGAGAAGCTTTCATGGTTTGGCCTCATTCTACAGAAGATTTATTCAACATTTCAGCACCATTGTTGCCCCAATGATGGATGTTCTAAAGAAGAAGGAATTTCAGTGGACCAATGAGGCTGAAAGCAGTTTTCAAGAGTTGAAGTCCAAACTTGTTGAAGCACCAATTCTAGCACTACCGGATTTTTCTAAGCCATTCCAAGTGGAGTGTGATGCGTCAAATGTCGGCATAGGAGCTGTTCTTTTGCAAGGAGGAAAATCTGTTGCTTATTTCAGTGAGAAACTCAGTGATGCAAAGCTGAAATATTCAACCTATGATAAGGAGTTATATGCAATCGTACAAGCTTTACGACATTGGGAACATTATCTCATTGGTGTGGAGTTTGTTCTCTTTTCTGACCATGAAGCTTTGAGATTCTTGAAGGGACAAAAGAAGCTTAATTCTCGTCATGCTAGCTGGGTTTCATACCTTGAGAAGTTCTCTTTTGTTCTACAACACAAAGCTGGATCATCAACAAAGTTGCTGATGCTTTGAGTCGACGACATAGCTTGTTGACAACTCTATCTTATGAAATCACTGGTTTTGATCTCTTACCAAGATATTATGTTTCAGATCCTTTCTTTTCAAAAGTATTGCAAGATTTGAATGATGAGAAGAGAATAGATTATTTGCTGATCAACGGCTATCTCTTCAAAGGCAACCAACTTTGTTTGCCGGAGGGTTCTTTGAGGTTATTTGTCATTAAAGAATTGCATGCTGGAGGACTTGGTGGACATTTTGGAAGAGACAAAACTGAAGCTCTTGTGAAGTTGCGGTACTTTTGGCCTACGTTGAAGCGTGATGTTGCTAGATTTGTGCAAAACTGTCTAGTATGTCAAAAGGCCAAAGGAGGAGTTCAAAACGCTGGTTATTATCAACCCTTACCAATCCCTAATGCTCCTTGGGAAGACTTATCAATGGATTTTGTTCTTGGTTTGCCTAGAACACAGCACGGGTTTGATTGCATATTTGTGGTAGTGGATCGTTTCTCCAAGATGGCTCACTTTATCCCATGTAAGAATTCTACTGATGCATCTCATATAGCTGCCTTATTTTTTAAAGAAGTTGTTCGTCTACATGGTGTTCCAAAGACCATTACTTCGGATCGTGATGTGAAGTTTGTTAGTCACTTTTGGAGGACACTATAGAAACTTTTGGGACTCGTTTGCAATTCTCTAGTGCTTACCATCCTCAAACTGATGGACAAACTGAAGTGGTAAATAGATCTCTTGGAAATTTGCTGAGAAGTTTAGTGGGAGAGCATCCAAGGAAGTGGGACTTTGTCATTCCTCAAGCTGAATTTGCTAGTTCAGCCAATCGATCAACCAAGAAGTCTCCATTTGAAGTTCTATGGCAATAATCCAAGTCATGTTCTTGATCTCCTGCCATTGCCAAATCAAGCAAGAGTAAGTATGGAAGCTGAAGAGTTCGCTGAGCAAATAAAAGAAGTTCATGAACAAGTTCGACATCAATTGCAGCATTCTACTCAGTGTATAAGTCCAAGGCTGATGTTCATCGAAGGAAATTGGAGTTCAAGGAAGGAGATCTGGTTATGGTCTATCTACGGAAGGAAAGGTTTCCTGTTGGTACTTATAACAAGCTGAAACAGAGGAAGTTTGGTCCTTGTCGAGTTCTAAAGAAGTTGGGTCCAAATGCTTATCGCATTGAATTACCCGCTGGATTTTCCATAAGTCCTACGTTCAATATATGTGATCTTTATCCTTATTATGGCGATGAGGAGCAGATTGCTATGGAACCAAAGGATTTCGAAGGCGGCCTCTCTAACTCTCCACGCGAGTCCATTGATGTTCTGGATGTGCATTCTATCACAACTCGGCGTGGCACTTACACACAATACTTGGTTCGATGGCCTGAAAACCAAGTTCCGAAGATGCATGGATTTCTGGTGAAGAGCTCAAGAAGTTAGATCAGTTGCTGTGGGAAGATCTGAACTCAAACTCGAAGGCGAGTTCTTTTCAAGAAGGGGAGAATGATGCAGGAGCATCCCTTGCACCTCGGCATACAACATTTGTATCTCGGCCGAGGTAAACAAAGCATCTCTTGTATCTCGGGCCGAGGTATCAAAGCATCACTTGCATCCAGATCTGTACCTCGGCTGGAACGATTTACGAAGATTAGTAAGCGTGTGATATATCGTTGGAAATATCTACGTCTCTAGTTTCAAACGCACTTGACCTCATATCATTTGAAGATTCCTAGAGAAAGTTATGACATTTTTACTACTGGACGTCGGGAATGGCAACAGTCAGCGAATTTCAAAGTGCATTTAATTTCTTTTGTGTTGGAATTGTCTAGACTTTATTATTCCATTTTTTCTAGCTTGACCTTGATGTAATGAACTCTATATATGAGTGATTATCCAAAATAATAAGGGAGAACTTTTGGATTCAAAGATATAATTCTTGCAAGTTTATCTCTTGCTTTGGAGTTGAGTGACATCCTCCTACCAATCAAGCGAGTGGCTTGGTCGCGTCGAGTGGCATCCGCGATTAGTAGCGTCGAGTGGCTTCCGCTACCCCTGGTCGAGTGGCATCCCAGGACTATCCCCTTCCCTTGGCTTAATCCTTTTCGGATTTTTCCAAGCCTTGCAGATCCCAGTCTGCATCAATAAATATCAGAAGGCAATTTGGAGAGTTAGAAAATGCCACATTATGAGCTACCAAACCAGAAGCACTCGGAAAGGAAATCAGCCCTTAACAGCTCTGGTTCAATAAGGTCTCTGTCCACTACACTGAAGCAAAGCACTCCAGAGCCTCGTTTTTCGCTCCGAAAGCGTCCCTTAGGCGGTCGACCCTGTGTCTTGCTGATCACAGCCACCACAACCCAGAGTGTTTCCAAGGTTAATATACTTATTCCATATCATCCCGCTTTGACCTATTTTCAAAATATATTATGTATTTTAGACCCCCATAGAGTTGTGTCTTTCTCTATTTGATGGTATTACTCTAAGAAGTGAGACCCCACAATTCTCTTAATCAAAATTCTATGTTGTAGGGATACTATTTGAGGAGTTCAAAGCGATGTCCCCCCAATTCCCCAATTAAACCTCCTCGATTCAAGCAAAGAAAGGTTAGTCTAATTCAACATGTCCCTGCATTTTGTTAATTCCATTATTATATTTACTTCAGAGAAATACTAGTATGCTCTCTGTCTCTCACTCTGCTTCCACTCAATAATTGTAGGAATATGACATGGCATGACTTTAATATTGCTTAGAGTCATGATAGGATCATTCCACATAATGTGCTCATGATTTGGTTGTTGTGTCCTTACATTGGGTCCAAGTCTATTAATTCCAATTATGCACCATGATTGTGTTGATCGAAGAGTCCGACTATACCTTTCGCGTATGTCATTTTGACAAACTGCTTCCTAATTTTGGTATTGTAAATCTCAAGTACGTGTGCATGAGTACCAAAAACAATGTTGATTTAACCCTTTGGATATCGTTGATGGTTTGTTCCCACTCCACACAATATTGACTCAATTATGCTTGTTTCCCTTGTAGTTCATGTGCAAATGGGGAAAGATACAGACTAGACCAATGAGGAAGAACTCGCACTCATTTATATTGTCCTCGAAAAGCAAAACAAAGCAAACGTCAAGAAGGGTGGTCCACATCAGAGTGTTTGGACATCCATTGTGGATCAGTGGACCCGCATGACTGGGAGGGACCGAATTGAGACCTCGGAATAGATACAAGAGGTGTAAGCAGCAATGGAAAGGTTGGAAGGACCTCGTTCACAAGGAGACTGGTTTTGGCCAAAACCCTATTTCAAACACAGTCACTAGAACTGAGGCTCAATGGTAGGCCTTCAATGTAGTGAATATTAAACCTCAATGCCCATCAATGTAATTATTGATCTGTATTGTTATTTTGTTGAGCTCTTTGTCTCCAATTGACTTTGTTTATTTCATGTCTTTTAGGCACCATTCTAATTGCAGGACATTTCGAACAAGAGGCTTCCTAAACTAAAAGCTCATGACCCACCTATTCGTTGATTTCGTGGCGACTGGTCGGCTGTCTCATGCTTCAACTATCAGTCCACCCAACACTGACGAAAAGCTTGAGTTGGAGGAAGAGTTATAAGAGATGGAGATTATCGGTTCCTATGGTCCATCCACCCAGCATCCACCATCAGAACCCATGCTACTAAGCCATCCTCTCCTACTAGACTGCACTTTGGGAAGTGTGAGTTTGATGGTTTGTCCAGCGTCACTTGAATGAAGCATGCTAAAGGCAAATCCATTTCCCTTAGTGTCGAACCTGATGCCATGCTGAAGTTTATCGACATAGATGCCAAGCGGAATGACATTCTCGAGTCTTGTCTTGCTTCCCAAAATACCCAAGCCACTCGAGTGGCTAGAGTAAGGTTTGATCCACTCTTCTTGGAGGACACTTACTCTAAGTACGTGGTTATGTTAAAGGATCTTCAGACTAATGGAGACCACACCAAATTCTTCAGGGGGTGAGAGCAGTTTCGGAGTCCTTACGCACAGAAAATGTTTCTTCTAGTGGACGAGATCATGTTCAGGGTTTCATAGGATGAGTTGTAGTAGTCTTCCTTAAGTTACCTACAATTTGTGTATGCATTTTTCAATTCTTTATTAATTTGTGATGCATTTTTCAGTTTCCACATTATCCCTGCACAATTAACTATTATTTAATTGTAATAATTGTCGCATATCTCACAGCATCTGAGACTAATGTCTTTAATTATTCTTTCATGCATACTGTGTTTTCTTTTTTCAACTATCATATGTTATATTAGCCCAAGGGTGTTTTTACAAACAATCCACTTTGATTTTGATGATAACAAAGTTTTCAAACTCTTTTAAGACTTTTAGATTTTACATTGAAAATCTCTTTTAAGATAAATGATATATTTTTAAAGCATCAAGGTTTCTCTATTCTAAAATATCTCTAAGCATACTTGAACACCATTACACAAGTTAATTGGTCAATTTTTTATTGTAGGTGTTTTTGAGATATGTTGAATTGAAGTAGTTGCTGTCAAAGAACAAATTTTACTAAGTGTTGGAAGTATCGACACATTGAACCATAGTGTCTACACATGAGAGAGTGTTGGCCATTCTAAAGTGTTGACACATGGAGCATAAGTGTCGACACATTGAACTAACACCCGAGAAATTGTTTTCAGGCCAAATTTTAATGTGTCAGCACATACCATCAATGTGTCGACACATTGCGAATTTTGCAGATATCCTGAAAGCAACGCCACTCATCCAAAAAGTCTCCAAAAATGTCTCAAATGACCTCCAACGGCACTCAAACTTTACAAGAAGACCCTTTGTGCCCTAGAGCTTTAAATAGAAGAAGATGGAGAGAGAAAAGGGGAAGTGTGCGCTATTAACTCTTGCCCTAATTTCTAGAGAGAGAAAAAGCTTTGAAGAAGAAAGAAGCTCCACCAACCAAGAAAGCTTGTTCCCCACCTGCAAATACTTTTGCTTTCTTTGAGAATCTTGTCTCTTTGCACACCTCAGTACTTCATACTTGTTTATTTGGCTTAAAGAGCCTTTACTAAGATTCCTTTTGTACCCATTCTTGAAAAACACGTGAGTGTTTGGGAAAACACTTGTCCTACTAGTTGGGTAGAAGAAATCCTCTAGGTTGTGAGGATTTGTGAGAGTGAGTTAAAGTGTAAGCTCGAAAAACACTTTGTAAAGGTTCCTTAGCACCCGGAAGCTAAGGTGTATTTACTATTTGGAAGATAGTGAAGAAGCCCAAGGAAGTCAATAGCCTTGGGGGTGGATGTAGGCAAGTGTTGACCGAACCACCTAAAAATCACGGTGTCATCTCTCTATCCTTATCTCTATTTATTGTCGTTATCTATTTGTTGTGCATATTATCTATTATTTTTATTCTTCATTAGACTCATTAATTATATAGATCTACTCTCTTGTTCTTTTAGAAAGGGGTCTGTGCATATTTGGGTTTTTAGTAAAAAGAGACAAAAGTTTTTATAAAACCCAATTCACCCCCCTCTTGGGTTGTTTTTGCACTCACATGTTATATCTGTCTAATAGACTCTATTGTTGGAATTTGATTGTGCTGCAATGATAGATATATCATTGAGGTTAATTTTAGTACACGATTGTGCAACAAAGATAGATACATCATTTAGGCTATGTATATCCAAATGTTCTATTAGTATTTCATCTCATCCACCTCACTTCTTCCAGAATCTATTTTCATTTCAAAGTAAATTTCTCTACAATCAGTGTAATTTATTTGTTTGTAATTATTTTATAAACACTCGATTGTAATATCTAGAGGTTATGATGAAATGATCTATTGTATGGTCTGTTCCTAAGGTAATTAAGGAATGAAGCAAAATTACCTAGATGCAAATATGGTATTACAGTTTGGACCCCCTTTATGCTTCCTAGTTATCTATTTGAACTCAGGAGAATTGTGATCTTGCAACTGATTTGTTGATGGTTAAGTGTCATAACCTTCATACTTATTAATTGATCTAAGGAAAGTTGTGCTCTTGCTTTGATTTTCTCTCAAATTAGTGCCAGAACCTTCATATTGTCCCTATTATCAGTAATAGGTGAAATTTAAATTAAATTTCCAGTTTTACCTTTGGTCTGAACATGTAAATATATTAGCAATATATAACATGTCTTTGTGTTCCAATTTTATATTCAAATTTCCAAAACTATATAACATATATCCAACTCTGACACTTTCGGAATAGTAAATGTCTATGCAATGTTATGTGCACAATATGCTGGGTTGTTGGACAATTCTATCAAATTCCTACGACTATTTCTTGGTCCACACAGTATTAGATCAGGCATTTGGAAATTAAAATAGAAACTATAACTAAACATACTTTAAAAAAAAATCCAATTAAAGATAACCAAGTTGCCTGTCTCTTGGATTTAGAGAAAAAAAAAAAAATTGCCCGTTTCTAGTGGTGACGAGAACAAGTCCCTTGGAACATATTTTTGGCACAACCATTAACTTGGTAAGCCTGATTTGCAAGATTCTTCATTTTCCCACATTCACTCGTTGCCAATTTCAAAAAAAAAAAAAAAAAACCCACTCAAAATGCAAAAAACTCCAACTAGATAATACTCTAATACATACAAATTAGAAACATTGGGTCAAGTCCCTCCATCTAAACCTACCCAATGTAATTGCACATAACACTTAAAGAAAAAACGTCCGTGATCCAATCAAGCACCGATTCAGGCACTTTTTCTTCCTTTGCTACAATCGAGCTTCTTCATCCATTGCCTGCATCTTTTTCATTAAAGGAAGGAACAATTCTTTCCCGCGAGCACACGTTGGGGGTCTATCCAATGGAAGTACCCACATGATGAATCAATATGCCAATTCTTATTGGCCCACACTTATTCTAATTCCACACCTACCTAATTATTAATGTAGACATCGATAATGAATATCATTTGCATTATTGTTGTGACACAAATTTAGCATCCTGATGTTATGTGTTACACATGACATGACAAAAAGCCAACAAACCTACTAACGATATACCAAACTACAACAATCACAGAAAATGAAACATATTTCTGTTTGATGGTATTACCGTTCTAGACGTGTACATTGGACATTCAAAGAATCGCCCTCCTAGGTTTCAATTAGTCAGTCATGGATGTTCTCACACGTGCTCGTAGATTACATCAGCAGTTTGGATGTTCCATAAAATTGTTCCATTTTGAAAAACCCTTCCTTTGCCTCCCTCCTCCGTGATGGTGTGACAACGAATATGAGTCATAAGGCATTTGTTGGTCTTCAAAAATGCCGATGCCGTCAGAGCCTGAGTAGATGGCGGAAGTATGGTAGGATAATTTTTTTTGGTAGGGTTTCTACAATAGGAGAATTGGGGATTTGGTAGAGCTGTAGATACGAGACCATGTTAAGCCTTCTATGTGATATCGTTTCCATGTTGAAGTGACCATATACTTCAAGGTGCCACATTAACAGTCTGGCATTACATCATAAACACAAATCGTATACAATGTCACCACATTTATCTTATTTAGCTGGTCCTTACATAAATATAAGCAGGATCATGGCAACACACATGATGAGATAGGGTGGCTCAAAAGGGTGAGGGAATCGCCTAAGGCCCCATAATTATGAAGGCTTTATATTATAGAAAAATTAAAATTAAGAAGAAAAAGAAAAGCCTAAAATTTTTCAGTACAGCTTAAAGAAAGGACTATGAAATAGGAATATTTAAAAATTAGTTTACAAATTAAAATTGAAAATAAAAAATACATCGTAGAAACTAGCACTATCAACGTCTATTTTCAAAATATAACATCATTCACAATAAATTTTTCTCCTAAAACCTAGCACCACAACTAAGTTCTCAAAAAATTAAGTTTATTGTTAATTAAGTGCTAAAAATTAAATTCTAATTTCATTTTTCTAACGACACAGTGGCACACCAATGTCAAATTAGATTATTAGTAATAGATTGTTATTTTTTGCTAAACAACAAAACAATGGCACAACACGACCGCTTATTTGTGTCAACTTTTTAATCTTTAAAATGATTGGTAGAAAATATGCATTAGGATATGAAAAACTCAAACACAAAAAAAAAAAAAAAAAAAAAAAGAAGAGAATTGAAAGTTTAGTGTAATTTTAAGGCCTAATTACCATACACATCCCTGTGGTATTCAACTTTTGCAAAATCATCCCTGTAATAATGATTTCTACTGAATAATCCCTGTGATAATTGATTGAAGCAAATCAGTCCCTCCGACCATTTTTCAGTGGGCATCCAACAAAATCAAGCCTACATGTCATTTTATCGCCAGATCACTATGCCACGTAAAAAAAAAAAAAAAAACCCCCCGATGTAAATAAAATGCCCTATCATCTGTTGGTGATGTTGGTTTAAAAAAAAAAATTGATTTAAATGAAAAAAAAAAAAAAACTGAATGTGAAACCTTTTGTCTATTGGTTTCAAAAAAAAAAAAACAAACAAACAAAACAAAAAAACCAAAGAAAGGAGGAGTTTTACCCCCCACGTGATTTCCCTCAATTTACCCCAGCAAACCCTAACCTAACTCCACTTTACCCATTCACATCCAAACTTTCGTCGGCAGCCACTCTTCGTCGAAACTTTGCACCCCACGTTTTCGTTGATGTTTATCAGCCTTTAAACCAATCTACTTAACCCGGTACACGATCAGAAGCCAAAAATCAGTGCTGCGAGAAGAACTTAACCCACGTGTAGAAGAAGTTGTCCATTTGAGGGATCTCTGTCAGAGTCTTCATGTTTCACAAGGTGATGCTTTCAGTTTAATAGTATTGGGTAGCTCCCTTTTAAAGGCTGTGAACTTGTAAAAGAAAGATTCGAATGAAAATGGTCCCCACTTAGTCATGTGTTGTTACTGCTGTCCAGACTACTTTTGTCTTCTTGTTGTGTGAACTTTAGGTTATTTGTCGGGTAGAGTCATTATATTATTAAGAAGTGGACCCAAGGGATGATTTGTGTAATGTTTACAAAGGCCATCATTTTAGAAAGGCCATTATTTTAGATATTTTATGTCGGTTGAGTGGGGCTAGAACACAATAGTTGATTTTGTCGAATATAAAACTAACGGTAGCATCAATCTCCATGAATATTTGGTTTTAAAGAAACTACGATATAGCCTACCACTACTACTGTTGATAGAAATATTTTTATATTACTATAAGGCCCATCATTTATTACTATACTGACCATCATTTACATGGCAAATGCAATAAAAAAAATGAAGCTATATTGAATGTGCTTGCTATATTTTTGAGTTAGCTTTATGTGAAGTTCGGTTATAAAACCTTTTATATTACTATAGTGACCATCATTTACAAGGCAAATGCAGTACAAAAAAATAATGAAGCAGTATTGAATGTGCTTGCTGTATTTTTGAGTTAGCTTTATGTGAAGTAAGCTATTCCCTTCAGTGGGTTTAAGCATCAATGACAAAGCGTGAAAGAAAATATCATTTTCTTCCATCATTGCAGTTTCAAACCTATGGTTTTTGCAAGGAATGCACACTCCTCCCATATAACTAATGGTGTGTCTTCCAATGGTATGGAAATTACATTTCCTTTAGTGTAGAAGGCACACTCTCTTCGATTTTAAACGATAAAGAAATAATAATGTTAATTGTCCCATTACCATTCTATCACTCAAGTGTTGCCTATTTAGCATCCCATCTTTATAAGTGGTTTAGTGTCCAATCGTATAAGAAACCTACATATCAGTTTGGCTTTGAATGTCTTAATCACTGTGTCAGCCACGATATGGCTACACTTGGAAAATTAAACCAGCAGACACAAATTCACACCGACACAGAAGAGAATGTTGATAATAAATGAGTTAATGCATTCCCTTGATATGTTTGTGGTCCTCTCTGCTACTAGATCTATTTGTTAAGCAACCCAAGAAATGATATTAGAACAGCTTAGAAGACAAGTAAAGAGAGAGAGCGACAATGAGAGAGAAAGAGATAGATAGGTCACTTATAGTCTCTAGCTTATTCTTCACAGCATGGGTGAGTAGAGTAGTGGTAGTGAGGCTGTCGACGGAGTGCTGGCTGTCAAAGGAAGCAGTTAAATGGATAAAGTAGAGTTGGTTTAGGGTTTGCTGAGTTAGGAGGAGAAATCGCCCCGGGGGGGGGGGGGGGAAACTTTTTTTTTTATTATTCTTTTTTTTAAACCAATTTTGTTTCTTTTTATTTAAACCAACGTCACCATGGCAGATGACAGGTAGGCTTGATTCTGTTAGGTGCCCACCAAAAAATGGTCAAAGGGACTGATTTGCTTCAATCAATTACCACAAGGAATATTCAGTTGAAATCATTACTACATGGATGATTTTGCAAAATTCAAATACCACACAGACGTGTACAGTAATTAGGCCTTAAAATTACACTAAACTTTCAATCAATTACCACAAGGATTATTCAGTTGAAATCATTATCATAGGGATGATTTTGCAAAAGTCGAATACCACAAGGATGTGTACGGTAATTAGGCCTAATTTTAAAAAGGGACCTTTAACATCTTGTTGACATTGATGGTTTGAATTATTTTTGGAATTAAAAGTTTTAAAAGAAGTTGCAAAAATAGAATTTAATACTCCATTTGAAATACTTAATCTAATAAAAATAACTAAGATTGTTTTCCACATTGTTTTATTGCATTTAGAATACTACTAATTCTCATACCTGTTACAATTGCATCTACATAAAAGAAGTTTTTCGAAACTAAAGGTTATAAAAAATTGTTTAGGAACAAATATGTCTGAATATCGATTAAGTGGTTTAGCAATTTTATCTATAAAAACTGATGCATTAGGTAAACTTGAATACAAAAGTTTAATTAGTAATTTTGTATAATAAAGGCAAGAAGCAAATTTGTGGTTTAATTTTGAATTTATTATTTTTTTATTTTTAAATTAAATGGTTCCATTTTTATGACTTGCCTAAGGCCCCCAAAAATTTCATAGCCACCCCTCGGTACATCAAGGCAAAAGTATATGTGAGACATTGTTGCATGAATACAGTGTTTGTCCACATTCAAATATATTTCGTTTAATCATAATGTTGACTATGCAAAACTAAAATTTAAAAGAACAAACATGGCATCACAATTGCATACTTTACTGCTAATTAATGTAACAATTTCATCAAAAATTATGAAGCCCAATTATTTAGGAACAACTATATCAAGATAGTTTAAACACTCATTAATTTCTTATATTGAGTCTGATAACTTGGCATAACTTTTAGTAATTTGCATCTAAAAGGCCTCATTTATATGACTCTCCTGAGGCTTCCGTAAAATTGTGAAAGCCCCCACTATTCCTTTGATTGGTTTTGAAAAAAATTAATATTCAAGTCTCCAAAAAATATGCTAGATTGATCATGTTTTTTAAATTGATATGTTTAATTTACAATGTAACTCATACTGTGTGGTTTAATTGATATGTTTCGTGACCTCTTGTTATACATGTTGTTATCCTAAACTCTACAAATGTATTTTGAAATACAAATTTGAAAATTTAATTTTTGGGTTTTAAGGGTAAAAGTTCCAACATTTAATTCATGATCTTTGTTAATCAAGGTCACAAAAGTATATCTCAATGTCAATAACTTAATTATTGTTGTATTATGTCTTAAATTGGCGTTATAAACTTAATACAAGTTTCTACAGTGCCTCCCACCCAAGATCATGGGTCAGATTGACAAGTACAGGGAGAGAGAGCGCCACAGAACCCACTTTCAAGTAAGTCAACCTATTTACATAAAGATCGATCACTAATAAAATCTTAATAATTACAGTAAATAAGATACGTAAACTATCTCAAACAAAACATCTATAACCTTACATCTTCAAGTAAGTCAACCTCTTTACTTGTCTCCCAAAAGATTCATATACTTCCGGAATTATTTGTGCATTTCATCATTAGCCTCAATTTCTATAACAAGAGAAACACACTTCTTACTATTTTTTTCAAAACATATTTTTATTAAACTCCACTACTTTCACAAACACTACCTATATATCATCCTCATTTGGTGGCATGATGTTCTACGTGAAGCCACCTTGGAAGGACTTTAGTCAGAATGAGTACTTGGGTCCTATTGCTATAGTAGGTTTTAGAATTAAAAAAAAAATCCAAAAATTTTCTCTTTTCAAGCAACAAGTCCTTTTATGGAGGGTCATACCACTCTCATAAACACCCATAAAAACACATAAAAATATCATCTCTAGGATTACAAACAAGTACAAGATTTTTTCCTGTCCCAACACGCATCTTAAATGCATAGGTTTGAGTTATAATTAATGTAAGAATGTATATGACATGTTTATCCTACATGTATATCTATGTTAAATTTTAGTACAAATTTTACGCTTATATGTTTTACATATGCACATGTTCTATATGTTTTTTTTTCTTTTGATAAAGCACATGTTCTATATGTTTAATATACGGGGGGAAGTCACTTTGAGCCATTAAACTATCAAACAAATTTCAAATAGGACCCCAAACTACCAATCTTAACACACTGAGCCCACGAACTACTAAATTTCATCAATTTGCACCCTAAAAAAAATCCAACCATCAAACTCGTGCCATATATGTTATAAATGAGCTATATGGCATGATTTTGACCATTAGATTTTAGTTCAAGGCGCAATTTAATCAATTGTTGAAGCTAAAGGGCTCAATGTGTCAAGATTGTTAGTTTGGGGTCATATTTAAAATTTGCTTGGTAGTTCGAGGGCTCAAAGTGACTTTATCCCTTAGTATAGACATGTTTTATGATCGCATCTATAATTGAATATTATTGTGCTTATACTTTACATGTGCATATGTTATGGTGCATATATTATATATCATATTATATATCACAATTGCTTTACACTTAGATATGTATATGACCCATATTTTTTGGCATATATGATCCGTTTCTTATATATATAGGTTGTTCCTCTAGATTTGTCTATATATATATATATATATATATATTATAGAACTCCATGCTTTTGTGGCTGTGGTATTTTCAGTTATTTTGGATGCTATTATTTTGGGTATTTGTCTTACTTTATCCTACTTTTTTCGAAATCACTCTGCTATGTATATTATGTGTCTGACAAGTCAGATATTTTTTCATCCACTTCAATGACGAGAATAGCTTGGCCTGGGAATTTCAATTCACGGTCTATGTGACCTGCAAGGATCTATGGGTCACGTTGATGGTAGTAATCCTTGTTTGGACAAAGCTAAAGAAAAGGAGCAACATGCTAAGCGGGTGGTCAAGGATGCTCAAGTTATGTCACGGATTCTTGGGTCTGTTGAGTCTAATATTCTTCTGAATCTTAGATCATCCAAAACCATCGTTGAAAAGTGGACCTACTTGAAGAAGCTCTATAGTCAAACAAATATTGCCCGACAATTTCAATTACAGCTTGAGTTATCAAATATTACACAGGACAACCTCTCCATCTCTGAATTCTATTCTCTTTTAATAAATTTTTAGATTGAGTATACTGATATTGTTTATGCTACTATACCTCTTGAAGGTCTTGCTGTAGTTCAATCAGTGCATGAAACGAGTAAGAGAGATCAATTTCTTATAAAACTCAGATTGGAGTCTGAAGCTACAACATCCAATCTCATGAATAGAGAGTGTTCCCACATTTGATGCTTCTCTGAATGATCTCTTTCTTGAGGAACATCTTCTTACTTACACAGCCATGGAACAGTGTCAATCTAGTTTTGCACTTGTTCGGCTGTTCCTGTGGCTTATGCTGCACAAGTAGGAACTGTGAGAGTGACATGAGTACTGTCAACTGTTATAACTTCAACTGGTTTTGTCATTATACAATGAACTACTCTAAAAATGTTCTGCCATTACTGCAAAAAACCAGGCCACATCATAAAGAAATGTTCTATCCGAGCTCCAAAAAAGTTAGAAAAAGCTTACAATGTCTTAGTTGACTCTTCGAGTGCTTCTAGCTCTATGAATACAGCTTCTTTTCCACCACTTGTTCCAAGTCCTATTTAGCCCATAACCCCTAAAATGATACAAAGAATAATTGTTTTTGCATTCTTTGCTTTAGGGGTATCAGGAAAAAAAAATTTGCCTCGTAACCTTGGTATTTTGATTCCTGAGCTTCCCATCACATGACCAATTATGTTGTTCTTCTTACAAATGTGCAAAAGTATATAGGAAATCCTCAGATACATATTGCTGATGACAGTCCTTTGTCTATCATTGTTGTTGGTATGTATCTCCTTCGTTAACAAATGTTTTTATTTATCCTAGTCTTTCTACTAATCTTGTTTCCGTGGATCAGTTGGTTGACAATAGTTGTCACATCCAATTTTCTCAATCTAGTTCTGTTGTGCAGGATCAAGTATCCAGGAAGATGATCGCAAAGGGGCCTAAAGTGGAACTTTTTTTCTTCTTCATCTACCATTATCTCCTTTGCCTTTGATAATATTGCTTGTCATTTTGTTCAAGTTGATCACTGAAAGTGGCATAGGCATCTAGGACATCCAAACCCTCGTGTACTTCATAGTTTGTTACATTCTGGTTTACTTGGAATAAAGAATCATTTTCTCTTAGTGCTGTCCATTTTGATTGCAATTCATTTAAACTTGGGAAAAGCAAAATTTTGCATTTTTCCGCTCACATCTGCATGAAGTTCGACCATTTGAATTGATACATAGTGTGCATGACACCTATAATTTCTCATGCCCACTACAACTACTTCATCATGTTCATCGACAATTATAGGAGATTCACTTGGATATTCTGAAACTCATTTTTCTACTAAGATAAAAGTTTTGCGTTCTAACAATGGGGGTGAGTACATCTCTAATGTTTTTCAAAATTATTTTTTCTATGTGTTTTTTAGGATTTCCTTCAAATGGGATCATTTCTCAGAAGTTTTGCCCTGCACTCTTCTCCTTGAGTCATCCGTGCCACATTGCTTTTGGTATGAAGCCCTGTCCACCTCATCAATCCTTTACCTTCTCCATCCTTGGGCAATGTACCTTCTTTCTTCCATTTTTTTTTAAGCAAAGAGGGTGGAAGGGGGCGACCAAGTGTGAGTAGCTCCTCCTTAGGCGTGACCATAGGGGCTCCCTACCCGCTACAAAATCTTCTTTCTTCTGTTTATTTGGTCATGCTCCGCAGTATTCTGCTCTTCGTACTTTTGGTTGTGTGTGTTTTGTTCATCTTCCAAATCACGAACGCACTAAACTCATAGCTGAATCAATCAAATGTGCTTTCCTTAGCTATTCTGTTTCTTAAAAGGGCTTTATCTGTAATGACACCCACCTTTGCAGAACTTGTATCTCTAAGAAAGAGGTTTTTGTAGAAAAATCAATATTTTTTCACCACTCATGGTGATCACACTTCTCTATCATGATATGTTTTGCCTCTATTTTCTGACTCTCTTGCAGATTTCCCAGTATAAAGCCTCTCATAATTTATCACAGACGTTCCTCGCCTACACCAAATCCTCCTGCAGCTCCCCCTGAACCTACTCTCGATCATTCCGCGGCTGTTGGTCTTGTTTCGGCTTCCTCCACTGCACCTGTCAGACAGAGTACTTAAGTTTGTAAACCCGCTGATTAGTTTGGTTTTTCCTCTCCTTTATCCTTGACAGCCACTTTGTCCTCTATTCCTATTCCTTTGTCTTATAAACAGGCCATGGAACATGAGTGTTGGCAAAAAGCAATGGACGTTGAGCTCCAAGCACTTGAAGAAAACAAAACTTGGGACATTGTGGCATGGCAGTAAATGGGTATTCTTTATCAAGCTTCGGTCGGACGGATCTTTAAGCCGCTACAAGGCCCAATTGGTGGCTCTTGGAAATAAACAAGAATATGGTTTGGACTATGATGAGACCTTCACTCCTATGGCCAAGATGACCACTATGTGAACAATTCTTGCACTTGTCGCCTCACAATCTTGGCCCTTACATCAAATGGATGTCAAAAACGCTTTCTTACATGGAGATCTTTGGGAAGAAGTTTACGTGAAACTTCCTTCTGGTATGCCTATCTCTTCTCCCAATGATATGTGCAAATTAAAGTGTTCTCTGTATGGTTTGAAGCAGGTACCACGAGCATGGTTTGAAAAATTCTGCAGCACTCTACATGGCTTCTCATTCACCCAAAGTCAGTATGATTCGTCTTTATTTCTACAAAAGATTGCTAATGGTATAGTCATTCTTGTCTATGTGGACGACATTATAATTACTAATTCTGATCTTGGTGCCATTTCTATGCTTCAGCAACAGTTACATACTACTTTCCATATGAAAGATCTGTCATCTCACTTACTTGGGTTTGGAGGTGCATCGTCAGCCACAAAGTATTTTCTTGACTCAAAGCAAATATATTCAAGATCTTGTCACTTTGGCTTGCCTAACTGAGACTGTCGTTGTGGACGCTCCCATGGAAATGAATGTAAAATATCAAAGTGCTGAAGGAGACCTTCTTGATGATCCCACCCTCTATCGAAAGTTGGTTGGTAGTCGTATCTACCTAACCATCACACGGCCAAACATCTCTTATGATGTTCATACTGTCAGCAAATTCGTGCAATCTCCTCATCATCTTCACCTAGCCACTATCCATCCAATCATTCGATATCTTCTTGGCTCTCCTAATCGTGGCTTGTTTTTCCCTACAAGTGTGTCACTTCAGCTGCAAGCATATTGCGACGCCTGCTTGCCCAGATACCTAAAAATCCATTACCGGATGTGGCATGTTCCTAAGAGACTCCCTCATCTCTTGGGAATGTAAAAAGCAAGAATGTCTCTCTAAGTCTTCCACTAAGGCCGAGTACCGTGCTATGTCTATTGCTTGCTCTAAGATCATCTGGCTTCGTGGTCTCCTCACAGAACTCGGTTTCTCAAAAGCACTTCCTACCCCTCTTCATGGTGACAACATCAGTGCCATCCAAATTGCCGTCAATCTTGTCTTCTATGAGTGGACCAATCACATTGAAGTTTATTGTCATTCCATTTGAGAAGCTTTTGATCGGAAGGTTATTACCCTCCCACATATTTCCACCGCTCTACAGGTGTCGGATATCTTCACCAAAATGATGCTTAATTTGAGGGGAGATGTCAACGGAGACCATAGCTGGCCATTTTATGGCCAATTCAAATTCAAATTCAAAATCAAACGTTATTATTCTCTTTGTTGATTATTTCCTTGTATAGTTTGGTCAATTATTTTCTTTGATTGTACAGATTTTATTTCCTTAGTTAGAATTAATATAATTAATGTAATTATAGTTGTATCATGATGTAATCCTTCTATATAATAGAAAGTCTCGGGGAAGACAACATAGAGTTTTTCTGCAAGTTCTTGCGTATTTGACAAATATTACTCAAGTCGATTTTTAAAGCTTGGGGTTGAGCACAAAGCCTAAATATATGATTTTTGAGCCAAGCCCGAACTCCACTCAACTCATTCACAAACCAAATTCTCAACATCTAGTCTACCAATTGCTTAAGAGATGTTAAAACATCAAAAAAGGCCAATATGTTACCCTAGATAAAATAAAGACGCCTCATGTAGTGATCCTAGGGAGTGGCCAGGGGGAGGGAGGGAGGGCTTTTGAATGTAAAACACCAATTTAAATAATCATATCACCTAAACTGAGAAATATGGCAGGAACCATAAGAATGAAGGGCATCCAGTTGCTCTTCTTTCTTTCTCGAAGAGTGAAATTTGATCAATATAACTCCTTCCTGAGAAAGACAGTGGCAATGGAGGAGGCACTTTGAGATATGCATATAAGAGTCAAAGAAAATTATTTGTAAGAATGATGAAAAAACAATGAGCAAGATGATAATTGAGTGTTAGAATACCATACAAATGATACATGACAAATAGTCATAAAATGAAACTAAAGGTAGAAGACATCGTTAAAGCATCAATGTTCACAACTATGAAATAGTGGTATATATAGTCTATGGTGCTGCAAATATAAAATGGTACCAGTACTGATACAAACTTCGATTACATCCATTATAGAAGCATATTATACAAATTAATAACCTATATCTTAACAAATGAAATTTCCCGCAATTCCCCCCGCCGCCCAGCTGAAAGGAATTAAAAGAAAAAAGCTCTTGTACCCGACACGTTTTTTTTTTTTTTTCAGGGATATTACTCCCGAGCAGACCAATGTGGCAAGAGACAAAATGAGTTAATGCGCAATCATGGTCAAAAGAAAGAAAAATAGGAGGATCAGACATATAAGAGAAATTATTGTTAAGGTTAGTGTTAGACCCCCGATATTTGAAGCATAGTATTATCTCCAAAGTGCCAGTAAACAAAGCACCTAAGTACTGTAAAAGGCAACATTATTATTCTCTGTTCTGCCCCACTCCATAAAATGTCAGTTGTACTCAACATGCCAAAAAATCTTGTCCCCAGCGCATCTCACACTTTCCATGGAATAGAGTACAGAAGCTGGTTTTGACATTATCAAACTGCAACTGAACTAAAAATAAGGTAATTGAGACCGTAGGCGAAACTTCGAAGTGAGGTCTTTAATAATAATAATTATATAATATATATATATATAAATAAATAATAATAAAAAATAAAAATTTAGTTAAAACATATTCTTCTAGATTTTTTAGATGCAAAATTACTTATCAAAGTTTTATATTCTAAATCTGTTAATATATTATTTTCAATTGGTAATATGACTAATCCATTTAATCTTTCTTTGCGCCAGTTGATTAATTTAAAATCTCTTTTAACACTTTCTATTCTGAAAACAAATCTAAACCATCAATATCAACATGATTTTCTGTTTTAAAACATTTTCAAGTACAAGACAATATTTTTTCAAGTCATCCTCATCCAAATATTTCAACTTTTTCAAATTAAATAAAAAACCAAAAATATAATAGAAATAACGATAACTACAACAAATAAAACATAAAATAAATAAGTCCTTTTGTAACTATGAGTGACTATGAGTGATCTTGATCCCATAGATAAGAATTGGGAAGCACCAATAAATGAGGAGAAAAAATAGGATGGTTGAAAGGATTTTTAAGTAGTTTTGTAATTAACAAGCAATCAAAATATAGTCTCACATAATTGTGAAATGGTTTATAGATTAAGTCCTTTTAAGATAGATTTTTAGTTGTTAATTAATGCATACAACAATAAAAATATTAAATAGATTTTATGGTATAAAAAGCTAGGAATTATTTTTGTTTGTCGAGTAACGGTAAAAAATATTAAATGAATTAGATGTGAGATTTTATAGGATTTATTGAATCCATTGCCAAATAATGAGATTTTATAGGATATTGATTTTATGAAATTTGGTTTGAATCAATTTGTAATTAATATCTTTTAAATAAAGAGACATTATAGGGTTGATAGATGCAAGAGACTTTGTAAACTGGTGAAGAGTTAATGGCTAATTTCTTCAATCAAGGAAATTTAATAGGCCTCTTTATAGAAAAAATAATAATTAACTAGACTTTATAGGACGGTTGATGAATTAATGGTTCCTTTTATCAAGGAGATTTAATAGGCCTCTTTATAGATTAAAAATTAATTAATTAATTAATTCTATACAAATAGCTTTAAGTTAAATTTTTGAGGCCTTGTCATTATTAAATTTTTTTTAAATATACATATTAAAGAAAATTTTTAATTGGGGCCTCCCTAATTTGGAGGCCTTAGGCAACCGCCTACCCTGCTATAGCTAGAGCCGCCCCTGATTTAATGGCTACAGAAAACTACATAACCATTTGTTCTTTACAAATAGTAATTTGCTTTCACAATAGTGGTTGTTCTCTGCAAATAATAATTTGTTTTCACAATAATAACACACAACGAAGTCTCTCATCTACCCCGAAGGTATTGGGGTTGCACAAAGGATGGTTCTCAAATAAATACATTTTCACCATAAAAAGTAGATGCAGGAACTTATAAGCAGTAAGCTAGGTTACTTGAATAGTTATTGAAATGGGCTCGACACTTACGGATTAGGGTAATTGGACATTTATAGCTCCAACTACGAGGATTTGGAGGAAAAAGAGTAGGGCAAGATTCTATCTTATTTAATTCAAATTCATTAGCTCTCTTAAAGTGTTGTGGGTGTGAGTACCTTTGTCCTCTGATGTGTGATTGCGTACAAAACTGAGCTTTGTGTGTTGGCTTTTGTTCACAATCGATATTTTGATGATTTCAATAAATGAATTAAGTTTACAAAATGGACATCTTCAAAGATAAAGACATTTTTAGCAAAGAGCCAAAGACAAGAATTGAAGATCAAGAAGATGCAAGGAGCTCAAAAATGAAGATTCAAGACCTTAGGGTATAACCTTGTAACTCTTAGTTTCACTTTTGACAAGGATTATGAATCACACTTGCATATCTTTCAAAACATGTATAAACCATTTTACTTTTGTTTGAAAGATCAAATGTTTTTTAAACATTTTCAAAACACCACAATCAACTCTCAAACCTTTTATATAATTGTGGAAGTTAGTCTTTAAAATTGAGTCTTTTAAAATGGCCAAAATTGTGGTTTTAAAATAACCGGATCATGTGCTTAAGTTGAGGAGGTCGACCGGCTGGTGAAGCGGTCAACTGGACAATGACCACTTGGTGTAACGGTCGACCTGTCTATGGTTTGAAATAAATCCGTTGAGTTCTGACAATATGACCTTTGAGTAACGGTAACACTGAAGCGGTCAACCGGTACATGCAGCAATCTATAGGTACAACGGTAAAATTTCTAACGGCTAGTTTTCTCATGTGGCCTATATAAAGACCTTCCTATTGTCTCTAAAAATGAGAGAACGACCACATATCATTTTACATAGCTTGAAAAATATCTTAAACCTTCTTATTCCATATTTCTTATATCATTCACACAAATTACACTTTCTGTCCTTGTCATTGTGTGAATCAAAGAGATAGAGCTTTCCATTTTTTATCCACTCTTTGAGAGAGTTTATTCTTGTATCTTCCTATTCAAAAGAGGTGATTCCTTTAATGAGGTTGTTCACTAAAGAAGAAGCTTAGAGAGGGTATATCTCAAGCTTGGTTGGGTTGTGAGCAGTGAGCCCGAAAAACTTGGTTTGAGTGTTGAGCCCGAAAAACACTTGTAATTCTCTAGCACCGAAAGCTAGTGTGTACAATTAAAAATAGTGAGAAAACCTCAAGGCTCGGTAAAGGAGCTTGAGGGGTAGATCTAGGCAGGTTTGCCGAACCACCTAAAAATCACTTGTTTGTTTCTCTGTCCCTACTCTTTACATTTAACACTTATTCTCTTATCGCATCCATATATTGTGCTAAATTAGTCTTTACTTTGCAAACACGGTTTGGGAGTTAAAAGCGAAAAAGTTTGGAAACTCAATTCACTTCCCCTTTTGGGTTGCCTTAATCCATGGACTTACATTGTGTACATATATAGAGTTCAGCCTTTCAGTATCTAATTCAATTTGCTACGTTTCTGCCACAGCCATTAAATTCAAAATTACATTTTTTTCTGCGATCCAATCATCCCCAAGTCCTTAAACATAAAGCCCCATTCAAAATGCACGTAAGTACTCATAAATAAACCTTATTTAGCGCCAAATTCCTAAATGATCCTGTACCATATTTGTACTAAAGCCCATTAAAACTTCTATCCGGAGTCAAAAGCTCAATGCAATTAAAAAGCTCCCATGTAAACTACAATCCTCGTTGACACAGGAACGGAGCAAGCATCATGAAAAACATCCAGACACAAAGTAAACCGCACAAATCTGAGGTTGAAGAGAATTTCAAGTTAATAAGTGCAACTAATTCAACAGGAAATTATACAGAAAAGAATAAATACGAACACAAAGGATGGAATAAGGAATTCTAGGGTTTCTTTTGTTAACCCAAGAGAATATCTTTCTTCTGTTTATTTATACTTCATTATCCCACTTGAGTGACTACTATGATTATCATATAAACCTAAAGAATAAATATTAAACAATGGTACACGACTAGAAATAAGAACAAAACAAGATCAAGCCAAGAGCTTAAAGGCTCCAATATCAAATCACTACAAATAACCTATAATAAGCTTTTGGTTTTTCCCTTTTCATGATGTTATGAGTTAAATGTGCTCCTTTTCGGGTTTGGATTTTCTTAGTTTTTTAACTTAGTTGTGTTAGGTGATTTCAGTATAGCCTTTTGTACTGTTGACATCGTTCTCGTTTGTTTCCTCTTTAAATAAAACTTTAACTTGGTTATCAAAAAAAAAAAACATGTGTTCCAGAGATCATGCATATATCGTGACTAATATGGGTAAGTTAAGCAGGTAAAGCAACATATACTGTTTCCCATTTTTTTTTAAAGAAAGAATTAGCAGATATGTTCACACAATTGAAGCAAGCAATCTTCATACCATGTAGATCAACAGCAAGCATCAAATGTAGATCCACATATTGCAGAACTTGAGCAACGTGATAAACAGGAAAATAGTTCAATAGTGCGACTCCAATGACTAGTTAAGTAGGAAAACCAAAAAAAATTACAAAAACCAAAGCATAAACTGGAACATATATATAGTTAACAAAGATTTCGATCTCACATTTAGGTAATGCCTCTCCAATCCTTTTCAGCTTGTTGAGTTGCAAAATTAATAGAGGGCACAGTGAAACTCTAAGAGCCAAAGTGGAGGAAGCGGTAACTATCCACCTGCAGTGCTATCCAAAACCCATATAACAATACCATGAATATTTGTACACAACCAATAGCCAAGGG
>CM025854.1:6110724-6186507 GCA_003952965.2 Morella rubra
GATTCATTTTCCAATAGATGTTTCAGATGTAATGAAATTGGGCATAGATCTTATGAATGTCCAAAGAAGAAAGCTGAATTGCATTTGTTGGAAGAAGAAGGAGATGTGGATCAAGAGCCAATCTATGATGAAGAAGCTGAGGATGAGGATGTAGAATATTGTGAAGGTGATTGTGATGCAGAAAGCCTTGTAATCCAACGAGTCATGACTGTTCAAGAAGATGATAGATGGTTTGAGGCATAATATTTTCAAAACCTATTGTCTTTCCCATGGAAAGAAGTGCATCTTGATGATTGACTCGGGAAGTTGTGAAAATATGGTGTCAAAGGTGATGGTAGAAAAGCTGAAACTTTCTTGTGAGCGTCATCCAAAGCCTTACAAAGTTTCTTGGTTCAAAAAGGGTGGAGAAATCATGGTGACACAAAGGAGTAAAGTAAAGTTTTCCATTGGCAAGTATGAAGATGAGATTTTTGTGATGTGTTGCCCATGGATGCTTGCCATTTGCTTCTTAGCAGACCTTGGCAATTTGATAGGAGTGCTTACATGATGGGAGAAGAAACACTTGCACCGTTATCCACAATGGTGTGAAGTATGTGCTGTCCCCTATGAAAGATGTTCCATCAAGCGTGTCTTCTTCAAATCAGATCAGTTTATTATCTTATAAAGAGTTTGAAGAATCCTATAAGGGAGAAGACATTATTTATGCTCTTGTTGCTGCGGATAGAAGTGAAGAAGTTGCAAAGGAGGTTCCGAATGAAGTTCAAGACTTGCTGGACAGATTCAAAGGCCTTGCTCCTGATGAGCTTCCTAGTGGTTTACCACCACTTCGAAACATTCAGCACCAAATTGATTTCACTCCAGGTGCTATTCTTCCTAATTTGCCTCATTATAGAATGCCTCCTAGTGAACATGCTGAATTACAAAGACAAGTAATTGACTTGTTGAAAAAAGGGCTGATTAGGGAATCCCTTAGTCCTTGTGCGGTTCCAGCTCTTTTAACTCCTAAGAAGGATGGAACATGGAGAATGTGTGTTGATAGTAGAGCTATTAAAAGATTACAATCAAGTATAGGTTTCCTATTCCTAGACTTGATGATATGCTTGATGAACTTGCTGATGCTAAAGTATTTTCTAAGATTGATTTGCGAAGTGGTTATCACCAAATCAGAATTAGAGAAGGTGATGAGTGGAAGACAGCTTTTAAAACCAAGGATGGTTTGTATGAATGGCTGGTTATGCCATTTGGATTGTCCAATGCCCCAAGTACTTTCATGAGACTTATGACTCAAGTATTGAAGATCTTCATGGGCAAGTATGTTGTGGTGTATTTTGATGATATCTTAATTTACAGCAAGGATAGAGTGCAACATTTGGAACATCTCTCCAATGTTTTCCAAGTGCTTCATGAAAATCAGCTCTATGTGAACCTTAAGAAGTGCTCTTTCATGACTGATCAAGTTGTATTTCTAGGCTATGTTGTGAGTGCAGATGGCATGAAGATGGATGATGAGAAAGTAAAGGCTATTCTTGATTGGCCTACACCTAGAAGCCTAACCGATGTGAGAAGCTTTCATGGTTTGGCCTCATTCTACAGAAGATTTATTCAACATTTCAGCACCATTGTTGCCCCAATGATGGATGTTCTAAAGAAGAAGGAATTTCAGTGGACCAATGAGGCTGAAAGCAGTTTTCAAGAGTTGAAGTCCAAACTTGTTGAAGCACCAATTCTAGCACTACCGGATTTTTCTAAGCCATTCCAAGTGGAGTGTGATGCGTCAAATGTCGGCATAGGAGCTGTTCTTTTGCAAGGAGGAAAATTGTTGCTTATTTCAGTGAGAAACTCAGTGATGCAAAGCTGAAATATTCAACCTATGATAAGGAGTTATATGCAATCGTACAAGCTTTACGACATTGGGAACATTATCTCATTGGTGTGGAGTTTGTTCTCTTTTCTGACCATGAAGCTTTGAGATTCTTGAAGGGACAAAAGAAGCTTAATTCTCGTCATGCTAGCTGGGTTTCATACCTTGAGAAGTTCTCTTTTGTTCTACAACACAAAGCTGGATCATCAAACAAAGTTGCTGATGCTTTGAGTCGACGACATAGCTTGTTGACAACTCTATCTTATGAAATCACCGGTTTTGATCTCTTACCAAGATATTATGTTTCAGATCCTTTCTTTTCAAAAGTATTGCAAGATTTGAATGATGAGAAGAGAAGAGATTACTTGCTGATCAATGGCTATCTCTTCAAAGGCAACCAACTTTGTTTGCCGGAGGGTTCTTTGAGGTTATTTGTCATTAAAGAATTGCATGCTGGAGGACTTGGTGGACATTTTGGAAGAGACAAAACTGAAGCTCTTGTGAAGTTGCGGTACTTTTGGCCTACGTTGAAGAGTGATGTTGCTAGATTTGTGCAAAACTGTCTAGTATGTCAAAAGGCCAAAGGAGGAGTTCAAAACGCTGGTTATTATCAACCCTTACCAATCCCTAATGCTCCTTGGGAAGACTTATCAATGGATTTTGTTCTTGGTTTGCCTAGAACACAGCACGGGTTTGATTGCATATTTGTGGTAGTGGATCGTTTCTCCAAGATGGCTCACTTTATCCCATGTAAGAATTCTACTGATGCATCTCATATAGCTGCCTTATTTTTTAAAGAAGTTGTTCGTCTACATGGTGTTCCAAAGACCATTACTTCGGATCGTGATGTGAAGTTTGTTAGTCACTTTTGGAGGACACTATGGAAACTTTTGGGACTCGTTTGCAATTCTCTAGTGCTTACCATCCTCAAACTGATGGACAAACTGAAGTGGTGAATAGATCTCTTGGAAATTTGCTGAGAAGTTTAGTGGGAGAGCATCCAAGGAAGTGGGACTTTGTCATTCCTCAAGCTGAATTTGCTTACAATAGTTCAGCCAATTGATCAACCAAGAAGTCTCCATTTGAAGTTGTCTATGGCAATAATCCAAGTCATGTTCTTGATCTCCTGCCATTGCCAAATCAAGCAAGAGTAAGTATGGAAGCTGAAGAGTTCGCTGAGCAAATAAAAGAAGTTCATGAACAAGTTCGACATCAATTGCAGCATTCTACTCAGATGTATAAGTCCAAGGCTGATGTTCATCGAAGGAAATTGGAGTTCAAGGAAGGAGATCTGGTTATGGTCTATCTACGGAAGGAAAGGTTTCCTGTTGGTACTTATAACAAGCTGAAACAGAGGAAGTTTGGTCCTTGTCGAGTTCTAAAGAAGTTGGGTCCAAATGCTTATCGCATTGAATTACCTGCTGGATTTTCCATAAGTCCTACGTTCAATATATGTGATCTTTATCCTTATTATGGCGATGAGGAGCAGATTGCTATGGAACCAAAGGATTTCGAAGGCGGCCTCTCTAACTCTCCACGCGAGTCCATTGATGTTCTAGATGTGCGTTCTATCACAACTCGGCGTGGCACTTACACACAATACTTGGTTCGATGGCCTGAGAAACCAAGTTCCAAGATGCATGGATTTCTGGTGAAGAGCTCAAGAAGTTAGATCAGTTGCTGTGGGAAGATCTGAACTCAAACTCGAAGGCGAGTTTTTTCAAGAAGGGGAGAATGATGCAGGAGCATCCCTTGTACCTCGGCATAACTATCCCGAGGAACAAAGCATCTCTTGTATCTCGGGCCGAGGTAACAAAGCATCACTTGCATCTCGGACAGATCTGCACCTCGGCTGGAACGATTTACGAAGATTCAGTCAGCGTGTGATATATCGTTGGAAAGCTCTACGTCTCTAGTTTCAAACGCACTTGACCTCATATCATTTGAAGATTCCTAGAGAAAGTTATGACATTTTTACTACTGGACGTCGGGAATGGCAACAGTCAGCGAATTTCAAAGTGCATTTAATTTCTTTTGTGTTGGAATTGTCTAGACTTTATTATTCCGTTTTTTCTAGCTTGACCTTGATGTAATGAACTCTATATATGAGTGATTATCCAAAATAATAAGAGAACTTTTGATTCAAAGATATAATTCTTGCAAGTATATCTCTTGCTTTGGAGTTGAGTGACATCCTCCTACCAATCAAGCGAGTGGCTTGGTCGCGTCGAGTGGCATCCGCGATTAGTAGCGTCGAGTGGCTTCTGCTACCCCTGGTCGAGTGGCATCCCAGGACTATCCCCTTTCCTTGGCTTAATCCTTTTCGGATTTTTCCAAGCCTTGCAGATCCCAGTCTGCATCAATAAATATCAGAAGGCAATTTGGAGAGTTAGAAAATGCCACATTATGAGCTACCAAACCAGAAGCACTCGGAAAGGAAATCAGCCCTTAACAGCTCTGGTTCAATAAGGTCTCTGTCCACTACACTGAAGCAAAGCACTCCAGAGCCTCGTTTTTCGCTCCGAAAGCGTCCCTTAGGCGGTCGACCCTGTGTCTTGCTGATCACAGCCACCACAACCCAGAGTGTTTCCAAGGTTAATATACTTATTCCATATCATCCCGCTTTGACCTATTTTCAAAATATATTATGTATTTTAGACCCCCATAGAGTTGTGTCTTTCTCTATTTGATGGTATTACTCTAAGAAGTGAGACCCCACAGTTCTCTTAATCAAAATTCTATGTTGTAGGGATACTATTTGAGGAGTTCAAAGCGATGTCCCCCCAATTCCCCAATTAAACCTCCTCGATTCAAGCAAAGAAAGGTTAGTCTAATTCAACATGTCCCTGCATTTTGTTAATTCCATTATTATATTTACTTCAGAGAAATACTAGTATGCTCTCTGTCTCTCACTCTGCTTCCACTCAATAATTGTAGGAATATGACATGGCATGACTTTAATATTGCTTAGAGTCATGATAGGATCATTCCACATAATGTGCTCATGATTTGGTTGTTGTGTCCTTACATTGGGTCCAAGTCTATTAATTCCAATTATGCACCATGATTGTGTTGATCGAAGAGTCCGACTATACCTTTCGCGTATGTCATTTTGACAAACTGCTTCCTAATTTTGGTATTGTAAATCTCAAGTACGTGTGCATGAGTACCAAAAACAATGTTGATTTAACCCTTTGGATATCGTTGATGGTTTGTTCCCACTCCACACAATATTGACTCAATTATGCTTGTTTCCCTTGTAGTTCATGTGCAAATGGGGAAAGATACAGACTAGACCAATGAGGAAGAACTCGCACTCATTTATATTGTCCTCGAAAAGCAAAACAAAGCAAACGTCAAGAAGGGTGGTCCACATCAGAGTGTTTGGACATCCATTGTGGATCAGTGGACCCGCATGACTGGGAGGGACCGAATTGAGACCTCGGAATAGATACAAGAGGTGTAAGCAGCAATGGAAAGGTTGGAAGGACCTCGTTCACAAGGAGACTGGTTTTGGCCAAAACCCTATTTCAAACACAGTCACTAGAACTGAGGCTCAATGGTAGGCCTTCAATGTAGTGAATATTAAACCTCAATGCCCATCAATGTAATTATTGATCTGTATTGTTATTTTGTTGAGCTCTTTGTCTCCAATTGACTTTGTTTATTTCATGTCTTTTAGGCACCATTCTAATTGCAGGACATTTCGAACAAGAGGCTTCCTAAACTAAAAGCTCATGACCCACCTATTCGTTGATTTCGTGGCGACTGGTCGGCTGTCTCATGCTTCAACTATCAGTCCACCCAACACTGACGAAAAGCTTGAGTTGGAGGAAGAGTTATAAGAGATGGAGATTATCGGTTCCTATGGTCCATCCACCCAGCATCCACCATCAGAACCCATGCTACTAAGCCATCCTCTCCTACTAGACTGCACTTTGGGAAGTGTGAGTTTGATGGTTTGTCCAGCGTCACTTGAATGAAGCATGCTAAAGGCAAATCCATTTCCCTTAGTGTCGAACCTGATGCCATGCTGAAGTTTATCGACATAGATGCCAAGCGGAATGACATTCTCGAGTCTTGTCTTGCTTCCCAAAATACCCAAGCCACTCGAGTGGCTAGAGTAAGGTTTGATCCACTCTTCTTGGAGGACACTTACTCTAAGTACGTGGTTATGTTAAAGGATCTTCAGACTAATGGAGACCACACCAAATTCTTCAGGGGGTGAGAGCAGTTTCGGAGTCCTTACGCACAGAAAATGTTTCTTCTAGTGGACGAGATCATGTTCAGGGTTTCATAGGATGAGTTGTAGTAGTCTTCCTTAAGTTACCTACAATTTGTGTATGCATTTTTCAATTCTTTATTAATTTGTGATGCATTTTTCAGTTTCCACATTATCCCTGCACTATTATTTAATTGTAATAATTGTCGCATATCTCACAGCATCTGAGACTAATGTCTTTAATTATTCTTTCATGCATACTGTGTTTTCTTTTTTCAACTATCATATGTTAGCCCAAGGGTGTTTTTACAAACAATCCACTTTGATTTTGATGATAACAAAGTTTTCAAACTCTTTTAAGACTTTTAAATTTTACATTGAAAATCTCTTTTAAGATAATGATATATTTTTAAAGCATCAAAGTTTCTCTATTCTAAAATATCTCTAAGCATACTTGAACACCATTACACAAGTTAATTGGTCAATTTTTTATTGTAGGTGTTTTTGAGATATGTTGAATTGAAGTTGCTGTCAAAGAACAATTTTTCAGACTAAGTGTTGGAAGTATCGACACATTGAACCATAGTGTCTACACATTGAACTAACACTCGAGAGAGTGTTTACAGGCCATTCTAAAGTGTTGGCACATGGAGCATAAGTGTCGACACATTGAACTAACACCCGAGTTTTCAGGCCAAATTTTAATGTGTCAGCACATACCATCAATGTGTCGACACATTGCGCGAATTTTGCAGATATCCTGAAAGCAACGCCACCTCATCCAAAAGTCTCCAAAAATGGTCTCAAATGACCTCCAACGGCACTCAAACTTTACAAGAAGACCCTTTGTGCCCTAAGAGCTTTAAATAGAAGAAGATGGAGAGAGAAAAAGTGGAAGTGTGCGCTATTAACTCTTGTCCTAAATTCTAGAGAGAGAAAAAGCTTTGAAGAAGAAAGAAGCTCCACCAACCAAGAAAGCATGTTCCCCAACCTGCAAATACTTTTGCTTTCTTTGAGAATCTTGTCTCTTTGCACACCTCAGTACTTCATACTTGTTTATACAGCTTAAAGAGCCTTTACTAAGATTCCTTTTGTACCCATTCTTGAAAAACACGTAAGTGTTTGGGAAAACACTTGTCCTACTAGTTGGGTAGAAGAAATCCTCTAGGTTGTGAGGATTTGTGAGAGTGAGTTAAAGTGTAAACTCGAAAAACACTTTGTAAAGGTTCTTAGCACCCAGGAAGCTAAGGTGTATTTACTATTTGGAAGATAGTGAAGAAAGCCCAAGGAAGTCAATAGCCTTGGGGGTGTAAGGTGTTGACCAAACCACCTAAAAATCACGGTGTCATCTCTCTATCCTTATCTCTATTTATTGTCGTTATCTATTTGTTGTGCATAAGCATCTATTATTTTTATTCTTCATTAGACTCATTAATTATCTAGATCTACTCTCTTGTTCTTTTAGAAAAGGGGTCTGTGCATATTTGGATTTTTAGTAAAAAGAGACAAAAGTTTTTATAAAACCCAATTCACCCCCCTCTTGGGTTGTTTTTGCACTCACATGTTATATCTGTCTAATAGACTCTATTGTTGGATTTGATTGTGCTGCAATGATAGATATATCATTGAGGTTAATTTTAGTACACGATTGTGCAACAAAGATAGATACATCATTTAGGCTATGTATATCCAAATGTTCTATTAGTATTTCATCTCATCCACCTCACTTCTTCCAGAATCTATTTTCATTTCAAAGTAAATTTCTCTACAATCAGTGTAATTTATTTGTTTGTAATTATTTTATAAACACTCGATTGTAATATCTAGAGGTTATGATGAAATGATCTATTGTATGGTCTGTTCCTAAGGTAATTAAGGAATGAAGCAAAATTACCTAGATGCAAATATGGTATTACAGTTTGGACCCCCTTTATGCTTCCTAGTTATCTATTTGAACTCAGGAGAATTGTGATCTTGCAACTGATTTGTTGATGGTTAAGTGTCATAACCTTCATACTTATTAATTGATCTAAGGAAAGTTGTGCTCTTGCTTTGATTTTCTCTCAAATTAGTGCCAGAACCTTCATATTGTCCCTATTATCAGTAATAGGTGAAATTTAAATTAAATTTCCAGTTTTACCTTTGGTCTGAACATGTAAATATATTAGCAATATATAACATGTCTTTGTGTTCCAATTTTATATTCAAATTTCCAAAACTATATAACATATATCCAACTCTGACACTTTCGGAATAGTAAATGTCTATGCAATGTTATGTGCACAATATGCTGGGTTGTTGGACAATTCTATCAAATTCCTACGACTATTCTTGGTCCACACAGTATTAGATCAGGCATTTGGAAATTAAAATAGAAACTATAACTAAACATACTTTAAAAAAAAATCCAATTAAAGATAACCAAGTTGCCTGTCTCTTGGATTTAGAGAAAAAAAAAAAAAAAAGTTGCCCGTTTCTAGTGGTGACGAGAACAAGTCCCTTGGAACATATTTTTGGCACAACCATTAACTTGGTAAGCCTGATTTGCAAGATTCTTCATTTTCCCACATTCACTCGTTGCCAATTTCAAAAAAAAAAAAAAAAAACCCACTCAAAATGCAAAAAACTCCAACTAGATAATACTCTAATACATACAAATTAGAAACATTGGGTCAAGTCCCTCCATCTAAACCTACCCAATGTAATTGCACATAACACTTAAAGAAAAAACGTCCGTGATCCAATCAAGCACCGATTCAGGCACTTTTTCTTCCTTTGCTACAATCGAGCTTCTTCATCCATTGCCTGCATCTTTTTCATTAAAGGAAGGAACAATTCTTTCCCGCGAGCACACGTTGGGGGTCTATCCAATGGAAGTACCCACATGATGAATCAATATGCCAATTCTTATTGGCCCACACTTATTCTAATTCCACACCTACCTAATTATTAATGTAGACATTGATAATGAATATCATTTGCATTATTGTTGTGACACAAATTTAGCATCCTGATGTTATGTGTTACACATGACATGACAAAAAGCCAACAAACCTACTAACGATATACCAAACTACAACAATCACAGAAAATGAAACATATTTCTGTTTGATGGTATTACCGTTCTAGACGTGTACATTGGACATTCAAAGAATCGCCCTCCTAGGTTTCAATTAGTCAGTCATGGATGTTCTCACACGTGCTCGTAGATTACATCGCAGTTTGGATGTTCCATAAAATTGTTCCATTTTGAAAAACCCTTCCTTTGCCTCCCTCCTCCGTGATGGTGTGACAACGAATATGAGTCATAAGGCATTTGTTGGTCTTCAAAAATGCCGATGCCGTCAGAGCCTGAGTAGATGGCGGAAGTATGGTAGGATAATTTTTTTTGGTAGGGTTTCTACAATAGGAGAATTGGGGATTTGGTAGAGCTGTAGATACGAGACCATGTTAAGCCTTCTATGTGATATCGTTTCCATGTTGAAGTGACCATATACTTCAAGGTGCCACATTAACAGTCTGGCATTACATCATAAACACAAATCGTATACAATGTCACCACATTTATCTTATTTAGCTGGTCCTTACATAAATATAAGCAGGATCATGGCAACACACATGATGAGATAGGGTGGCTCAAAAGGGTGAGGGAATCGCCTAAGGCCCCATAATTATGAAGGCTTTATATTATAGAAAAATTAAAATTAAGAAGAAAAAGAAAAGCCTAAAATTTTTCAGTACAGCTTAAAGAAAGGACTATGAAATAGGAATATTTAAAAATTAGTTTACAAATTAAAATTGAAAATAAAAAATACATCGTAGAAACTAGCACTATCAACGTCTATTTTCAAAATATAACATCATTCACAATAAATTTTTCTCCTAAAACCTAGCACCACAACTAAGTTCTCAAAAAATTAAGTTTATTGTTAATTAAGTGCTAAACAAATTAAATTCTAATTTCATTTTTCTAACGACACAGTGGCACACCAATGTCAAATTAGATTATTAGTAATAGATTGTTATTTTTTGCTAAACAACAAAACAATGGCACAACACGACCGCTTATTTGTGTCAACTTTTTAATCTTTAAAATGATTGGTAGAAAATATGCATTAGGATATGAAAAACTCAAACACAAAAAAAAAAAAAAAAAAAAAAAGAAGAGAATTGAAAGTTTAGTGTAATTTTAAGGCCTAATTACCATACACATCCCTGTGGTATTCAACTTTTGCAAAATCATCCCTGTAATAATGATTTCTACTGAATAATCCCTGTGATAATTGATTGAAGCAAATCAGTCCCTCCGACCATTTTTCAGTGGGCATCCAACAAAATCAAGCCTACATGTCATTTTATCGCCAGATCACTATGCCACGTAAAAAAAAAAAAAAAAACCCCCCGATGTAAATAAAATGCCCTATCATCTGTTGGTGATGTTGGTTTTAAAAAAAAAATTGATTTAAATGAAAAAAAAAAAAAAAAACTGAATGTGAAACCTTTTGTCTATTGGTTTCAAAAAAAAAAAAACAGAAAAAACAAAAAAAAAAAACCAAAGAAAGGAGGAGTTTTACCCCCCACGTGATTTCCCTCAATTTACCCCAGCAAACCCTAACCTAACTCCACTTTACCCATTCACATCCAAACTTTCGTCGGCAGCCACTCTTCGTCGAAACTTTGCACCCCACGTTTTCGTTGATGTTTATCAGCCTTTAAACCAATCTACTTAACCCGGTACACGATCAGAAGCCAAAAATCAGTGCTGCGAGAAGAACTTAACCCACGTGTAGAAGAAGTTGTCCATTTGAGGGATCTCTGTCAGAGTCTTCATGTTTCACAAGGTGATGCTTTCAGTTTAATAGTATTGGGTAGCTCCCTTTTAAAGGCTGTGAACTTGTAAAAGAAAGATTCGAATGAAAATGGTCCCCACTTAGTCATGTGTTGTTACTGCTGTCCAGACTACTTTTGTCTTCTTGTTGTGTGAACTTTAGGTTATTTGTCGGGTAGAGTCATTATATTATTAAGAAGTGGACCCAAGGGATGATTTGTGTAATGTTTACAAAGGCCATCATTTTAGAAAGGCCATTATTTTAGATATTTTATGTCGGTTGAGTGGGGCTAGAACACAATAGTTGATTTTGTCGAATATAAAACTAACGGTAGCATCAATCTCCATGAATATTTGGTTTTAAAGAAACTACGATATAGCCTACCACTACTACTGTTGATAGAAATATTTTTATATTACTATAAGGCCCATCATTTATTACTATACTGACCATCATTTACATGGCAAATGCAATAAAAAAAATGAAGCTATATTGAATGTGCTTGCTATATTTTTGAGTTAGCTTTATGTGAAGTTCGGTTATAAAACCTTTTATATTACTATAGTGACCATCATTTACAAGGCAAATGCAGTACAAAAAAATAATGAAGCAGTATTGAATGTGCTTGCTGTATTTTTGAGTTAGCTTTATGTGAAGTAAGCTATTCCCTTCAGTGGGTTTAAGCATCAATGACAAAGCGTGAAAGAAAATATCATTTTCTTCCATCATTGCAGTTTCAAACCTATGGTTTTTGCAAGGAATGCACACTCCTCCCATATAACTAATGGTGTGTCTTCCAATGGTATGGAAATTACATTTCCTTTAGTGTAGAAGGCACACTCTCTTCGATTTTAAACGATAAAGAAATAATAATGTTAATTGTCCCATTACCATTCTATCACTCAAGTGTTGCCTATTTAGCATCCCATCTTTATAAGTGGTTTAGTGTCCAATCGTATAAGAAACCTACATATCAGTTTGGCTTTGAATGTCTTAATCACTGTGTCAGCCACGATATGGCTACACTTGGAAAATTAAACCAGCAGACACAAATTCACACCGACACAGAAGAGAATGTTGATAATAAATGAGTTAATGCATTCCCTTGATATGTTTGTGGTCCTCTCTGCTACTAGATCTATTTGTTAAGCAACCCAAGAAATGATATTAGAACAGCTTAGAAGACAAGTAAAGAGAGAGAGCGACAATGAGAGAGAAAGAGATAGATAGGTCACTTATAGTCTCTAGCTTATTCTTCACAGCATGGGTGAGTAGAGTAGTGGTAGTGAGGCTGTCGACGGAGTGCTGGCTGTCAAAGGAAGCAGTTAAATGGATAAAGTAGAGTTGGTTTAGGGTTTGCTGAGTTAGGAGGAGAAATCGCCCCGGGGGGGGGGGGGGGAAAAAATTTGGTTTTTTTTTTATTATTCTTTTTATTTAAACCAATTTTGTTTCTTTTTATTTAAACCAACGTCACCATGGCAGATGACAGGTAGGCTTGATTCTGTTAGGTGCCCACCAAAAAATGGTCAAAGGGACTGATTTGCTTCAATCAATTACCACAAGGAATATTCAGTTGAAATCATTACTACATGGATGATTTTGCAAAATTCAAATACCACACAGACGTGTACAGTAATTAGGCCTTAAAATTACACTAAACTTTCAATCAATTACCACAAGGATTATTCAGTTGAAATCATTATCATAGGGATGATTTTGCAAAAGTCGAATACCACAAGGATGTGTACGGTAATTAGGCCTAATTTTAAAAAGGGACCTTTAACATCTTGTTGACATTGATGGTTTGAATTATTTTTGGAATTAAAAGTTTTAAAAGAAGTTGCAAAAATAGAATTTAATACTCCATTTGAAATACTTAATCTAATAAAAATAACTAAGATTGTTTTCCACATTGTTTTATTGCATTTAGAATACTACTAATTCTCATACCTGTTACAATTGCATCTACATAAAAGAAGTTTTTCGAAACTAAAGGTTATAAAAAATTGTTTAGGAACAAATATGTCTGAATATCGATTAAGTGGTTTAGCAATTTTATCTATAAAAACTGATGCATTAGGTAAACTTGAATACAAAAGTTTAATTAGTAATTTTGTATAATAAAGGCAAGAAGCAAATTTGTGGTTTAATTTTGAATTTATTATTTTTTTATTTTTAAATTAAATGGTTCCATTTTTATGACTTGCCTAAGGCCCCCAAAAATTTCATAGCCACCCCTCGGTACATCAAGGCAAAAGTATATGTGAGACATTGTTGCATGAATACAGTGTTTGTCCACATTCAAATATATTTCGTTTAATCATAATGTTGACTATGCAAAACTAAAATTTAAAAGAACAAACATGGCATCACAATTGCATACTTTACTGCTAATTAATGTAACAATTTCATCAAAAATTATGAAGCCCAATTATTTAGGAACAACTATATCAAGATAGTTTAAACACTCATTAATTTCTTATATTGAGTCTGATAACTTGGCATAACTTTTAGTAATTTGCATCTAAAAGGCCTCATTTATATGACTCTCCTGAGGCTTCCGTAAAATTGTGAAAGCCCCCACTATTCCTTTGATTGGTTTTGAAAAAAATTAATATTCAAGTCTCCAAAAAATATGCTAGATTGATCATGTTTTTTAAATTGATATGTTTAATTTACAATGTAACTCATACTGTGTGGTTTAATTGATATGTTTCGTGACCTCTTGTTATACATGTTGTTATCCTAAACTCTACAAATGTATTTTGAAATACAAATTTGAAAATTTAATTTTTGGGTTTTAAGGGTAAAAGTTCCAACATTTAATTCATGATCTTTGTTAATCAAGGTCACAAAAGTATATCTCAATGTCAATAACTTAATTATTGTTGTATTATGTCTTAAATTGGCGTTATAAACTTAATACAAGTTTCTACAGTGCCTCCCACCCAAGATCATGGGTCAGATTGACAAGTACAGGGAGAGAGAGCGCCACAGAACCCACTTTCAAGTAAGTCAACCTATTTACATAAAGATCGATCACTAATAAAATCTTAATAATTACAGTAAATAAGATACGTAAACTATCTCAAACAAAACATCTATAACCTTACATCTTCAAGTAAGTCAACCTCTTTACTTGTCTCCCAAAAGATTCATATACTTCCGGAATTATTTGTGCATTTCATCATTAGCCTCAATTTCTATAACAAGAGAAACACACTTCTTACTATTTTTTTCAAAACATATTTTTATTAAACTCCACTACTTTCACAAACACTACCTATATATCATCCTCATTTGGTGGCATGATGTTCTACGTGAAGCCACCTTGGAAGGACTTTAGTCAGAATGAGTACTTGGGTCCTATTGCTATAGTAGGTTTTAGAATTAAAAAAAAAATCCAAAAATGTTTCTCTTTTCAAGCAAGTCCTTTTATGGAGGGTCATACCACTCTCATAAACACCCATAAAAACACATAAAAATATCATCTCTAGGATTACAAACAAGTACAAGATTTTTTCCTGTCCCAACACGCATCTTAAATGCATAGGTTTGAGTTATAATTAATGTAAGAATGTATATGACATGTTTATCCTACATGTATATCTATGTTAAATTTTAGTACAAATTTTACGCTTATATGTTTTACATATGCACATGTTCTATATGTTTTTTTTTCTTTTGATAAAGCACATGTTCTATATGTTTAATATACGGGGGGAAGTCACTTTGAGCCATTAAACTATCAAACAAATTTCAAATAGGACCCCAAACTACCAATCTTAACACACTGAGCCCACGAACTACTAAATTTCATCAATTTGCACCCTAAAAAAAATCCAACCATCAAACTCGTGCCATATATGTTATAAATGAGCTATATGGCATGATTTTGACCATTAGATTTTAGTTCAAGACGCAATTTAATCAATTGTTGAAGCTAAAGGGCTCAATGTGTCAAGATTGTTAGTTTGGGGTCATATTTAAAATTTGCTTGGTAGTTCGAGGGCTCAAAGTGACTTTATCCCTTAGTATAGACATGTTTTATGATCGCATCTATAATTGAATATTATTGTGCTTATACTTTACATGTGCATATGTTATGGTGCATATATTATATATCTTTCATATTATATATCACAATTGCTTTACACTTAGATATGTATATGACCCATATTTTTTGGCATATATGATCCGTTTCTTATATATATAGGTTGTTCCTCTAGATTTGTCTATATATATATATATATATATATATTATAGAACTCCATGCTTTTGTGGCTGTGGTATTTTCAGTTATTTTGGATGCTATTATTTTGGGTATTTGTCTTACTTTATCCTACTTTTTTCGAAATCACTCTGCTATGTATATTATGTGTCTGACAAGTCAGATATTTTTTCATCCACTTCAATGACGAGAATAGCTTGGCCTGGGAATTTCAATTCACGGTCTATGTGACCTGCAAGGATCTATGGGTCACGTTGATGGTAGTAATCCTTGTTTGGACAAAGCTAAAGAAAAGGAGCAACATGCTAAGCGGGTGGTCAAGGATGCTCAAGTTATGTCACGGATTCTTGGGTCTGTTGAGTCTAATATTCTTCTGAATCTTAGATCATCCAAAACCATCGTTGAAAAGTGGACCTACTTGAAGAAGCTCTATAGTCAAACAAATATTGCCCGACAATTTCAATTACAGCTTGAGTTATCAAATATTACACAGGACAACCTCTCCATCTCTGAATTCTATTCTCTTTTAATAAATTTTTAGATTGAGTATACTGATATTGTTTATGCTACTATACCTCTTGAAGGTCTTGCTGTAGTTCAATCAGTGCATGAAACGAGTAAGAGAGATCAATTTCTTATAAAACTCAGATTGGAGTCTGAAGCTACAACATCCAATCTCATGAATAGAGAGTGTTCCCACATTTGATGCTTCTCTGAATGATCTCTTTCTTGAGGAACATCTTCTTACTTACACAGCCATGGAACAGTGTCAATCTAGTTTTGCACTTGTTCGGCTGTTCCTGTGGCTTATGCTGCACAAGTAGGAACTGTGAGAGTGACATGAGTACTGTCAACTGTTATAACTTCAACTGGTTTTGTCATTATACAATGAACTACTCTAAAAATGTTCTGCCATTACTGCAAAAAACCAGGCCACATCATAAAGAAATGTTCTATCCGAGCTCCAAAAAAGTTAGAAAAAGCTTACAATGTCTTAGTTGACTCTTCGAGTGCTTCTAGCTCTATGAATACAGCTTCTTTTCCACCACTTGTTCCAAGTCCTATTTAGCCCATAACCCCTAAAATGATACAAAGAATAATTGTTTTTGCATTCTTTGCTTTAGGGGTATCAGGAAAAAAAAATTTGCCTCGTAACCTTGGTATTTTGATTCCTGAGCTTCCCATCACATGACCAATTATGTTGTTCTTCTTACAAATGTGCAAAAGTATATAGGAAATCCTCAGATACATATTGCTGATGACAGTCCTTTGTCTATCATTGTTGTTGGTATGTATCTCCTTCGTTAACAAATGTTTTTATTTATCCTAGTCTTTCTACTAATCTTGTTTCCGTGGATCAGTTGGTTGACAATAGTTGTCACATCCAATTTTCTCAATCTAGTTCTGTTGTGCAGGATCAAGTATCCAGGAAGATGATCGCAAAGGGGCCTAAAGTGGAACTTTTTTTCTTCTTCATCTACCATTATCTCCTTTGCCTTTGATAATATTGCTTGTCATTTTGTTCAAGTTGATCACTGAAAGTGGCATAGGCATCTAGGACATCCAAACCCTCGTGTACTTCATAGTTTGTTACATTCTGGTTTACTTGGAATAAAGAATCATTTTCTCTTAGTGCTGTCCATTTTGATTGCAATTCATTTAAACTTGGGAAAAGCAAAATTTTGCATTTTTCCGCTCACATCTGCATGAAGTTCGACCATTTGAATTGATACATAGTGTGCATGACACCTATAATTTCTCATGCCCACTACAACTACTTCATCATGTTCATCGACAATTATAGGAGATTCACTTGGATATTCTGAAACTCATTTTTCTACTAAGATAAAAGTTTTGCGTTCTAACAATGGGGGTGAGTACATCTCTAATGTTTTTCAAAATTATTTTTTCTATGTGTTTTTTAGGATTTCCTTCAAATGGGATCATTTCTCAGAAGTTTTGCCCTGCACTCTTCTCCTTGAGTCATCCGTGCCACATTGCTTTTGGTATGAAGCCCTGTCCACCTCATCAATCCTTTACCTTCTCCATCCTTGGGCAATGTACCTTCTTTCTTCCATTTTTTTTTAAGCAAAGAGGGTGGAAGGGGGCGACCAAGTGTGAGTAGCTCCTCCTTAGGCGTGACCATAGGGGCTCCCTACCCGCTACAAAATCTTCTTTCTTCTGTTTATTTGGTCATGCTCCGCAGTATTCTGCTCTTCGTACTTTTGGTTGTGTGTGTTTTGTTCATCTTCCAAATCACGAACGCACTAAACTCATAGCTGAATCAATCAAATGTGCTTTCCTTAGCTATTCTGTTTCTTAAAAGGGCTTTATCTGTAATGACACCCACCTTTGCAGAACTTGTATCTCTAAGAAAGAGGTTTTTGTAGAAAAATCAATATTTTTTCACCACTCATGGTGATCACACTTCTCTATCATGATCTGTTTTGCCTCTATTTTCTGACTCTCTTGCAGATTTCCCAGTATAAAGCCTCTCATAATTTATCACAGACGTTCCTCGCCTACACCAAATCCTCCTGCAGCTCCCCCTGAACCTACTCTCATCATTCCGCGGCTGTTGGTCTTGTTTCGGCTTCCTCCACTGCACCTGTCAGACAGAGTACTTAAGTTTGTAAACCCGCTGATTAGTTTGGTTTTTCCTCTCCTTTATCCTTGACAGCCACTTTGTCCTCTATTCCTATTCCTTTGTCTTATAAACAGACCATGGAACATGAGTGTTGGCAAAAAGCAATGGACGTTGAGCTCCAAGCACTTGAAGAAAACAAAACTTGGGACATTGTGGCATGGCAGTAAATGGGTATTCTTTATCAAGCTTCGGTCGGACGGATCTTTAAGCCGCTACAAGGCCCAATTGGTGGCTCTTGGAAATAAACAAGAATATGGTTTGGACTATGATGAGACCTTCACTCCTATGGCCAAGATGACCACTATGTGAACAATTCTTGCACTTGTCGCCTCACAATCTTGGCCCTTACATCAAATGGATGTCAAAAACGCTTTCTTACATGGAGATCTTTGGGAAGAAGTTTACGTGAAACTTCCTTCTGGTATGCCTATCTCTTCTCCCAATGATGTGTGCAAATTAAAGTGTTCTCTGTATGGTTTGAAGCAGGTACCACGAGCATGGTTTGAAAAATTCTGCAGCACTCTACATGGCTTCTCATTCACCCAAAGTCAGTATGATTCGTCTTTATTTCTACAAAAGATTGCTAATGGTATAGTCATTCTTGTCTATGTGGACGACATTATAATTACTAATTCTGATCTTGGTGCCATTTCTATGCTTCAGCAACAGTTACATACTACTTTCCATATGAAAGATCTGTCATCTCACTTACTTGGGTTTGGAGGTGCATCGTCAGCCACAAAGTATTTTCTTGACTCAAAGCAAATATATTCAAGATCTTGTCACTTTGGCTTGCCTAACTGAGACTGTCGTTGTGGACGCTCCCATGGAAATGAATGTAAAATATCAAAGTGCTGAAGGAGACCTTCTTGATGATCCCACCCTCTATCGAAAGTTGGTTGGTAGTCGTATCTACCTAACCATCACACGGCCAAACATCTCTTATGATGTTCATACTGTCAGCAAATTCGTGCAATCTCCTCATCATCTTCACCTAGCCACTATCCATCCAATCATTCGATATCTTCTTGGCTCTCCTAATCGTGGCTTGTTTTTCCCTACAAGTGTGTCACTTCAGCTGCAAGCATATTGCGACGCCTGCTTGCCCAGATACCTAAAAATCCATTACCGGATGTGGCATGTTCCTAAGAGACTCCCTCATCTCTTGGGAATGTAAAAAGCAAGAATGTCTCTCTAAGTCTTCCACTAAGGCCGAGTACCGTGCTATGTCTATTGCTTGCTCTAAGATCATCTGGCTTCGTGGTCTCCTCACAGAACTCGGTTTCTCAAAAGCACTTCCTACCCCTCTTCATGGTGACAACATCAGTGCCATCCAAATTGCCGTCAATCTTGTCTTCTATGAGTGGACCAATCACATTGAAGTTTATTGTCATTCCATTTGAGAAGCTTTTGATCGGAAGGTTATTACCCTCCCACATATTTCCACCGCTCTACAGGTGTCGGATATCTTCACCAAAATGATGCTTAATTTGAGGGGAGATGTCAACGGAGACCATAGCTGGCCATTTTATGGCCAATTCAAATTCAAATTCAAAATCAAACGTTATTATTCTCTTTGTTGATTATTTCCTTGTATAGTTTGGTCAATTATTTTCTTTGATTGTACAGATTTTATTTCCTTAGTTAGAATTAATATAATTAATGTAATTATAGTTGTATCATGATGTAATCCTTCTATATAATAGAAAGTCTCGGGGAAGACAACATAGAGTTTTTCTGCAAGTTCTTGCGTATTTGACAAATATTACTCAAGTCGATTTTTAAAGCTTGGGGTTGAGCACAAAGCCTAAATATATGATTTTTGAGCCAAGCCCGAACTCCACTCAACTCATTCACAAACCAAATTCTCAACATCTAGTCTACCAATTGCTTAAGAGATGTTAAAACATCAAAAAAGGCCAATATGTTACCCTAGATAAAATAAAGACGCCTCATGTAGTGATCCTAGGGAGTGGCCAGGGGGAGGGAGGGAGGGCTTTTGAATGTAAAACACCAATTTAAATAATCATATCACCTAAACTGAGAAATATGGCAGGAACCATAAGAATGAAGGGCATCCAGTTGCTCTTCTTTCTTTCTCGAAGAGTGAAATTTGATCAATATAACTCCTTCCTGAGAAAGACAGTGGCAATGGAGGAGGCACTTTGAGATATGCATATAAGAGTCAAAGAAAATTATTTGTAAGAATGATGAAAAAACAATGAGCAAGATGATAATTGAGTGTTAGAATACCATACAAATGATACATGACAAATAGTCATAAAATGAAACTAAAGGTAGAAGACATCGTTAAAGCATCAATGTTCACAACTATGAAATAGTGGTATATATAGTCTATGGTGCTGCAAATATAAAATGGTACCAGTACTGATACAAACTTCGATTACATCCATTATAGAAGCATATTATACAAATTAATAACCTATATCTTAACAAATGAAATTTCCCGCAATTCCCCCCGCCGCCCAGCTGAAAGGAATTAAAAGAAAAAAGCTCTTGTACCCGACACGTTTTTTTTTTTTTTTCAGGGATATTACTCCCGAGCAGACCAATGTGGCAAGAGACAAAATGAGTTAATGCGCAATCATGGTCAAAAGAAAGAAAAATAGGAGGATCAGACATATAAGAGAAATTATTGTTAAGGTTAGTGTTAGACCCCCGATATTTGAAGCATAGTATTATCTCCAAAGTGCCAGTAAACAAAGCACCTAAGTACTGTAAAAGGCAACATTATTATTCTCTGTTCTGCCCCACTCCATAAAATGTCAGTTGTACTCAACATGCCAAAAAATCTTGTCCCCAGCGCATCTCACACTTTCCATGGAATAGAGTACAGAAGCTGGTTTTGACATTATCAAACTGCAACTGAACTAAAAATAAGGTAATTGAGACCGTAGGCGAAACTTCGAAGTGAGGTCTTTAATAATAATAATTATATAATATATATATATATAAATAAATAATAATAAAAAATAAAAATTTAGTTAAAACATATTCTTCTAGATTTTTTAGATGCAAAATTACTTATCAAAGTTTTATATTCTAAATCTGTTAATATATTATTTTCAATTGGTAATATGACTAATCCATTTAATCTTTCTTTGCGCCAGTTGATTAATTTAAAATCTCTTTTAACACTTTCTATTCTGAAAACAAATCTAAACCATCAATATCAACATGATTTTCTGTTTTAAAACATTTTCAAGTACAAGACAATATTTTTTTAAGTCATCCTCATCCAAATATTTCAACTTTTTCAAATTAAATAAAAAACCAAAAATATAATAGAAATAACGATAACTACAACAAATAAAACATAAAATAAATAAGTCCTTTTGTAACTATGAGTGACTATGAGTGATCTTGATCCCATAGATAAGAATTGGGAAGCACCAATAAATGAGGAGAAAAAATAGGATGGTTGAAAGGATTTTTAAGTAGTTTTGTAATTAACAAGCAATCAAAATATAGTCTCACATAATTGTGAAATGGTTTATAGATTAAGTCCTTTTAAGATAGATTTTTAGTTGTTAATTAATGCATACAACAATAAAAATATTAAATAGATTTTATGGTATAAAAAGCTAGGAATTATTTTTGTTTGTCGAGTAACGGTAAAAAATATTAAATGAATTAGATGTGAGATTTTATAGGATTTATTGAATCCATTGCCAAATAATGAGATTTTATAGGATATTGATTTTATGAAATTTGGTTTGAATCAATTTGTAATTAATATCTTTTAAATAAAGAGACATTATAGGGTTGATAGATGCAAGAGACTTTGTAAACTGGTGAAGAGTTAATGGCTAATTTCTTCAATCAAGGAAATTTAATAGGCCTCTTTATAGAAAAAATAATAATTAACTAGACTTTATAGGACGGTTGATGAATTAATGGTTCCTTTTATCAAGGAGATTTAATAGGCCTCTTTATAGATTAAAAATTAATTAATTAATTAATTCTATACAAATAGCTTTAAGTTAAATTTTTGAGGCCTTGTCATTATTAAATTTTTTTTAAATATACATATTAAAGAAAATTTTTAATTGGGGCCTCCCTAATTTGGAGGCCTTAGGCAACCGCCTACCCTGCTATAGCTAGAGCCGCCCCTGATTTAATGGCTACAGAAAACTACATAACCATTTGTTCTTTACAAATAGTAATTTGCTTTCACAATAGTGGTTGTTCTCTGCAAATAATAATTTGTTTTCACAATAATAACACACAACGAAGTCTCTCATCTACCCCGAAGGTATTGGGGTTGCACAAAGGATGGTTCTCAAATAAATACATTTTCACCATAAAAAGTAGATGCAGGAACTTATAAGCAGTAAGCTAGGTTACTTGAATAGTTATTGAAATGGGCTCGACACTTACGGATTAGGGTAATTGGACATTTATAGCTCCAACTACGAGGATTTGGAGGAAAAAGAGTAGGGCAAGATTCTATCTTATTTAATTCAAATTCATTAGCTCTCTTAAAGTGTTGTGGGTGTGAGTACCTTTGTCCTCTGATGTGTGATTGCGTACAAAACTGAGCTTTGTGTGTTGGCTTTTGTTCACAATCGATATTTTGATGATTTCAATAAATGAATTAAGTTTACAAAATGGACATCTTCAAAGATAAAGACATTTTTAGCAAAGAGCCAAAGACAAGAAGGTTGAAGATCAAGAAGATGCAAGGAGCTCAAAAATGAAGATTCAAGACCTTAGGGTATAACCTTGTAACTCTTAGTTTCACTTTTGACAAGGATTTGAATCGTATACTGCATATCTTTCAAAACATGTATAAACCATTTTATCTCTTGTTTCAAAGATCAAATGTTTTTTAAACATTTTCAAAACACCACAATCAACTCTCAAACCTTTTATATAATTGTGGAAGTTAGTCTTTAAAATTGAGTCTTTTAAAATGGCCAAAATTGTGGTTTTATAAGAACCGGATCATGTGCTTAAGTTGAGGAGGTCGACCGGCTGGTGAAGCGGTCAACTGGACAACGACCACTTCGTGTAACGGTCGACCTGTCTATGGTTTGAAATAAATCCGTTGAGTTCTGACAATATGACCTTTGAGTAACGGTAACACTGAAGTGGTCAACCGGTACATGCAGCAATCTATAGGTACAACGGTAAAATTTCTAACGGCTAGTTTTCTCATGTGGCCTATATAAAGACCTTCCTATTGTCTCTAAAAATGAGAGAACGACCACATATCATTTTACATAGCTTGAAAAATATCTTAAACCTTCTTATTCCATATTTCTCATATCATTCACACAAATTACACTTTCTTGTCCTTGTCATTGTGTGAATCAAAGAGATAGAGCTTTCCATTTTCTTATCCACTCTTTGAGAGAGTTTATTCTTGTATCTTCCTATCCAAAAGAGGTATTCCTTTAATGAGGTTGTTCACTAAAGAAGAAGCTTAGAGAGGGTATATCTCAAGCTTGGTTGGGTTGTGAGCAGTGAGCCCGAAAATCACTTGGGTTGTGAGTGTTGAGCCCGGAAAAACACTTGTAAAGTTCTCTAGCACTCGAAAGCTAGTGTGTACAATTTAGAAAAATAGTGAGAAAACCTCAAGGCTCGTAAAGGAGCTTGAGGGGTAGATCTAGGCAGGTTTGCCGAACCACCTAAAAATCACTTGTTTGTTTCTCTGTCCTACTCTTTACATTTAACACTTATTCTCTTATCGCATCCATATACTTGTGCTAAATTAGTCTTTACTTTGTAAACACGACTTTGGGAGTTAAAAGCGAAAAAGTTTGGAAACTCAATTCACTTCCCCTTTTGGGTTGCCTTAATCCATGGACTTACATTGTGTACATATATAGAGTTCAGCCTTTCAGTATCTAATTCAATTTGCTACGTTTCTGCCACAGCCATTAAATTCAAAATTACATTTTTTTCTGCGATCCAATCATCCCCAAGTCCTTAAACATAAAGCCCCATTCAAAATGCACGTAAGTACTCATAAATAAACCTTATTTAGCGCCAAATTCCTAAATGATCCTGTACCATATTTGTACTAAAGCCCATTAAAACTTCTATCCGGAGTCAAAAGCTCAATGCAATTAAAAAGCTCCCATGTAAACTACAATCCTCGTTGACACAGGAACGGAGCAAGCATCATGAAAAACATCCAGACACAAAGTAAACCGCACAAATCTGAGGTTGAAGAGAATTTCAAGTTAATAAGTGCAACTAATTCAACAGGAAATTATACAGAAAAGAATAAATACGAACACAAAGGATGGAATAAGGAATTCTAGGGTTTCTTTTGTTAACCCAAGAGAATATCTTTCTTCTGTTTATTTATACTTCATTATCCCACTTGAGTGACTACTATGATTATCATATAAACCTAAAGAATAAATATTAAACAATGGTACAAGACTAGAAATAAGAACAAAACAAGATCAAGCCAAGAGCTTAAAGGCTCCAATATCAAATCACTACAAATAACCTATAATAAGCTTTTGGTTTTTCCCTTTTCATGATGTTATGAGTTAAATGTGCTCCTTTTTGGGTTTGGATTTTCTTAGTTTTTTAACTTAGTTGTGTTAGGTGATTTCAGTATAGCCTTTTGTACTGTTGACATCGTTCTCGTTTGTTTCCTCTTTAAATAAAACTTTAACTTGGTTATCAAAAAAAAAAAACATGTGTTCCAGAGATCATGCATATATCGTGACTAATATGGGTAAGTTAAGCAGGTAAAGCAACATATACTGTTTCCCATTTTTTTTTAAAGAAAGAATTAGCAGATATGTTCACACAATTGAAGCAAGCAATCTTCATACCATGTAGATCAACCAAGCATCAAATGTAGATCCACATATTGCAGAACTTGAGCAACGTGATAAACAGGAAAATAGTTCAATAGTGCGACTCCAATGACTAGTTAAGTAGGAAAACCAAAAAAAATTACATTTCAAAGATTTCCTCACATTGAAAGACTTACTATGATTATGTTATACAACCTAAAGAATAACATAGCAATTAAACAATTCATACCATGTACAAGACAAGAAATAAGAACAAGCAACAAATGATCAAGCCAAGAGCTATAAAGAACTCCAATATCGTGAAATAAACACTACAAATAGTTCCTATATATAAGCTTTTGACTCCAATCCCTTTTCATGATGTTATGAGTTAAATGAAAACTCCTTTTCGGGTTTGGATTTTCAAAGTTTTTTAACTTAGTTGTGTTAGGTGATTTCAGTATAGCCTTTTGATACTGATTGACTCACATCGTTCTCGTTTGTTTCCAATCCTTTAAATAAAACTTTAACTTTGCAAATCAAAAAAAAAAACATGTGTTCCAAGAGCCATGGAGGATCGCGACTAATCCACCTGGGTAAGTTATCAGGTAAAGCAACATATACTGTTTCCCATTTTTTTGTACACAAAGAAAAGAATTAGAAACAGATATGTTCACACAATTGAGAGCAAGCAATCTTCATACCATGTAGATCAACAGCCAAGCATCATGATGTAGATCCACATGCGTTTGTTTTGAGCAACGTATGATAAAATGAGGAAAATAGTTCAATAGTGCGAAATATCAAGGAATGACAAGTTCAGCTTTGGCTAACTTTTTGAAATTAAATAGTGTTTGGTTGGTCTCAATTCACTTCCCCTTTTGAAATCCATGGACTTACATTGTGTACATATATAGAGTTCAGCCTTTCAGTATCTAATTCAATTTGCTACGTTTCTAACAGCCATTAAATTCAAAATTACATTTTTTTCTGCGATCCAATCATCCCCAAGTCCTTAAACATAAAGCCCCATTCAAAATGCACGTAAGTACTCATAAATAAACCTTATTTAGCGCCAAATTCCTAAATGATCCTGTACCATATTTGTACTAAAGCCCATTAAAACTTCTATCCGGAGTCAAAAGCTCAATGCAATTAAAAAGCTCCCATGTAAACTACAATCCTCGTTGACACAGGAACGGAGCAAGCATCATGAAAAACATCCAGACACAAAGTAAACTCTGAGGTTGAAGAGAATTTCAAGTTAATAAGTGCAACTAATTCAACAGGAAATTATACAGAAAAGAATAAATACGAACACAAAGGATGGAATAAGGAATTCTAGGGTTTCTTTTGTTAACCCAAGAGAATATCTTTCTTCTGTTTATTTATACTTCATTATCCCACTTGAGTGACTACTATGATTATCATATAAACCTAAAGAATAAATATTAAACAATGGTACAAGACTAGAAATAAGAACAAAACAAGATCAAGCCAAGAGCTTAAAGGCTCCAATATCAAATCACTACAAATAACCTATAATAAGCTTTTGGTTTTTCCCTTTTCATGATGTTATGAGTTAAATGTGCTATTTTCTTAGTTTTTTAACTTAGTTGTGTTAGGTGATTTCAGTATAGCCTTTTGTACTGTTGACATCGTTCTCGTTTGTTTCCTCTTTAAATAAAACTTTAACTTGATCAAAAAAAAAAACATGTGTTCCAGAGATCATGCATATATCGTGACTAATATGGGTAAGTTAAGCAGGTAAAGCAACATATACTGTTTCCCATTTTTTTTTAAAGAAAGAATTAGCAGATATGTTCACACAATTGAAGCAAGCAATCTTCATACCATGTAGATCAACAGCAAGCATCAAATGTAGATCCACATATTGCAGAACTTGAGCAACGTGATAAACAGGAAAATAGTTCAATAGTGCGACTCCAATGACTAGTTAAGTAGGAAAACCAAAAAAAATTACAAAAACCAAAGCATAAACTGGAACATATATATAGTTAACAAAGATTTCGATCTCACATTTAGGTAATGCCTCTCCAATCCTTTTCAGCTTGTTGAGTTGCAAAATTACTAGAGGGCACAGTGAAACTCTAAGAGCCAAAGTGGAGGAAGCGGTAACTATCCACCTGCAGTGCTATCCAAAACCCATATAACAATACCATGAATATTTGTACACAACCAATAGCCAAGGGAAAACGAAACTTTTTGGTGACAGAAAACCAGATTATCAATAAGCCAACTTTATGACTATGGCTGCGTTTGTTTTGGCATAAAATTATGAAAAAAAAATGAGAAAATATTTGCAGCTGAAAATATTTGCAAGGAAAATTAATCAAGTTCAGCTTTGGCTAACTTTTTGAAATTGAGCATATAGTGTTTGGTTGTCACTTGAAAATTCAAAGAATATTTTGTAATAGTTTTAATTTGTCCTTGTCAATAGAGATTTTAAAGACAAGGAAAAATTTGTATATCACATACTCATGCTTTATGTCGTTTTGGAATTGAGACTCGTGTTTTAAATTTTTTGATTTTGAGACATGTGATTCCTCCGTTTATGAATCTACGCGGCTCCACTTGTTTTTTCGTTGTCCTTTATTTCTATCCTTGCCAAACACAAGAGAAGCTAAAAATATTTTCAAGAATGGCAATTTTTTTTTAAGGAAATAAGTACAATTTTATTAGAAAAAAAAAAATATAGCGTAACAGTACACAAATGTTACTGAAATACTTAAGCATACAAGTGAGAAAGCTAATGAAATCATCAACCAGTAGTAAGGTTTAATTGCTTCATAAAATAACCTTAGTTAAATATTTGTGATGACAATTTTCAACGAGCAGGGATTTCTTGGTTTTTATATTTGGTTGGTGTATAAAGTTAAAAAGATCGGCGATTTTTTTCATATTTATGTGGTGATAGAAGGTAAAGGTCAAACAAAAAAATGTCATTTCATGAAAACAAAGAAAATCAAGGTTTTTCTAGTCCCAACAACCAACAGACGTGTTAATTACATTTTCCCCATATGAACTTACACCTCAATCTCAAATACACCCCATACTCGAACTCGTTACAACCCACCACCATGGATTACGTGTCGTGTTTTCAATTCACCTTTTTGACCCATCTTTGGCTTTAAAGAGAACGTTTTCCGTCACAAGTGATGGGCACGTAACACCAGACCACACGAAAAGACCAGAATGACCCCATTCAATTCGACTAAAATTCAAACACTTAAAGATGATAAAACATAACAGTTGGAATTTTTAATTATCCCCCCCTGCGGGGTGCCCTAACTAAACTTTGCGTCTCACTTTTGTTGCCCTCGAAGACAAACCCATTCCCTCTGAAAATCATCTCTATCTGAAGAACGTCGTTGAGATTTCGCTTCCCTCACAGATTGAGGCAGACACCTTTCGTTTCTATTTGGAACAACAGTATGGTTTTTACACTTTTTTCGCCCATATTGTATGATATTGCTCTTTTATAATAGTTTTGTGAATGAGTCAAAATCTGGTGTTTTATGTTGGGTCAATGGGTGACAAGTAAATTGCTTTTTTTTCTATTATCGTTTATATTAGTGTGAGTGGGTGAGGGGGGACCACACGGGAATGAATATTATCGTTTATGTTTATATTAGTGTGAATGGGTGATGTCACGCCCCGTGCTGGTACTTACCCTCTCAGCTCACGTATAGTGATTGCATGCACAAAATTCGGGAATTACCGCACGATAAAAACTCTTAGAATCGATTAAATGCCCTCAAATTTACTTAGCGGAAGACTTGTTTTAAAACTGTTATGGTAAATAGAAGAAGGTCGTAAATCAGTTTAGAGACTTGAACGAAAGAAGTAAAATCTCACAAAGTAATAAATCGTTAGATTTGCACTTGGAAAACCTTAATTGGTTAACGACTAAAAGAAATATGGCAAAATCATATAAAGTATCACATCGTAATAATATGCACTTACTTAGAAAAATCTCATTAACGAATTAGATTGAAAGTGTTGGATTAGGCTTTTGAGTAGAGATAAGAACTTTGAAATAAAGGACGAGGAAAGAGACACGAAGGAGATTGAAAACCTAAAATAACAAGGACATTTTTAATACAAGAAAAGTTCAAACCGTCCTCCTGGGTCTACATAAAAGGTACATTATAAAAATTCGGGAACTTCTTAAAGTTCACCGTACCATTTGAAAACTGATTACAAGGAAATGAATACCCTAAAGACTAACGAAACACTCTAACAAGCCTAAGAGGGGTACTAATCCCCCTCATCCGAGTCCGATGTAAGATCAATAATCTCGGACCTCGGAGTGGTACTACTATTTCCTATTGGCACCGGGGGAAACGTAATCGAACCTTAGCCACTCGGGCGGTACACCTGGCAAACCATCCTCAAATCGGGGTAATGGGGATAGTGGGATAGAAATGGGGGTGAGGGCTCTCTAAAGAACCAGTGGGCCTTATGCTCCATTAATACTTCAAGGAAATTTGAAACCCACGTTCATAAAAGGTACATTATAAAAAAGGGTCAGAAACTCGTAGGTTAACTCGTCCTCGAAAAGCTTCATTCTTTAATACCCACGTTCGCCAAACCCTTGCAAAGACAACATAAGACAAAAAAAAGTGAGCCTAAAAGACTATTAGTAAGGTGTCCAAGTTTGTCAAACAATCAGTGCATCGGATAATCACTTAAACACTGGTGTTCTAACTTCAAGCATAGGGAACGTAATCAAACCTTGCCACTCTGGCGCAACATCACACCACCATTGGTTCCTGAGGAGTTTCCGGGCTCTGTTCATAAAGGGTCGAGGGGGTACAGGGAATCCCCTTCTATGAACTGTCCCATGACCCAGCACCAGGCCTTTAACTCGCCTAGCGGAAATCCAAAACCCACGTTCGGATCTTGAGTACCAGGATATAAGGGAGAAAATCGTAGGTTAACTCGTCCTCGAATAGCTTCATTCTTAAATACCCACGTTCGCCAAACATGCAAAAACAACATAAGAGAAAAAAGGTGAGTCCTATTGACTCAGTAAGGCGGGGGTGGGGAAACATGATCAAACAAATATTGTGCATATAATTCTTTTAAACATGGTGTAAAACTAACTACAAGCATACTAAGAATGAACTTGGATGAATTAAAATATGCAATGCATCACACCATCATTGGTTCCTGAGGAGTTCCCGATCACTACCATTCGGGAGTCCTCGCGTCCCTCCGGACTCCTCACCTCCAGCGAACCCTCATGTACGCCTTAGCGTTCATAATGTAGGACTCAGGCTCCCTGCTGTAAGTTTGACACCTAACAGGCCCGGTACAACTACCATTTCGGGGAATCACCTCGCAGGCTTAGGGGTTCCTCATTTTTTTTTCTCTTATGAATGCAATCTCATGTCCAAACATTAAAGTATACATGTATCATATCACCCAACAATGCACACAATTTGCAAAAACTTGAAAGAAGCATAACAGGTTTAAAGAATAATCATTGACAATTGAAACAACCATGATAATAACTAATAAGATCTAAGACATTAAACCCATTGAAGGCCTATTGGGCCTCCTTAAACCCTGCTGGGCCTATTCCCAAAGTGTTATTGGCTTGATGCTATTTTAGGGTTATTGGGCCTAAAGTCCATTTAGGCTCCTAAACGGGCTTTGTGATTTGGGCCCTTATTTCAACTTGGTTTGAACTAAAATTTGGGCTCCCCCATCAATTTTTCGTGCTCTATCCAACCATGTAATAATTTTCTCATTTTGGACCCTTTTTCCCTAACGAATTAGGCAAAATGTCGAATCTGCCCTCAGAGACCTCCAGGGGCATTTTCGACCTTTTCCTTCTCATTTTGGGCTGAAATTTTTACAGGGATCCTAATATTATATAAGGATACTATATGGAAAGTTTCATACAAAAATACAACCAGTAGCTTAGGGTCGATTTAGGCAGCACCTATGATTGCCTAAATGCCCTAGATAAGTGTTCATGCCTTTGATTGATCTATACTTTTCAAAACTTTAGGCTAAAAATAATTTTAATCTATCAACATAAAGGAAATCATAGAGCACATAACACGTGGATTCTTCAAGAACTTAAAGGCAAACAATGATCATTTGCAATGTCATCAAGGAACATGCATAATGCATCTTTTTCATGCTTTCAACTTCATAACCTCTTTCTTGAGCCCATGGCTCCTTTCTTTGGCCCCATTTTGCCTTCTCTTGATTAGGGATACTTTAAAGCCTCTTGGCCATCATCATTCATTATTGCTCCACATTTCATATCACATATGCATGACATTGAATCATAAAATCATGTAGTGCAACATGCAACACCATAAGCCATTTTTCTTGACCAACCCGTGGTCTATAAGGCTTCAAGTTTAGGCTTATCACCACTGCCATAGCATCATAAATCATGTCCAGAGCTCTTTTGAAAATCAAACCAACTCAGCAAGCAATCTCATACACATGTTATAAGAAATATTCATTAAGCCTTAACATGTAAGATGTCTAGACTAGTATATACTTCATAGCACCTTTGAACCTTTCTTTTTGCAAAACTTTGAATCCAACATAATCCTAAGATGTTCATCATTGAATCACAGTTCTATGCACACAAATATATATGATCAATCAATACAAGAGAACATGTTATCCATCCTCAACAAAACACAAGAACCTAAACCCTTACCTTGGTGATCTCGGGTAGCTCTTGATGTTCTCCTATTAACACAAGATCTATTGGTTAATGACACTGAACTAGGGGCTAAGGCAAGGGGTGTTCAAGGCAAAACCCTTTTGCCAAATGGCACTGGACCACCTTGAATGCTCTCACCAATGCCCGGCTAGAAATGAATGGCAAGGGTTGGCTTTTATAGCCAACCTTGCCATCATTCAAATGGCTGCCACAATTGATTGACACTGGATGACACAGGCAAGCATGGCCGATTGGTCCATTTTTGAATCTTACTATTCATGCATTAAGCCAAAACATGGGACAAGGGAAAAGGACAAAGGAGACAAGACAAAACAAAGATCTCCTTGTGTGTGTGCCGTGTGACCTAGGGAGGAGAGAGAGAGTGGGACCCACATGACATCAAAGTAGACTTAGGTTAGCAAAATGATTAGCTAAGTTATAAAGTTAATCAATGCATATGTTAGAGAAAAGAAATAGTAATTAGTCAAGTAATTAACCGAGATTAGTGATAGAATAATCAAGATTGATACTAGGTAAAAATTTAGATGTAAGCAAGAGAATGAAAAGAAAAAGCATACCGAAATCCATTATGGCAATTAGAACAGAAATAAATCATGTGTCAAGAAATCAAATCTAATACTTAGAAAATGTTAAATATGAGCTAATGAAGTATACTTAGGTAAAATATCACATGTTTAAATCAAGCAATAGGAATACTAAGATATTAACAAGAGAATGGAAGAATTTTGTTAAACGCATAGAAACCGATAAAAAAGAGACAATCACTATCATAACCGTTAATTGGCTAAATACGAGAAATCAAGGAAATTAAGGAAATTAGAGAAATCGAAAAAATTTAGGGAAGGGATATCACATCATTTAAGCACATGAAAGTAAATAAATAATGCAGAGAGTTAAGAATTAAAGAAAGAAAGCACATATGCAATTTAAATTAAAAAGGCTAAATTAAAATACTAAAGTCACGAATTTGGAAACCAAAGAAGTTAAATAGAGGAAAGAAATCCTATAAGCAATTAATCGAATGATAAATACTAAACAATGCACAAATAAAGCAAATACTAAGGAAAAGAACACAATTACTAAAGATATTAAAGAAAAACTTAACACAAGAGTCTTAAAAGTAGCTTAAAAGATTAGGGGTATCACAGGTGAGGGGGGACCATATTATCTTTTATATGGAGTTCTGGTCTATCCTTTTTCGTGGGATCTGAAGTCAATGAGGGAATACCACACAGGAAGCATAATGCTTGGCTTTTAAAAGCACATTCTCCTTTGTTTGTATCTTCCTAATATGTATTTGTATGTGCTTATCTTTATCTGTTTTTGTCTTTATCTGTTATTGTCTTCCTTTAAGATTTCAATGTTCTTCTAGCATTTAAACGTTCTTGTCTACCTCACATGCATTTCAATACCTTTTTTTCATGTTCACACATTGGAGGATCAACACAAGCAAAAAATTCACACTCACATTTAATCTTATAGTTCGGACAACTATAAAATTGACATCCAAAATTGTGCTCGGTGTATGAGGTCTTCAAGTAGGTTGTGACTCCACAAAAACATTGAGGGCCGCCAGAATTTGCCCCACTATCTGTAACCCAAGAGCTGGAACCACTATTGGAAGTGAACATCACTTAATCTCATTAAACAAAATCCTAAATTAGCAGCAGTTGAGCACACTTAATCTCATGTTGCAAACTACAAAATAATTACTAATATAAGGTTATAGACCCTAACTAAAGCACTTAATCTCATGTTGCAGACTACAAAACAATTACTGACCCTGACCCTGACCTTAACCCTAACTAAAGCACTTATCTAAGAACACTACAAAGATATTGACAGGTTTCCTCAGCCCATAGATAAATTACAGAGTTGATCCAAGATCAATCTATCCAAAAATTAAACATAAAAATGCAACTTTAGCAAGTTGGGTTTTCGCACATGTTGGCTCCTCTTCAGGTGGTACAAAAACTTCGATTTCAGACTTAGTCGTATGGGTTTTACATTAAACATATATGCAAATAACAATGAAAGGAGAAATAAGTAAAGGAAACCCAATAAGTAAAGAGTTTTTACCTTGCCCATTGGAGAAGTTTCCTTCCTAGCCCTAACTGCCACCATTGTTTCATGGATTTCCGACAGCGACAAAGAGCAAGTCTTGATAGCAATGAAGACGAGTAAAGAGGGTTATGTTCTGTCAAAACGCACCGCATCTTTAAGTGTTTGAATTTTATTTGAATTGAATTCTGGTCTTTTTGTGTGGTCTATGTGTTACGTGTGACGGAAAACATTCTCTTTAATGCCAAAATTGGGTCAAAAGGCAAATCGACATATGTGTTACGTGCCCATCACATGTGACGGAAAACATTCTCTTTAATGCCAAAATTGGGTCAAAAGGCAAATTGAAACACGACATATAATCCATGGCGGTGGGTTGTAACGAGTTCGAGTATGGGAGTATTTGAGATTGGGGTGTATATTCATACGAGGAAAATGTAATTAACCCTAAAAGAAATGAACATTCACCAAGGGAGTCCAGCGAGGTCATGGTAACCATCGAGAATCGAAATCACACCACACATTGGAAAGCAGAATCATCGACAGTAACATCAGGTAGTACATCTATCACCCCACCTGATCCTGCATTTATAATCTCTGACTCAATCGGCAACTGGGCATCCCAGTCAGCATTGAGTCGCCCGAACTCGACGTCATCAAGTGAACAAGAAGAGAAAGCTCGAGACTTGAAGAGGCCGAGAGAAGCAGACGACTTGCGGGAGGGGAAAAACGGGGTTTGCGAGTGCAGGAGGGGGTGCGGTGGTGGGGATAGAGAATTAGGATCGGGAAGGAGGTGAAAGTGACGCGCAGTGGAGAAAAAGGGGAGGCAAGAAGAGGCGGGAGAGTGATGTAAGAGGGAGAAAAGCTTGGAACTTGCCATCTGTCATGTCAGTGAAGAAGAGAATAGGGTACAAAGTACAACCGGTATAAATCTCGCAAAGTTGAGCAGTTGGGCCATGGGTGGTACATGGGTTGTGAATTCCCCAACGGCTCAGAGTTTCGAGCGTTACTACGGGGAGAAAAAGAGAATTTGAACATATTATTTAAGGGTGAGAATTTTATCCAATGGAAAATTAGAAATTCTGATTCCGATTTTGGTATTGGTTTTGGCCTATTTCGGTATCGAAATTAAATTTCATTTTAGGAAAATTTCAGAATTGGAAATTCTGACGGAAATGCTGAAATATCTGGTTCCGATATTTTTTTAAAAAATTAATCTAGTTTTAAAAAAAAAAAAAAAAATAGGTGACCTGTGTTAAAACAACTCAGGTCACACGAGAGAGAGACTTTCCATCTCTCTTCTTCTTCTTCGAAACGTCACATACTCCCAGTCGCCAGTGCCCAGCCAGTCAACCCCCACCCTCCGGCCTCCATCCGTCTCCTGAGATCTCTCTCTCTCTCTCTCTCTCTCTCTCTTGAGGTGGGGTTTGTTAATTTTAGTTTTGTAAATATTGTATTTAATCTTTAAATTGTTTTAGGGTTTGTTAATTTGATTTAGGGATTTAGATTCCCTCATGTATTTGCTACTAATTTGTCACTTCAAATTTTGATCACACGTTTTGGGTTGAAATTTTGGTCACACTTCGAAGTTTTGATCACACGTTTTGGGTTGAAATTTTGGTCACACTTCGAAGTTTTGATCACACGTTTTTTGATAACACCATCACTATACTTCACGGAGATGCACGGCAGCAGCAAATGATTCCCTCATTTCTTTTTGGACCCTGATCACCAAAACAAGATTTTATCCTTTACAATCCTACTGTCGTCCTTTTAATGCCGATAGGAAGATTGCAAATCTAAACATCAATACCTGTGCCTCTAACTGATACTAATCTAGTTCACAAAAAAATTAAGAAGTAAAGAAATTGCAACTTGCAAGTGACTGCATGTTCATGCAAATACATGTATACAGTTTATGAAAGAATGCTTTTAAGAAAAAAATAATGAACCAAACTCCTTTCTATTTGACAGCATACATTGATCATTTAGATTATCTCATGTTTATGTAATTTTTTTAATTTTTATTCAGATTATGATTTAAATTATCTCATGATGTTACATTACACAAGATGGGAAACACTTGTTCTGATTGTGTGTTGATGTGATGTTTAGATGAGTTCAGCCCAAAATACTAGTTTGCAGTGAAGTTTTCAGGGTTAACTTGATGATTCATACAATGCTCATATTTGAGATCCTGGCATACAGTGTTGCTGTTACTGCAAGTTTTTGCTGTATAGTTTTTGCTGGCATATTGTGTTCTCCATATAGTTTTGCTCTGCAAGTTTTTGCTCATATATTGTTAATGGTTTACACGCTTTTTGTTGCTCCCCCGTTGATAGGATGCTCCATATACTTCCACATGCACACATATTCCTGATCTAGTGCTTTTTACTGGCCAGTTCTCATTTTCCTTATGAATTATGCAATTGGGTGTTCTATTTTATTTAGAAGTGTACAAGAAGATGAGTTTCCACAAACTATGTTATGCTTTAAGAGTTGGCACTTGTTTCTGAGCTCTATTTTTGCTTATATACTTGTGTAGAGATTTTTATATTCACTTATATTAATCCAGGTACTGGATGCAACAGATAATCAACCTTGGGGTCCCCACGGCAGTGAATTAGCGGAGATAGCGCAGGCCACAAAAAAATTGACAAAATCATATATAACTTTCATTTTTGATAAGTATTAATGTACTGCTTCTATGTAGTTTGTAACTTTCATTTTTGGTTAGTGAATTAAATATATGATGACCGTATTTAGTCTATGAAACTACATAAAGAAAAAAAAAAAAAAAAAAAAAAAAAGAGAGAGAGAGAGCCCATTTTTGGGCCTAAAAAGGTATTTTAAGCCAAAGTTAAATATGGGCCTTTAAGCCCACTAATGAAAACCGGAATTTCCTGAAATGGAATCTAGAATTTTTGGTTCCGTTAGTAGACCATTCTAGAATTGAACCGGAATAAAATTCAAGGTTTTGGTAAGTCCTGGAATTGGAATGGGCCCATTTGTTCCCATACTCACCCTTAATATTATTATAAAGTTCATGTTTGTTTTGAAGCCTAATTTTTTCTTAAACAGGTCCAACTATCATCTTATCTACACTTTATACTCTTTGTTGCAATTTTCGGTTAATTTAAGGAAAATGTTTTAAGTGATTTTTGCAAAATGACAATTTTATCATCATAATTTTTAAGGCAATTATATTTTATAAAGATAAAATTATAATTTTGTGACCAACGAATGAATTTCTACCTAAACTAACAAAAAATTTTAATAGAAGATGTAAAGTATCTGAAATAGTTAGTAGGTACAATATCACACAAAAAATAGATATGTTGCTGAGCTCCCAATAATTGCAGAGTGAAAAGTATAGTTAGCTATAAATATACTTTTTATCTTAAACTTAGCTATAAATACACTTTTCATCTTGAACTTTGGGAAGTTAGGCACATTGTATCCAAACTTTGAATTTTGAGACATTTCATCCCTGAACTTTGGAAGGTCAAGCATATTGCACCATGCTGTCAAATTTTTCGTCAACTTAGAATAGCGCATATGACCTACACTAATGTTTTGGCTTGCAATTTGACATTTATACCCTCAACTCACCCCTGTTGGGGTACAAATGTAAAATCGCATGTCAAAAAATCACGTGTACCAGAATTTTCGAAGTTCAGGAATAAAATATCTCAAAATTCAAACTTTGTAATGCATGGTGCCAGGCCCTATAAGAGTTGTGGCTGAAAAGTATATATTTCTTCAATCTATATTGTGTTGAGTAGTTCACAGTTCAAATAACCTATTGGATACAAACATCAACATTTTTAAGCTTATTTGGATGTGAATTTTTTGTATCTTGCGTATTTTTTTAAATTTCCTTGAACATAATGCAGATTGTCGATAAAATAATTGTAAGTGCTTGATTTTGGATGACCCAATTGTTCAAGGGTTTATTATTAGTAATATGATAGTCACATCAATTTGGGGCGCCAAATAAGTTCAGGTCCACTAGTCCGTGAATTTTTACAAGATGCTCCAGACCACTAAACGGAGTTGACGTGTAGGATTTGCCTCCCAATTTATTCGAGGCGTTGATAATAACATTGAAATCTCCGATACCGATCCAGTAGTGGCCTTCACAGGTGAGCTCAAAAGCTAGGGATACAGGCGGTGGATAAAGCTGAGGAAAGGGTGGTGGACCCTAGAGAGGCTCTACGGGGAGAGCAGTTTTCATGCAAGAGATAGTTTGTCAAAGCTTTACATTCCCCCACTCTGATCCAAGTTTTGCATTTCTGATGGGGATTTCCTATTTCCAAGGACATCTTAAAAGAGGTTAGAAACAGGGAGGGGAAAAAAACTCTTGAAGAAAAAATAATGCACTTCTAAGTAAAAGCTATAAAGGGCACTATAATGGTACAACGAAGCACGACTAAAGAGGAACAATTGTTTTCTTCTTATGACGGTTGGTCTTACCGTCTAATCTGTGAACTTAGCTATAGAATACACTTTTATCTGAACCTGTGTTAAAACAACTCAGGTCACACGAGAGAGAGACTTTCCATCTCTCTTCTTCTTCTTCGAAACGTCACATACTCCCAGTAGTGCCCAGCCAGTCAACCCCCACCCTCCGGCCTTCCGAATCTCTCTCTCTCTCTCTCTCTCTCTCCTTTGAGGGTGGGGTTTGTTATTTTAGTTTTGTAAATGTTGTATTTAATCTTTAAATTGTTTTAGGGTTTGTTAATTTGATTTAGGGATTTAGATTCCCTCATGTATTTGCTACTAATTTGTCACTTCAAATTTTGATCACACGTTTTGGGTTGAAATTTTGGTCACACTTCGAAGTTTTGATCACACGTTTTTTGATAACACCATCACTATACTTCACGGAGATGCACGGCAGCAGCAAATGATTTCCTCTTTTCTTTTTGGACCTTGATCACCAAAACAAGATTTTACCTTTACAATCCTCTGTAGTCCTTTTAATGCCGATAGGAAGATTGCAAATCTAAACATCAATACCTGTGCCTCTAACTGATACTAATCTAGTTCACAAAAAAATTAAGAAGTAAAGAAATTGCAACTTGCAAGTGACTGCATGTTCATGCAAATACATGTATACAGTTTATGAAAGAATGCTTTTAAGAAAAAAATAATGAACCAAACTCCTTTCTATTTGACAGCATACATTGATCATTTAGATTATCTCATGTTTATGTAATTTTTTCTAATTTTTGTTCCCTGTTTAGATTATGATTTAAATTATCTCATGTTTAAGATTACATATGGTGGTTTAAACACAAGATGGGAAAATCACTTGTTCTGATGTTGATGTGTACTTGTTTAGATGAGACCAGTTCAGCCCAAAATACTAGTTTGCAGTGAAGTTTTGAGGGTTAACTTGAGTCATGATTCATACAATGCTCATATTTGAGATCCTGGCATACAGTGTTGCTGTTACTGCAAGTTTTTGCTTGAATCCGTATAGTTTTTGCTGGCATATTGTGTTCTCCATATAGTTTTGCTTGTTACTGCAAGTTTTTGCTCATATTTGAGATGCTGTTAATGGTTTGTAGTACACGCTTTTTGTTGCTCCCCCGTTGATAGGATGCTCCATATACTTCCACATGCACACATATTCCTGATCTAGTGCTTTTTACTGGCCAGTTCTCATTTTCCTTATGAATTATGCAATTGGGTGTTCTATTTTATTTAGAAGTGTACAAGAAGATGAGTTTCCACAAACTATGTTATGCTTTAAGAGTTGGCACTTGTTTCTGAGCTCTATTTTTGCTTATATACTTGTGTAGAGATTTTTATATTCACTTATATTAATCCAGGTACTGGATGCAACAGATAATCAACCTTGGGGTCCCCACGGCAGTGAATTAGCGGAGATAGCGCAGGCCACAAAAAAATTGACAAAATCATATATAACTTTCATTTTTGATAAGTATTAATGTACTGCTTCTATGTAGTTTGTAACTTTCATTTTTGGTTAGTGAATTAAATATATGATGACCGTATTTAGTCTATGAAACTAATAAATAAAAAAAAAAAAAAAAAAAAAAAAAAAGAGAGAGAGAGAGCCCATTTTTGGGCCTAAAAAGGTATTTTAAGCCAAAGTTAAATATGGGCCTTTAAGCCCACTAATGAAAACCGGAATTTCCTGAAATGGAATCTAGAATTTTTGGTTCCGTTAGTAGACCATTCTAGAATTGAACCGGAATAAAATTCAAGGTTTTGGTAAGTCCTGGAATTGGAATGGGCCCATTTGTTCCATACTCACCCTTAATATTATTATAAAGTTCATGTTTGTTTTGAAGCCTAATTTTTTCTTAAACAGGTCCAACTATCATCTTATCTACACTTTATACTCTTTGTTGCAATTTTCGGTTAATTTAAGGAAAATTTTTAACATGCAAAATGACAATTTTATCATCATAATTTTTAAGGCAATTATATTTTATAAAGATAAAATTATAATTTGTGACCAACGAATGAATTTCTACTAAACTAACAAAAAATTTTAATAGAAGATGTAAAGTATCTGAAATAGTTAGTAGGTACAATATCACACAAAAAATAGATATGTTGCTGAGCTCCCAATAATTGCAGAGTGAAAAGTATAGTTAGCTATAAATATACTTTTTATCTTAAACTTAGCTATAAATACACTTTTCATCTTGAACTTTGGGAAGTTAGGCACATTGATCCAAACTTTGATTTTGAGACATTCATCAACTTTGGAGGTCAAGCATCAATCTGTCAAATTTTTCGTCAACTTAGAATAGCGCATATGACCTACACTAATGTTTTGGCTTGCAATTTGACATTTAACCCTCAACTCACCCCTGTTGGGTACAAATGTAAAATCGCATGTCAAAAAATCACGTGTACCAGAATTTTCGAAGTTCAGGAATAAAATATCTCAAAATTCAAACTTTGTAATGCAAGGTGCCAGGCCCTATAAGAGTTGTGGCTGAAAAGTATATATTTCTTCAATCTATATTGTGTTGAGTAGTTCACAGTTCAAATAACCTATTGGATACAAACATCAACATTTTTAAGCTTATTTGGATGTGAATTTTTTGTATCTTGCGTATTTTTTTAAATTTCCTTGAACATAATGCAGATTGTCGATAAAATAATTGTAAGTGCTTGATTTTGGATGACCCAATTGTTCAAGGGTTTAATTAGTAATATGATAGTCACATCAATTTGGGGCGCCAAATAAGTTCAGGTCCACTAGTCCGTGAATTTTTACAAGATGCTCCAGACCACTAAACGGAGTTGACGTGTAGGATTTGCCTCCCAATTTATTCGAGGCGTTGATAATAACATTGAAATCTCCGATACCGATCCAGTAGTGGCCTTCACAGGTGAGCTCAAAAGCTAGGGATACAGGCGGTGGATAAAGCTGAGGAAAGGGTGGTGGACCCTAGAGAGGCTCTACGGGGAGAGCAGTTTTCATGCAAGAGATAGTTTGTCAAAGCTTTACATTCCCCCACTCTGATCCAAGTTTTGCATTTCTGATGGGGATTTCCTATTTCCAAGGACATCTTAAAAGAGGTTAGAAACAGGGAGGGGAAAAAAACTCTTGAAGAAAAAATAATGCACTTCTAAGTAAAAGCTATAAAGGGCACTATAATGGTACAACGAAGCACGACTAAAGAGGAACAATTGTTTTCTTCTTATGACGGTTGGTCTTACCGTCTAATCTGTGAAGCTTACGAAGTTTTTTTTTTCTCTGTGCAAAGCTTAAGAGAGTTGATTTGTCAAAACTCTAATGTGAAGGAAGTAAAATGTTCATATTTGTGATTTTCTCGACTTCAATTAATCATTTTCTTTTCTAGTAAGAATCCACCAAAAATCTCCCGTGGAGCAGCAAAGACAAGTCCATGACAAGAAGCGCAAATTAGTTATCAAGTAGACATGTTTTCTTTCCTAAGAGAATGCAGAACTTGGAAATTTGTGAAACTAAACGGACAGAAAAGATGGAAGTGAGACCCAACAGGAATTTACAAAACAGAAGCATCATGATATCTATTGATCATTTCATTCATTCTTGGCTTAAAAAACAGGATACTTTTCCAATACCGGCATCTCATACTCGTTCTTCCTAATATATTGCAACCGATCAATAGAGGATGCATTAGCTCAAAGAGAAGTGGGCAATTACCCTTTAGTCATCTTCCAAATGCTCCGAACCGCAATCCTCGAAAGGTGGTAGGATTGTTCAGCTCGGAATCTGTGCAATATGAGAGTTGGAGGTTAGTTTGTAGGACCTTTATTTGTAAGGAAAACCCGATACACCAGATATTGTTGTTTTTTTTCTTTCTGAAAGCAAACCAATACAATCATCCTAACTTCCTCACAATTCAGATAGGCTACATCTGATACGGTTAGTAATAAGAGTAGCAACCCCAGAAGGGACAATAACACCAACAAACCACAAACCACAAACAGAAAAATGAAATATATATATAAGCAGACCACTTCAATTGCAGTTTGGATTAAAATAGTATATTTTGTTCAACGAACACAAAGAATATGTTACACATAAGAGGCTAAGAGGCCATGGACTGACAATAGTCAGAAGAGAAATCTTGAGAAGGGCAGTGATACTGTTGATAAATAATAACTTAGAATTTGTATGAAGGAAAACCAAGTAACCACTGTCTGGTCTATGAAACAAGTTGCCTAATCATCAACTGACCAATTGACCTGATGACCAAATCTACCCCGCAAGGAACACCATTGAAGGCCCAAACACCAGTTGCAGCTTCAGCTCTAGCTGCATTACAAAAAAAAGAAGAAAAGGATACTGTAATATACATCTTGGTGCCATTGGGGAAGAAATTGCGCAGCCACCTTCCAACCTACAAACTGTTCCAATCACATCTCCAAGTCTTCAAGGTCAGGCAGTGGGAACCGAAGGAGAGCTGCAATCCCAGTAATAGTTGCCAGTTCTGGAATGAATGAAAAAGGAAGTAACTGTCAAATACAGAATCTCACATAATGAAACTAAGTTTTTGAAGCTTTTGCTATTTATCTGACATGAGGTTTCTAGGCAATGATGAAATAAGTTATGGTTTAATAATACTCACGCTCTCCTGAGACGTGTAAAGATGAAAATATATGAACAGTTCCTCCTGAATCCTTCACCGATTTGACCAGATTGACATACTTTTGCCTTGCTGCTGTATTAGCATTTCTGTCGACAAGGAAATCCTTGTTATTGAAGCTCCTTGTCTTTTTCAGCTTGATACCATTGGAAACTACCTAAGTTGGACATCTCTAATGGTACAATATGGCAGAATAAACATGTGAATTAAGCAGCCAGTGAAGAATATAAGTAACGTGATCAAAAAGCGAAGCAGAAAGAGTGGAAACGGGGACCTCCCCCCCCACACCCCCCAGGCAGAAAAGAGGGGAGGGGGAAGTTGTCTGTATCTACCTTCAATCTTTGTGACTGAAATGCTAGTATATATATTGCAACATGAACGTATTAGAGAACCAATACCGGCAATATGACATGCTTGTATTTGCATTGCAAAATGGAAGAGCATCATATTCATTGTCTCTAGCCCTCTTCAAAATTTCAGTCAATATATTTCTCCCCTGAATCTTACGTGGCTTGTGCCATTCAAAAATGTGGGATGAGCAATTTTCACTATTCAGCAAAATTGGTGTTTCTATGTCCAAGGATGGTGAAGAAACAGTCAATCATCTTATACTTCACTGTTTAGTGACAACAGCGCTCTAGTTTCTTGACTTTTCTGTTTTGGAGTTAGCTGGATGGCAACAGGTAGGGTTGTTTGTCTTTTTTCATTTTAGCAAGAGAAACATGATTCCTCTGAGAGCAGTAAAATTAATAACTCTAATCCACTGTGCACTAGTGAATATTATGGAGAGAACAGGATTAGTTGGACTCTTGAAGTGGTTGAACTTGCATTGATATCTGTTTAGTCTTTCAACTCCGTATCATTGGATGTCAGCCTTAGATAGTATTCCTTCAACTTCTTTAGTAGACTCTAATGATATTCTAAACTTCTGTACATTTTTAGGAATTGTTCCAGAATACAGCAGCATTCTCCTCTTTTTCAATAATGATTACCTGTGAAAAAAGATTTCAATCTTATCAATAGGCTTCATGCTATCCTCCCATTTTTAAATAAAAAAATTTCTCCATATGACAGCAGATGATTGTGCACAGGAATGAGTTATTTCCTAGACTTGATAATGGAATTTGCCTAGACTTGATAATGGAATTTGGAAGCATCAAACATGAAATTTAGGCTTTACAGGGGCATCTTTATGTCAAAAAACACGAAAAAAATTGATTAAGCATGTCAGCCTTTAAGATCCATATATGAGTGTGTAACGTAAATATAGCAACATAGCAACTTTTAACATCTTATGCTTAGAAAGAACATCTTAGAGCTGCGAATCTCAGCAAGGAAAAAGACAGCTGTGTGCTATTATTTGTGACTATATACAACATGATGGTAATGTAAATATATGAAAGAAATGTGTAATGGACATAACTGAGTTGAGTTCAGCGAAAATGGAGGAAACAATCCAAGTGAAAAGGAACTTTTTGTCACTCAAAAACTAACCTGAAGAGCTCATCTGTTAGGAGAAGTGTTTGGATGGCCAATCGTTCATGGGCAACCTCAACATGCTTTGGTCCATAGCATGCACGTGCAGGATCCTGCACATACCAAATGGTTCGATTAAAACATACGAAATAGCATAAGGAGATGAGCAAACAATTCAATATAGATAAAACAAGAAAATGCAAACATAGATTACAAACTTCATCATTGAAAATCTGATCCTTAGTATTAAATGAAGTAAAAGAAATGCGAAAAAAAAAGCACAATCTTTTTTCATTCTGGGAAAGAAAATACCAGTAAAAACAAGAGATCTGCACAGCACACCAGAACATACTACGGGGGAGACAAATTGCACTCCACTTAAAGGGTGAAGCATCTCCACCAAACCTAAAAGATCAGTATCCTGATCACATCTGCCTCCCCAAGGCATCCTAAATGTCACACCCATTCACATAATACAAGCAGCCAAACAACCAATACTCACCTAACTGATAACAAAGAAAACCCGTGACCTTCACTCCATAACTGGTGTCATCCTAGTAAGGAATCCTCCATCAAACCATTAAAAACCACAGGCATGTCAATATATTTTATTTTTTGATAAGTATTTCATTATATTTTATTGTTTGGGCGGACTTACGCTTGCTTGCTTTTTAGTAAAAATCACTACAGGATTTGCTATGACTTTTTACTATCTCCCGACCATTACTGAGGCTTTTGCTTCTGTTCAATATATAATGACTAAGCTAACTTTGGTTGGTTAATCCGATCAGTTCATCGAATGGTCGGCAAGTATAACGGTCCAAATGATGATCCTGCAGAATCTTTACTTCAGCAGTGCAACCTTCCCGTGGTGTCTTTGAGATATTAAGAATGGAACCTAGACGACCAATTTACCAAGGCACCAAGGCTAAAGACAATCAAAGAGGAACTTAACCTTCCCAAACAGATGGCCAACCATGTAGGAAGAGTTGAAAATGGCGGTCAATCATAAGTAACTTAACCTTCCCAAATGGGTGGCCTTCCCCACAATGTATTTCAGAGTCTAGCACCAAAGAAGATGAAGTATATAATTGGCTGCTGACAGTACGAGTAAGCATATGATGACCACCCATTTTGATGATTTGAGAAAACTGCTAACTCTTGATGACAAAAACCAATGCAGAGGTCAAGACACCCGTAAAACATCCTCAAACAAAATGTTGTCTTCAACGTTCTTGAAATTCTAAAACCAAACTAAAAGGGATAAAGAGATTAGACAAATGATATAGGACTGCAGCAACAGGGTGTCTCCGCTAGGTAGCGAGTAGAGGAAATCTATGGTTTTGAAAGTCCAAAGCAAGCAAGTAATCTATGATTTACAGCTCAAGTTCATTGAGAATACCTGCAAAACTCTTAAAGTTCAGCACCTAAAAGGTTAGGAATGCTACTACATTTCGTCCATAGCACGAGGTCAGAAGAGTACCACAAACTTGGAACATTCAATACAACTATACATTCCAGAACAACCTATAATGTCCCAACTTAAAATACAAAGGCATAACTTGAAGGAAACACAATCATAATTTATTCCAAACGTAAAAGACCATCCTATTTGTGTTCAGCACTTATTGTATCCATCACTAAGTCAAACTTTTCTCTACTGTTGCTAACCTCCTGACACGTCCTCACTCATTGCCCCGGTCGTTTTAAAACATAAAAACCAGTGCATGGCTCATCATGCACCAAAACAAAATCATCAAATTGATTTTTTTTGAAATCATATTTAAAACATATTTCACACCACATGCACATGCACATGCACATGCGAAAAAACAGGAAACTTCTACATTAATTTTTTAGTGGCCCACACACATTAACCCTTGTGCGCCAACCCAACTGTTTGTGACACATAAAGGCAGCTGCTCTTATATCCATCATGGTAGACCACACCTTCTCAACTTCACTCAGTGTGGTTGCACATCCACCTCTTTTTGCTTAGGTACCTCAGCATCATCATCATCATATGTACAAAAGAATAAACTTGCAAAAAACATATTCCTTCATAATTTTGATAGGACATTTCGTAAGACATAAAATAATCACACATTTAAAATGTCGCAAGCTTAAATATCATGAAGTAGAAACCTGAAAATGCTTACAAGAAAGGCTTATCATATAGCATATAACATGAAATCTCGTTGGACAAAATGTAACATTCTGTTTTAAAAGTAAAAAGCATAATCGTGTCTACTTATCTAGGTCCTTAACTTGAAACTCGACAAACTTCACTAGTCAACCTAGCAAACATCTTCGTAACAGCCAATCTTCTTCCATATAAAGAAGCTATACCATTTAAGCCAGGTTCGTCTTGGAAATGTTCAGTGATGAGCTTTAGGATAGGAAGAGAGATGGTTTTTGAGTTTATAATTGATAGAGAAAGGGTATATAAGGATCTATCAAATGAAGTTTGGGTTTATCTGAAAAGAGATGGTTTTTGAGTTTGTAATTGGTAGAGAAAGGGTATAAGGATCTATCAAATGAAGTTCAGGTTTTTCTTAATTAGCAAAAAAAAAAGGTTCGGGTTTTTCTTTTCAAATAAGATTACAATACTATTTTTAATGTTCTAATGGAAACCTTCTCAATATTTGCAAAGATGATTGGGAATCATCTTTCTGATGCAACAAATAATAAAGTCCCCTTTTTGAAATTTGGTTGGAATAAATAGAAAATAAACTCTTTCCTTGAAAGGCACAGGTCACAGGAAAATTCTAGGCCACAATTGTTTTGGCATTTTAAGACTAGTTTGATAGATTATTTGGTGGTGAATCGAGAACTTGCAGGTTTTGGTGCTCCGTATGCGTGAAACACTATGACAATGTTAGGAAAATAATTTCAAAAATGTTTCTTATTTTCAAAACAAATTTTTCCTCCAAATATGTTTTTAACATTAAAATCCTTCTCAATCTCCAAAAATATTTTCCATCTAATCATTGGGCTCCAGTTTCTAGGACCAAAAAAAAAACAAAAACCAAAAACCTTTCAAAAACTCATAAGCAACTCATCCCACAAAAATATTCTTTCCAAACACAGTCTTTAATTACATTACATCTCAGTAATAGAACCTGACATTTGAAAGCATGTTGAAGAAATCCTTGAGAGCTCGAACCTGAAAGAGAATGGAAGTTATCATTGTCAGGTCAAAGGATCAAGACTGGCCGAAGTATTTTCAACCAACAAAAAGTTAGAAATAAAACAAATGCTACAAGAAGAAAGGACAACTTCTTCACAGCAAAGTTGACAAGTGAAAATTGTGAACCACGTTGGGTTGTCTCCATACCTCTTGTGCTGCTTTAGTATCTTTGATCATATTCATGACATTTGGGGCATCCAAAACCTCTCTCAAACTATGCCTGTGATAACAACAAGAATTGAGGTTAGGTGGCCCCTGTCCTAGAACAAGTGTCATGAAAATGAAACGCATAGCAAGAAAAATGAATGATATCTACTTGATGTGCCAATTACAAAAAAAGACAAACAACATGAAGTACTGCATCTAGGGATCCCAATAATTGACAAAAACATGGCAAAAGAGATGCATTCTTTCAATGTATTTTCTTTTAAGTACCATTTTTTGAATTTTTTTCCAACCAAATTCACTAGTACTCTCATTCCCTTGGTTGTAGCACAATTGTCTACCTTTTCCGCCATAGATCAACCTATTCATGTTATCCCATGAAAACGTATAAGAAAAAATATCACTTGCACTATTAACCTCTTTTGCACAAATTAGAGAGATTGAAACATTACTGAAGAGGTGGACCACCATGTGGAATTGTCACAAAGAACAATAAATCATAACTGACTGATTTACTGCTCTAAGAACTGTAAACACCAGAAGCAAAGAAGATGATGATCATACTTGTATCCTGAAGTTGCATGCACAAGAACCATGCGTGACTTGTTCTCAATGATAGGTCTGAGCTGTCTTCTTTCTGCCTCCAACAATAAATGACGATGAAACTGATCCTGATATATAAATGAATACACGAATACCAAATTGTATAAACTTCTATACTGAAGACATAAGTTTCAATAAACACCACTATGATAAAAATTTAATCATATCAGTGGTCCTGACTAAATACTAAAAATGAAAAGATCATAAGACTTGTGCCAGACCTTAGTGAATCCTGGACTTGCGATCACAGCACAGCGGACAACACTGAAATCAACATATTTCAAGAAAGCCTAGACATATTGTTAAAACCGATGAGAAGAAGTCGAGCACCCGCATATTTATAAAGCTTCTTTGAATTGGAACACTAAAATTTAAGGGAAAATATATTTTTTACCCACAAACTACATAAGTTTTTGCACTTAGCATCCTAACTACCAATTTTGACACATTGCACCCTTTAATTACAATTTTTTGACACTTTCCACCCTTTGTCAAATTTTTAGACTAAAATAACGATAATGCCCTTGACCATTTTGCATATATTGAAGATATTGTTGTCAATTTCATTAATTTCTTAAGGGTATTATTGTCAAATGGAGGGTGCAAAAATATTTAAATAATAGTAGTTGGAGGGTGTAATGTGAAATGGGGTAGTTTGGGGTGCAATGTCTTAAAAATGGTAGTCTGGGGTGCAATGTGTAACTACCCGGTAGTTTTGTGGGTGAAAAGTGTATTTTCACCAAAATTCAAAACTAAATTATTCTGTTAGTCCTTATGGTTTGCACTCCTCTAGTTTAGTCCCTAAGGTAAGTTTTTTCCAATGGAGATCCATAGGGTAGGGACCATTTCCCAACTTAGTCTTTCTGTCCACCTTACTAACAGAATTATTGATATGGCTAACGGTGATAATAAAAAATTCAAATAAATTATTAAAATATTAATTAAAAATGAATTAGAAAAAATAAACATATTAATTAATTGAGAAAAATACCAAAAAAAATTCTGGAAAAAGGCATGAGCCTCCACCCCTGGAAGAAAAATATTAAATATTAAATAAATAATTGTAAAATACAAAAGAAAGAGACAAAAAATTGAAATATATTGTGAAATCAAAAGAAAAATACACAAAAATAGAGAAAAAATTCTAAAAAAGTTATTTTTTGAAACAAAATATCAACCACAGAAATTTAAATGAATAAGAAAAAAAATACAAAAGAAGAGACAAAAAATTGGAATAAAATCCTTAAGAGGAAATTTTTTACTATAAAAATTTTCTTTTTTTTTGTTATTTATTTTGTTTCTAGATATGCTATTTCAATTTTTCAGTACATTTTAATTTCGTTGTTAGGTTTTTAAATTTGAGCCTTTTGTAAAAGTTGGAGACCTTTTTATCATTTTATTTTTGTAGACTCTCTTTTTTTTTTCTTTTTTTCTTTCTTTTTTTTTTTGCTTTTTATTTTCTTGTTGGGGATTTTATTTCAATTTTTTGTGTCTTTGTTTTTTATTTTGTAGTTATTAATTTAAATTATGAAGTTACAAATTTTTTCAAGAATTTGAGGGTCATACCTTTTTCATATTTTTTGCATTTTTCTGTATTTTTCTCATTTGATTTGCATTTTTAAAATTTATTTCGATTGTCTCTCTCTTTCTCTTATATTTTCCAGTTATTTATTTCATATTTTTATATTTTTTCAAGGGATGGAGGATCAGACCTTTTTGTAGAATTCTTTTAGTATTTTTTTTGTCTTTTTCTCATTTAGTTAGTATCTTTTAATTTTTTATTGTCACCGTTAGCCACATCAGCAATTTCATTAGATTTCATTAGTAAGGTAGACGGAAGGACTAACTTCGGAAAAGGTCTCTACCCTAGGCATATGCATGGGAAAAAACTTTTCCTAAGGACAAAACTGGGAAAAGTTTAAACCACAGACTATCAGAGCAATTTAACCAAAATTTTAAATGGAAAAACGTATGCTGATGGGACTATGAGGAAGGGTATCACAACTAAGACTGAACTAACCTGTAGTACATTCTCAAAGAACTTATTCAGAGCCTGCAGAAGACAGAAGGATTCAATTCAAATCATGGAGTCGCAAGTTCTTAGAAGTACAACCTATTAATTGTCTGGAACGACAATTTAAAAAGAAACACAGTGAATTCAAAGAATAAATTCTTAAAACGTGAATAACCTACCGACTCATAACCAGCAATAGCAGGTCCATGCTTTCGTGGAATTGATGTTTCTATTCGCGAACGAGTAACTGTCACACTGTTAAACATTTTATCATGGATCATAAGTTAGATAAAGACTTAACGAAATCCCTCTACCTAACTAAGCTTTATATCAACCAAAGGTAGTTTCACTCGATCCTTTAGCAGGATTGCTCAGTTTTGCTTTAAATGCACTAATTTCAGTTTCTAAGGCCGTATGAACACTTGATTTTGAGCCAATAAACGCTGATTTTTTAGAGAACCAATGAACCCCCCCCCCCCCCCTCTCTCTTCTCCCCTCCCCTCCCCAAAAAAATAAATAAATAAAGCCAGAAAGACAATACATCCTTCTATAAAACAGACATCAGTTAGACTGGCCATGGGCAGGTGCTCATGAATGACTATCCTCTTTTTTTTTGACAAGGATAACTTTATTTAGGAACCAAGAAAGGTGATAGTACAAAAGAGCTATACTGAAGCACCTAGGCCATACAAGCTACAAAACTAATGAAATCAGAAAAATCCGAGAAAGGAGAGCCTAGCACAACATTGGCCATAAAAAAAGAGAACTAATCAGCTTGCCCTTCAACCCTTCAAAGACGAAAAAGTGTCATTGAAACATCTATCATTCCTCTCCCTCCAAATAACCCACCAAATGCACAAAGGGATCATATTCCACACAACCGAAGCAAGGGGGTCAACAAACTTCTCTTCTAACCATACAACACATCAATCACCCTAGATGGCATAACCCAATAATAGTTCATAATGCTAAACACATGATACCAAAAATCCCTAGCAACTGTACAATGAAGGAGGATATGATCCACAGATTCTCCACTACATCTACAAAGGAAGTACCAATCAAGTAAACAAAGACCCCTCCTTGTAAGATTGTCGATGGTCAAAACTCTCCCATGGGCAGCCTCCCACACAAAAAAGGAAACTCTCATAAGGACGAAGGAACTCCAAATCTGCCGCCACGGAAAAGGAACACTAGGATTGCAAGAAAGAATCCCATACATCGATTTCACAAAGAATTTTCCAGATTTGGATCCCTCCCAACACATCTTATCTCAACCCCACTTCTAAGGGCCTTGGGATGAAGTAACGAGAAGAAGGCCGAAAAAATCTCCAACTCCCAATCATTAGCCGCCCTAAAAAACCGAATATTCCAAGCCCCCCCCAGAATTCACATCCCAATAGTCCGCCACCATAGCATCTTTATCTCTAGCTATGGCAAAAAGAAGCGGGAACACGTCTCAAGGGTCTCCCCGCACCAACGATCACTCCAAAAATGAACTCTGCTACCACAACCCACCACAAAACAGATGTTCTCGCTGAAGGTATTCCACCCATTGCTAATGAACCTCCATAGACTAACTCCATAAGAACCTCCACTCAGGAGGGTCCTCCACCCACCCGCCACACTCCCATACTTCTCCAAAACAACACTCCTCAAACTATTATGTTCAAAAGCAAAGCGCCACAACCACTTCTCAAGCAAAGCCTTGTTGAAAGTGGACAGCAGCCTAATACCCAACCCTCCATTCCTAATAGGGCAGCACACCTTATCCCACTTGAGAAGATGGAACTTATGCTCATTTTTGTCTCTACCCCATAGAAAGTCCCTCTGTAACTTCTCCAATCTGCAAGCTATGGAAGAGGGAAGAGGGAAAAGACGCAAAAAGCAAGTCGGGAGATTAGCAAGAGTGGATTTGATCAAGGTAACTCTACCACCTTTCGAGAGATAACATCGCTTCCACCTAGCCAACCTTCTCTCCGTACGTTCAAATGATGCCATCCCAAATGTGAATACTTTTAAAACGGGCTCCCAAAAGAAAACCGAGATAAATGATAGGGAGGGAGGAAACTCTACAACCCATAATTCCAGCCAAGTCTCAAACATTGCCAACCACACCAATGGGAATAATTTCAGATTTCGATAGATTGATCTTAAGCCTGGACACCACCTCAAAGCAAAGAAGAAGGCACCGAAGATTGTGAAACTGGTTCTCCTCGTCCCCACACAAGATAAGAGTATCATCTGCAAAAAGCAAATGAGAAATACACACCCCACCATACTCTCCTCTATCAACATTGAAACCCTCAATGGCACCAATCGAGACTAACTTATTCAGCATCCTACTAAGAGCCTCCATAACAATAACAAACGGAAAAGGCGAAAGGGGATCACCTTGGTGCAAACCACGAGTGCCACCAAAAAGGCCTTCGAGAGTGCCATTCACAATAACAGAGTATCTCATGGTAGAGATGCAAAACTCGATCCATTTACACCACTTGACCCCGAAACCACCATCTTCTCAACATGTATAGAAGAAACTCCAGTTAACATGATCATAGGCTTGATGAACGTCTAGTTTGCAGAGCATTCCAGGTAAATTAGAACGCAACCTAGAATCGATGCTTTCATTAACAATAAGAAATCCAAAATTCGTCTTCCCCTCACAAAGGCACTTTGGGAAGGAGATATAATTTTATCCATGACCAACTTCAGCCTATTGGCCAACACCTTGGCCAAAATTTTGTAGACTCCTCCCACCAAGCTAATAAGGCGAAAGTCCTTTAATTCAACCGCTTGCTTCTTGGGAATTAAGACAATGAAAGTGGCATTGAGACTTCTGACAAATTTCCCACCTGTGAAACTCTTGAAAGTAGAGAGTACATCGCCCTTAATAATATCCCAACAGGATTGATAAAAGGCCAAGAAGAAACCGTCCGGACCTAGAGCTTTATCACCATTAAGACTTCGCACAACTCCCGTCACCTCATCCTCATCAAAGGGTCTTTCAAACCATTCTGCTTCCTCTCCCAAGATCAAGTCAAAACCCCAAGTCATCCAGCAAAGGTCTCCAAGAGTGAGGCTCCTTATATAAGGAGTTGTAAATCTAACAATCACATCAGAAATATGAACCGGGTCTCCACGCCCTCGACCACTCCCAACGAAGAAATAGAATTCACCTTCCTATTGAGTTGGCCACCCGGTGAAAAAATTTAGTGCATCTATCGCCATCTTTGAGCACAAAGCTCTAGATTTCTGCCTCCAACTAATCTCCTCCTATCAATCAAAAGATTCACCTCTCCAGATATATTCAACTTTCGAACTTTTCCTTCATCATCAATCAGCCCTTCCTCATCCAAAACCTCCAAAGAAGAGAGCTCCTGGAGTAACAAAGCCTTTGTAATGGCCACATCCCCAAAGACTTCACAATTCCAAATCTTGATAGCCCGCTTTAAAGCCTTCAATTTAGAGTCAAGCACGAAGCTTGGAGACCCGAAAAAACATATGACCTCCACCACATCCCTACTCTTTCCACAAACCCATCTGCCTTAAGCCACATATTCTCAAACCTAAAAGGCTTCTTACCTCTTCCCATCAAACCACACTCCAAGGAAATCGGAAAATGATCTAAATACAATCTTGGCAACCTTTTCTAAAAAACATCTGGGAACAAAGACTCCTAACTTGGGCTGAAGAGAAAACCTTTTGGATTCTAGGATGTTTTTTAGAAAACATCCTAGAATCCAAAAGTAGCCCTTTTATACACTTCAACTTTCAAAATTCAAGACCAAAAGTTTTTCTCCATGGCAATCAAGAGCATCAAAATAGCTTCCTTCTAATGCCTAATGATTGAGACATAACTATTCAGAAAACTGCATGACAGCTGATATACCATTGGCCATTTGATCACATCTCAGCCAAAACTTATAAATTTTGAATGCTACAAGACTTTGTTGAAATACACATCTTAGCCTTTACACTGGAGAAAGAAAAAAAAAATCTAAAATGAAAACGAAAACGAAACAAAGCATTCCCTCAAATTGGTAACAAGATGATGATGTATGCCTGTTCAAAGTTTGACTACTAATCTTCACAAAGGCAAACCATACTAAAGTCACCTCAACATGTCTAGAAGTTCCCTTAGTCTTAGTTCCACATCGATTCCTTGCTATCACAGGGTATATCCAAGTCCAACAGGATTTACATGTCTTAGTTAATGTCCGAAAGGAACTACAACTGCAACCCAAAACTAAGCGTAAATTCAAACAAGATATAGCCATTGCTCGTAACAACAAAAGAACTGACTTAGAGAGAAAAAGGGCATGGGTAAGCCAAGACTAACAGATAATTAGGTTGTTGTCTACAAAGCTGCCACAGTCCTTTCCACAGTTCTAAGAACATCAAGAGATTTTTCTTTAAAGCAGCCATTAGCCTGATCCCTTGGGATGAAAAATGCCTATTTCACCTAAATAGTTGGTCTGTGGCTTACACGTCAAAACTTAATGACAACACTACCTTATAGCATATATTGAAAGATTCTATATGAATCATATCACATGACCTCCAGCATACCTTTTACCAACAAGGAAGACATGGGCTAATCCCTCTTGCATTAAAACCACAGCTAAATCAGCACTTGCAGAAGGATCTGAAAAGTATAGAGAAAGCATTATTTTAGTAAAGAGACAGTACCCCATGCAGTTGGACACAGACTCTTTCAATAGTCGATTCAGTTTAAAATCACCATTCGGGAAAACTGAAAATATATTCAATCCTATAGGCTTGAAAGACAGTGTGTGGGCCGTCTTATCTACCACATACTTTTTCATGAGTCAATAACATGTAGAGACATATTTAATTATGTAAATACCAGAAACAAAAAGTAGACATCCATCAACTAGACCCATAGTATATGGGCTATTTTAGGGGCCCATCAGTCTTATTTCACATCCAGATAGCATATTTAATTTTCAAATGTAGTTTTTCTTAAGTCAAAGCCCCGAAATAACCAGGAGCAATACTTCCAAAATAAATCCTTCTTAACTTCTTACTTTATAGCAGAGTGAAACCACAATTATCCCCACTTTACCCTCTCTCTGTGCCAAAATATTAAAAGATAACTAGACAATTGTTGACCTAGCATTGAGCCTAAATAGTAGTAACAAGCAACTCTACTAGAATTCGTCTCTAAAACATTATTCTCAAGACCCATAGTATATGGGCTATTTTAGTGGCCCATCAGTCTTATTTCACATCCAGATAGCATATTGAATTTTCAAATGTAGTTTTTCTGAGTTCAAAGCCCCGAAATAACCGGGAGCAATACTTCTGAAATAAATCCTTCTTACATTCTTTCTTTGTAGCAGAGTGAAACCACAATTATCCCCATTTTACCCTCTCTGACAAAATATTAAAAGATAACTAGACAATTGTCGACCTAGCATTGAGCCTAAATAGTAACAAGCGAGTCTACTAGAATTAGTCCCTAAAACATTATTCTCAAGTTCCAGCACTATTGCAATGGTCAAATCAGTCCTTCAAAAACACCTCCTCCAGTAATGAGCTCTAAATGTCCTTCACTTGTAAAATCTCAAAATCATGACTTTTCCTAAAATCCTAGAGCCCCGAACAACAAAGCAGCCTTAGATCTATCAATCTATCCTGTATGAGTCAACTACAGTATTCCTAATCAGTTCGCAAAAAATCTAATGTGCTTCAAAGTAACATAACTCCAGCCAAGCAAATGAGCATTAAGGCTCTAAACCATGTAAGATTCTCATCATCTGGACATGGTATTTAAGCACATTTTTTTAGGTGCTCCAGAGAAAAACCTGCTCCTTTACCCAGCAAGCAAGAAAACATGCATTCCCTTAGAACAAGAGCAGGGAAAAGTTTGGACTTAACTGGCAAAAACACCACATATATCATATTTAATGCAAACTCCACTATTCATCAGTGACCTCTGGTGCTGCTAAAGCTGAAAATGCTTCGCCTCTAGTTTTCTTAAGATAAGGCCACTAGTAGATGTCTCAGGATCCAATGCAAGCAAATCTTTATGGTCCACCCCTCAGCATGTTTGCAAACATGTGCACTTCTTCAAACTTCAAGGATTTAAGTCTGTACACCATAGAGGATATTATATAGCTATTCAACTTCACCTAAATTGTATTTTTGTTCTTCTGTATTTTTTTTTTTTTTTTTTGTCGGAAAGGCAAGTACTCACACACCAACATGAGATTAAGGCCATGATCTCCCTCTGCACCTCTTATTCTTTGTTTTGTTTTCTGTTTGTTTTTTGGGAGGGCAGAGAGAGAAGGATGGAGAAGGGCTATCATGTTGTTCACAGACCATTGGGTTCACAACAGAGTCCTAAAAGTGACTATTTTCTGGCTTCAGAGCACATATCACATTGCGAAGAATCTCAACCAAGAGATATCAACTCCAGACATCCAAATAATATCTTTGCATGCTCTCAGTCCAAAAATATCTTTAACTCCTAGTGTTAACCAATGAATACCACATACCAGAGGCCCGATGAAGTCCATCTAATGCCAGTGCATCCCAAACATCCTACAATGGAAGATAGATAACACGCGAAACTCAGCAGTAGCAAGCAATGATATTAGACACAATCAGGCACAAAAAGCAAAAACAATAGAGCTCAAAATGGCAATAGGGTTCAGGTTGCAAGCTTTCACAAGGATGCGAAAAAGAACTGAAACCCAAAATGAAGAAATCAACTTTCAAATTGGAGCTGAATATATAAAGCCAGAACAGATAATAAGCGCAAATAAGAAAAAAAGGTATAATTATATATAAGAATTAACTTCATAAACGAATGCCAAAAAATTTAGAAAGGATTATATCAGGAATGCCCATTTCCTCATTCCAAGGAGGAAGTATAAGTAAGCTCCCTCAATCTCCCTCAGACAGCACTCTGCCTACAAGTATAGGCAGCACAAGGTGTTCTCATGAGTTCAAGTCCCTCAGGGAGTACAAATCATTTAACAACAAGTACACATAACTATGAATTGGTAGCAACAACATGTACGCAAATACATCTATTCCCAGCTACGGCAAAAGAAAGAAGATACTTTTCGATCTAGAAGCTGCTAAAAGAACTAGAAATGCTATACTTTATAAGTAAGATAATAATAGAGGTGAAAAAGTAATAGAACTCATGTCCTCTACACCTCCAACATCAGATTATGGCAACCATTAATTCTAGTAGCATTTGTTTGCCCAATATTTCAGGGTATCAAAATTTCGAGCAAGTCAAACACACTTCAAAATTTCCAACATCTACACAAACACACTCCAAAATTTTCATAAACCCCAATAAACTTCAATATCTAAAAGATTCCTAAAATTTTGGGAATATTCCCTGAAAATTTTGGCAAACAAACACCACCGATGTTTTCCTAACAGAAGCTAAATAATTCTTTAAGACAAGCTCACAAGAGCTACATGCAGATATTCAATTAGGTCAACAGTGCCTATCACTAGGCATTACTTTGAATAAAAAACCATGTTATTGAAACAGTTACCAGGCTCTAACTAATATAAACTTTACGCCAATACTGCCTGTAGAAATCAAAAGGTGTCCACATTTCGTACAAACAGAATGTCAGTGATAATAAACCAATCTAAAGAGATATTGATAATACATCCTATATTGTATTGTGTAATCTGGACAGCAAAAGCAGCAACTGTACAAATATAAAGGCTTCAAACAAATAACGAGAAAACACACCTTTCTTAACACAAAAGGTCGATGAAGCTCAAGTTCTAAAGTATGGAATGCCCCTATCTGCAATAAAGTGTGCAAAGCATGAGTCGCAATTGTACATTTATAGGTAGAGCATTTACTTTGGACTGCAATTACCTTTACGTACTCATTCTCCAGAATGTTCTTTCCACGTATACGCAAAACAGACCCCAAGGTGTCATAATCCGCAATCTGAAAGCATATGAGAAAATGTAAAACAAAAATTAATCCACAAGCACCTTCAGACAATTTAGAGGATGACAACATAATTACAGCTTGTGCCCTCTGATGTCAATGTTGAAATTAAAGTACTGAGCAAGCATGCATGTGAATAAATCCGTAGGTGCAAATATTTTTGAACAACCATCTTATTAATGTAGCCTTCCCACAGAATCATGCAAGATAACAGCTCAAACTATATAACACCTACACAAACAAACAAAAAATGTGCATAAATAAAAGCCAAGACCAATTCTATGAATAACAACTAATACAATGAAATGTTCAACTAGGGTTGGACGTGACATGCCAAACTGGTGGCATACCATACCATATCATGCTGAACGCTCACAAAAGCTGTGGCCTTCCACAATATTGGACCTTCCCCTAGAATCTAGGAAAATTTCCATTAGATAACTGAGCCCTTTTTCTCCATGGCATATGATTTGCAATTATCTAAATACCATTAGACTCAATATGGCCTTCTAAAAATATAGTTAAAAGTTCCCAAGTACATCAAAAGTTTTAAACTTGTGAAACATGATTGAATTATTTTTGTAATATGATAATCTTCCCTTTCTCTGGTGGTGTGTGCCCTAGGTGAGGGGATCTTGGGTTGGGGGGGGGGGGGGCAATGGGGAGAGCTGCAGTGTTGTGATTAAGCCTATGTTTGCAAACTAAAATTTTCTGAAAATTTTGGGAATGTTGTAAAAATTGAGATGGATGAGAGTTTTATTGGATTTTGAGAGAAAATAGTGAAAAATAGAATTTTATGGGAGTTGGTGAAAAAGTGAAGAGAGAGATGATTTGAGTGAATTTTTTGTGTTTATTGTAATGGAAAAAGATGATTTGATGGGAAGAGAGAAATTATGTCGAAGTTAATCATGTTTGTGTAAGTATAATTCTTGGTCGCATAATAAGCTCTCTTCTATCATACTCAAATACAATACTGAATTAACATGTAAAATTATAAAAAGCTTTTCATCCATATCACAAAAAGATAAAGAATATCATGGCAACAAGCATGATTGGAGTTAGGATTCCTAGTCGAGCCAAGTACTGAATGTTCAAAGTCGGTCATTTAATATTTTCCCAAAAAGAGCGAGCTAGAGGTTATCGAAAGACTACATTTTTCGTTCAATTTATATATCAAACAAGCTCGAGCTTCTTCACAAGCTTCTTGATTAATTATTCTTTCATACAAAATAAACTTTATTACTAACGTCTTATATATTTTCATTGGTCCTTACTAATGCAAAGTTATTATAATTATTGTTGAATTATAGTGTTCCACTCACTAAGAAACTACCTTTATGAGCCCTAAAAAGTTAAATTGACTCGTCCTTTCCTTAAAGCAAAACAAAGTAATGGTTTAAGGATAATATCTTGTGCTATTTTGGCATTTTATGATTTCATCCACAAAATCAGACAAACAAATTGAGGCTTATATAAATACTTCCTACAAATCACAACAATCTAAGTCACATTGATTGCATTAGAAAGATGATTTATCCCATTCATCTTTTTGGATATCCAGAAGGTTTTCATTAGAACCTTACCAATAATGTCACAAAAATTAATAAAAAAGAATTCCTATGAGCTTGAACAAGATTACATGAGCTGAGCAAAGTTAATACAATTTAGGCTCTTTTAGTAAAGAGCTTTAACTTTTGTTCAAGCTTGATTCCTCTAATAAAAGAACAGAACCTGAGTGAGTATATACAAATCAAGCTCGAGCTTTTAATGAACAACTCAGTTTACAGTATTTCACCGCCATATACAGTTGTTCATCTCGAAATTATTATCTACCCTCGGCCCAACTACAACATGAATTTCAGTACAAAGCTTCAGCACTCCTCCTCCTTATATAGATTGCTAACACAAACTACGAACTTCATCAAAAGCAAAAAACTGGAGCATGCATAAAACTGTTCGAATAGCTATGTGGAATTGCCGGCATCCTCAACAGCTCAGTCTACTTGAGCAAGATTACTTAAACCTCCTCCAGATATGTCATTGTTGTGCCATGCTGCTCCAACTTCTAAAGTAATTTCCCCACTTACTAAGACAACACAAAATGATCTAGATATGATGAGAGAGAGGACAAGGACCATTAATCTACCGAGGCAACAGCGATTAAAAGAAGAAAAAAAAAATCAACAGTCTTAAACTTGTCATACCTCCTCAACTTTTATTTCCAACTTCAACTTAACACGCTCTGCATCTCTTCCACCAGAAGCCACTTCTCTTAGAACTTTCCTATTTCAGAATGCACGTAGTCATTATGAAACATGCTATTGACACGCATATAAAACATATTACATTGAAATTAGAAACATTGTTATAACGCCCTACTCCAAGGGAATTCATAAATGTGAGGTATTTTCTTTTTTCTTGCAGAAACAAATTAGAAACATACTTCAACATAAAATAATTTAATTAAAATCTCCTAAAGAAAAATAGAAATAGAGACTACTACCTCACAGTGACAGCCATAACAGAATCTCCGGGCGCTATTAAATTATAAGCATACCATAGATCATCCGAATCCACCGGTACCATCTGAATTGAAAAATGCCCCGAAGTGTATTCAAGGTCCCATGTTAGCCCAAGCAACACAGTTCCACGAAAAAATCGACATAACAAATAAAATCACAACACGCCTAAAAAGTTCTGAATCTCCGAAATTCCAAAGATGAAGAAGAATAAGAAATAAAAGTAAATTAGAGGTATAAGTACCTTAACGCTACCAGGTCCATCGGGAACAAGGTCTTTGCGAACGATCTTCATGGTGGTGAGGAAACGTGTGTTTTCCTTTTTTCGTGACTCGAATTTACTTCTCTATTCTCTGACGAACAGTATGGCACATAGGGAACTTTGCTTGCGAAAACTGAACCGCCTCGTACAACTGGGTGGGACATGGACATTTTATACCCGCTCAACGTCGGGTAAAACGGAATCGACCCGAGGGGTACTTTGGGTTTGCTATCTTGTTTGATAAACGGCTATTATATTTTCGAGTATTCAAAAGACGATGGTGCTAGAAAAAAAAAATGAGACAAAATGGGCAGAAGCGAGCTCAATGCAAATCCGTATAGGCCTCGCTTGAGGGCCTGAAGATAAGATACAACAAGTGGTAGAACTAGGATTGTTATGTCCTTTCAGGACAGTAAAAGATTTGAATGGAATTAATTTCCTCATACTCATTCTGCTCTATTACTGCTAGAAAGAAAATTTTATTCTGTCAACTTCAACGTAGAGATATATTATAAAATAAAATAAAAAACACAAAAACTTCATCAAAGTTTTACATTTCAGTGAGACCCAAAGATATTTCGAGTATTGAAATCAATTTGAATTGTGATTTAGCTATGCATTGAGGTCAATTTTGAGTAAATTTTGGCCAAAAGATAAGGTTATGACATCATGTGGAGAAATTCGGCTGCAACAACGAGCCAACCTAAGATAGAATTCTGTTAGGGTTAAGACAAAACTTGGTTGCCTTTCATGCCTTTTATGAGATTCAGATCTGATCTCTGAGAATTTCGGCTGACATTAGAAGGCAAAATATATTATAGGGAAAATGATAGTTAACATCAAAAAAAGATATTTTTCAACTTTAGGTTAAAACAATGTTGTCTAATGAGTTGAAACTATCTTGTTTCATATTAAAATTCAGCTGCCATTGTGGATAATAAGTTAGAGATAATATCAGGCTGACAAATAAGTTAAAGGAGAAATGATTAGGGTGAATTTCGGCCATTAGCATAAAAATGAGGAATTGGATGGATTCAAGCTAAAATCTAGATGTCTAATGAGCCAAGGTGAGTTCGTTTTGCTTGAAATTCAGCTGAGATGATGAGATCAATCGGGAATTGATCTCAGGTTGCCGAACACATGAAATAAAAGTTTGCATCATGTGAATTTAAGTCAAGGTTAAAAGGAGAAAAAGTTTGGAGTTTAGAAAAAACGGGCTGCCTAATGAACCAAATCTAGCTTAGTTTATATTGAATTTCGGCTAGCTACCATTTTGGATGAGAAGTTTGGATTCAAGATATGGCATAATTTTGGCTGCCATTTGTGGACAAAGTAAGCTTAAAATTTAGGAAATTTTGGCTGTGAAAAGAGGAAGAGACGAAATTGGCTTGATTCACAAAAAACTGCCTGCCTTATAAGCCAAAAATCCTATTTTGTTTCAATGATGACTTTGATTGCGTAACAAATCAATTTAGCTTTGTTTTCTCTAAATTTCGATTGAACCTTGGCTATAAATAGGAAGAGGGTGTGGAGAAGAAATTTTGTTCATAGCAAAGCAAATTAAAGGTAGTTAGAGTGACATCAGAGTGAGTGAGTGAAAGCTAAAGTGTAAAGATGAACTTGAGATTTTTAGGTTAGCTCTTTGAAAAGTCTTCCATATTTTGAGTTCTATTCGGTTCAAATGCTTAGGAACATGTCTAGGATGAAGCATATGGAAGTATATGTTGATGATATATTTTAGAAGTTAGTGGAAACACATGAACCGAATGATGGTTTCAAGAAGCCAATGTTGGAGAGGAGCTCGAATTTCAAACATTCTACATCTGGACGCTCATGGTCTGTTACACCCCCGAGGCTTGAATTACAACCAAAATGGATCAAAGCCTTTTCAAGCCAGCTACGGTTGTTATTAACGTTGTGATGGCCTTGGGTTTGAGTACATCTTTGCATTATTATACTCCATTATTCATTAAGTAGAACGTCTTCTTGATGTTCTCCATTTGTTGGACACAGATTATTGTATCCAACCAAATAGAGATAGCCTCTATATGTTATTTGTTTCATTTGTTGGAAAATGAAAATGTTTGATCGAAAGGAAGTCACCTCTAGGTTGTTAAATCTAGGAGGCAACCGGTCTCTATTATTGCTTTTGTTCAATCTGAATAATTGTGTAAGTTATTCTTGATATGCATATTCCTATTTATAGAGCAATATAATTGTTTGGGAAGAGTTGCAACTATTTTAAGCATTGCAACTCTTCCATATTATCCGGTAACTTCCATAGAGACATCATTACAGAGCAATGCCTCTATTCAGGGTGATCTAATGGCTTGATCACCCTATGCACCGAATGAGTGCAATGGTTCAACATCTCCCTCTTGATTATGTCATTAGTTGTGATATGTAACTTAAACTAAAAACTTTCAGCATTTCATCTATCGTAAATAACATATTGACTCTAGATAAATAATTAATAATATTATATTTATCTAAGTTCACCTTTTTACTATATATTGATCCAATATATTGGAGTACAACCTAAATAAAATAAAACTAATCTAAGTAGTAATATAGAGAATGAAAGAAAATACAAACAAGTGCAACAAATAAATGGAGATAAGGATAGAGAGATGACACCGTGTTTTTAGGTGGTTCGGCCAACACTTGCTACGTCCACCCCCAAGGCTATTGACTTCCTTGGGCTTCCTTCACTATTTTCCACAAGCTTCACGGAAGTAACCTTTACAAAGTGTTTTCGAGCTTACACTTTAACTCACTCTCTCAAATCCTCACAACCTAGAGGATTTCTTCTACACAACTAGTAGGACAAGTGTTTTTCCAAACACTCACGTGTTTTTCAAGATGGGTACAAAGAGAATCTTAGTAAATCTTTAAGCTGAATAAACAAGTGTGAGGTACAGAGGTGTGCAAAGAGACAAGATTTGCAAGAGAGCTACAGTATTTGCAGGTGGGAGTACGAGCTTTCTTGGATGGTGGAGCTAAAGCTTTTTCTCTCTCTAGAAATTAGGGCAAGTGTTAATGGCGCAAATCTCTTCTATTTAAAGCTTCTAGGGCACCAAGGGTCTTCTTGTAAAGCTTGAGTGCCGTTGGAGGTCATTTGAGACATTTGGATGCCTTTTTGAATAAGTTGACGTTGCTCACTGCAAAATAAGACAATGTGCTGACACATGTGGTATGTGCTGACACATTTTTGCCAAGTCTCGGGTGTTAGTTCAATGTGTCGACAGTCAATGTGTCACACTTCCATACTTAGCCAAAAATTCATTTTGAATGGCTTGGAGAGCAAACTTTCGGGAGTTAGAATGTGTCGACTCAAAGGAATGGCAAATTTCCAATAACTTAGGGTCAATGTGGATCCAGTTGTTCTTTAACCTATCCCAATTCAATCATTCTCAAACCATTTACAATGAAAAGATGATCACTACAATAAGATCAAGTAGCTTATTTTTAAAGAGAGAAACAATGATACTCAAAAATCCTCACTCCACTCTATCTTGAATATAATAGTAATTTACGTCAATGTGTTTGCCCTTGGAAACTTTAAGCTCCACTTTTTATAAAAGAGATTGTAGTATTTGAATTGTCACAAAACACATTGACTGGTCTGGCAAGTATACCTAATGTTAAACTTTCCACGAATCGTTTAATCCAGACTGCATTACTTACTGTTGTGCTGCATGATATATATTAAGCTTCCTTGGTGGATTTTGCAATACAATCCTATTTCTTGCTTAACTATGAAACAGTTGTACCACCAAACAAGAAAAGATAACCACTTGTAGATTTTCTATCATCGAGATCACCAGCGAAATCGGCATCTGCATAACTTTTATTTCTAGATCATTTATACTAAAACACAAACTTAACTTTTTGGTGCCTTGAAGATATCTAAATATCCTTTTTACTGCTTGCAAATGAGCATTTCTAGGATTGGATTTATATCTACTTACCAATCCTAATGCATGACAAATATCAAGTCTTGTTGTAGTCATTGCATAATGGCTTCCAACTGCCTGAGCATATGGAATGTTTTTCATTTCATTTATTTCTTCATTAGTTTGTGGACACATCTTTTTACTTAAATTTGATCCTTTACTTATTGATGTGCTCAATGGTTTGCAATTATGCATCTCAAATTTTTTAAGCACCTTTTCTAAATGGCATATGATTTATCATGTTGTTCACAGACCATTGGGTTCACAACAGAGTCCTAAAAGTGACTATTTTCTGGCTTCAGAGCACATATCACATTGCGAAGAATCTCAACCAAGAGATATCAACTCCAGACATCCAAATAATATCTTTGCATGCTCTCAGTCCAAAAATATCTTTAACTCCTAGTGTTAACCAATGAATACCACATACCAGAGGCCCGATGAAGTCCATCTAATGCCAGTGCATCCCAAACATCCTACAATGGAAGATAGATAACACGCGAAACTCAGCAGTAGCAAGCAATGATATTAGACACAATCAGGCACAAAAAGCAAAAACAATAGAGCTCAAAATGGCAATAGGGTTCAGGTTGCAAGCTTTCACAAGGATGCGAAAAAGAACTGAAACCCAAAATGAAGAAATCAACTTTCAAATTGGAGCTGAATATATAAAGCCAGAACAGATAATAAGCGCAAATAAGAAAAAAAGGTATAATTATATATAAGAATTAACTTCATAAACGAATGCCAAAAAATTTAGAAAGGATTATATCAGGAATGCCCATTTCCTCATTCCAAGGAGGAAGTATAAGTAAGCTCCCTCAATCTCCCTCAGACAGCACTCTGCCTACAAGTATAGGCAGCACAAGGTGTTCTCATGAGTTCAAGTCCCTCAGGGAGTACAAATCATTTAACAACAAGTACACATAACTATGAATTGGTAGCAACAACATGTACGCAAATACATCTATTCCCAGCTACGGCAAAAGAAAGAAGATACTTTTCGATCTAGAAGCTGCTAAAAGAACTAGAAATGCTATACTTTATAAGTAAGATAATAATAGAGGTGAAAAAGTAATAGAACTCATGTCCTCTACACCTCCAACATCAGATTATGGCAACCATTAATTCTAGTAGCATTTGTTTGCCCAATATTTCAGGGTATCAAAATTTCGAGCAAGTCAAACACACTTCAAAATTTCCAACATCTACACAAACACACTCCAAAAGTTTCATAAACCCCAATAAACTTCAATATCTAAAAGATTTCCAAAATTTTGGGAATATTCCCTAATTTTGGCAAACAAACACCACCGATGTTTTCCTAACAGAAGCTAAATAATTCTTTAAGACAAGCTCACAAGAGCTACATGCAGATATTCAATTAGGTCAACAGTGCCTATATAGGCATTACTTTGAATAAAAAACCATGTTATTGAAACAGTTACCAGGCTCTAACTAATATAAACTTTACGCCAATACTGCCTGTAGAAATCAAAAGGTGTCCACATTTCGTACAAACAGAATGTCAGTGATAATAAACCAATCTAAAGAGATATTGATAATACATCCTATATTGTATTGTGTAATCTGGACAGCAAAAGCAGCAACTGTACAAATATAAAGGCTTCAAACAAATAACGAGAAAACACACCTTTCTTAACACAAAAGGTCGATGAAGCTCAAGTTCTAAAGTATGGAATGCCCCTATCTGCAATAAAGTGTGCAAAGCATGAGTCGCAATTGTACATTTATAGGTAGAGCATTTACTTTGGACTGCAATTACCTTTACGTACTCATTCTCCAGAATGTTCTTTCCACGTATACGCAAAACAGACCCCAAGGTGTCATAATCCGCAATCTGAAAGCATATGAGAAAATGTAAAACAAAAATTAATCCACAAGCACCTTCAGACAATTTAGAGGATGACAACATAATTACAGCTTGTGCCCTCTGATGTCAATGTTGAAATTAAAGTACTGAGCAAGCATGCATGTGAATAAATCCGTAGGTGCAAATATTTTTGAACAACCATCTTATTAATGTAGCCTTCCCACAGAATCATGCAAGATAACAGCTCAAACTATATAACACCTACACAAACAAACAAAAAATGTGCATAAATAAAAGCCAAGACCAATTCTATGAATAACAACTAATACAATGAAATGTTCAACTAGGGTTGGACGTGACATGCCAAACTGGTGGCATACCATACCATATCATGCTGAACGCTCACAAAAGCTGTGGCCTTCCACAATATTGGACCTTCCCCTAGAATCTAGGAAAATTTCCATTAGATAACTGAGCCCTTTTTCTCCATGGCATATGATTTGCAATTATCTAAATACCATTAGACTCAATATGGCCTTCTAAAAATATAGTTAAAAGTTCCCAAGTACATCAAAAGTTTTAAACTTGTGAAACATGATTGAATTATTTTTGTAATATGATAATCTTCCCTTTCTCTGGTGGTGTGTGCCCTAGGTGAGGGGATCTTGGGTTGGGGGGGGGGGGCAATGGGGAGAGCTGCAGTGTTGTGATTAAGCCTATGTTTGCAAACTAAAATTTTCTGAAAATTTTGGGAATGTTAAAAATTGAGATGGATGAGAGTTTTATTGGATTTTGAGAGAAAATAGTGAAAAATAGAATTTTATGGAGTTGGTGAAAAAGTGAAGAGATGATTTGAGTGAATTTTTGTTTATTGTAATGGAAAAGATGATTTGATGGAAGAGAGAAATTATGTCGAAGTTAATCATGTTTGTGTAAGTATAATTCTTGGTCGCATAATAAGCTCTCTTCTATCATACTCAAATACAATACTGAATTAACATGTAAAATTATAAAAAGCTTTTCATCCATATCACAAAAAGATAAAGAATATCATGGCAACAAGCATGATTGGAGTTAGGATTCCTAGTCGAGCCAAGTACTGAATGTTCAAAGTCGGTCATTTAATATTTTCCCAAAAAGAGCGAGCTAGAGGTTATCGAAAGACTACATTTTTCGTTCAATTTATATATCAAACAAGCTCGAGCTTCTTCACAAGCTTCTTGATTAATTATTCTTTCATACAAAATAAACTTTATTACTAACGTCTTATATATTTTCATTGGTCCTTACTAATGCAAAGTTATTATAATTATTGTTGAATTATAGTGTTCCACTCACTAAGAAACTACCTTTATGAGCCCTAAAAAGTTAAATTGACTCGTCCTTTCCTTAAAGCAAAACAAAGTAATGGTTTAAGGATAATATCTTGTGCTATTTTGGCATTTTATGATTTCATCCACAAAATCAGACAAACAAATTGAGGCTTATATAAATACTTCCTACAAATCACAACAATCTAAGTCACATTGATTGCATTAGAAAGATGATTTATCCCATTCATCTTTTTGGATATCCAGAAGGTTTTCATTAGAACCTTACCAATAATGTCACAAAAATTAATAAAAAAGAATTCCTATGAGCTTGAACAAGATTACATGAGCTGAGCAAAGTTAATACAATTTAGGCTCTTTTAGTAAAGAGCTTTAACTTTTGTTCAAGCTTGATTCCTCTAATAAAAGAACAGAACCTGAGTGAGTATATACAAATCAAGCTCGAGCTTTTAATGAACAACTCAGTTTACAGTATTTCACCGCCATATACAGTTGTTCATCTCGAAATTATTATCTACCCTCGGCCCAACTACAACATGAATTTCAGTACAAAGCTTCAGCACTCCTCCTCCTTATATAGATTGCTAACACAAACTACGAACTTCATCAAAAGCAAAAAACTGGAGCATGCATAAAACTGTTCGAATAGCTATGTGGAATTGCCGGCATCCTCAACAGCTCAGTCTACTTGAGCAAGATTACTTAAACCTCCTCCAGATATGTCATTGTTGTGCCATGCTGCTCCAACTTCTAAAGTAATTTCCCCACTTACTAAGACAACACAAAATGATCTAGATATGATGAGAGAGAGGACAAGGACCATTAATCTACCGAGGCAACAGCGATTAAAAGAAGAAAAAAAAAATCAACAGTCTTAAACTTGTCATACCTCCTCAACTTTTATTTCCAACTTCAACTTAACACGCTCTGCATCTCTTCCACCAGAAGCCACTTCTCTTAGAACTTTCCTATTTCAGAATGCACGTAGTCATTATGAAACATGCTATTGACACGCATATAAAACATATTACATTGAAATTAGAAACATTGTTATAACGCCCTACTCCAAGGGAATTCATAAATGTGAGGTATTTTCTTTTTTCTTGCAGAAACAAATTAGAAACATACTTCAACATAAAATAATTTAATTAAAATCTCCTAAAGAAAAATAGAAATAGAGACTACTACCTCACAGTGACAGCCATAACAGAATCTCCGGGCGCTATTAAATTATAAGCATACCATAGATCATCCGAATCCACCGGTACCATCTGAATTGAAAAATGCCCCGAAGTGTATTCAAGGTCCCATGTTAGCCCAAGCAACACAGTTCCACGAAAAAATCGACATAACAAATAAAATCACAACACGCCTAAAAAGTTCTGAATCTCCGAAATTCCAAAGATGAAGAAGAATAAGAAATAAAAGTAAATTAGAGGTATAAGTACCTTAACGCTACCAGGTCCATCGGGAACAAGGTCTTTGCGAACGATCTTCATGGTGGTGAGGAAACGTGTGTTTTCCTTTTTTCGTGACTCAGAATTTACTTCTCTATTCTCTGACGAACAGTATGGCACATAGGGAACTTTGCTTGCGAAAACTGAACCGCCTCGTACAACTGGGTGGGACATGGACATTTTATACCCGCTCAACGTCGGGTAAAACGGAATCGACCCGAGGGGTACTTTGGGTTTGCTATCTTGTTTGATAAACGGCTATTATATTTTCGAGTATTCAAAAGACGATGGTGCTAGAAAAAAAAAATGAGACAAAATGGGCAGAAGCGAGCTCAATGCAAATCCGTATAGGCCTCGCTTGAGGGCCTGAAGATAAGATACAACAAGTGGTAGAACTAGGATTGTTATGTCCTTTCAGGACAGTAAAAGATTTGAATGGAATTAATTTCCTCATACTCATTCTGCTCTATTACTGCTAGAAAGAAAATTTTATTCTGTCAACTTCAACGTAGAGATATATTATAAAATAAAATAAAAAACACAAAAACTTCATCAAAGTTTTACATTTCAGTGAGACCCAAAGATATTTCGAGTATTGAAATCAATTTGAATTGTGATTTAGCTATGCATTGAGGTCAATTTTGAGTAAATTTTGGCCAAAAGATAAGGTCATGACATCATGTGGAGAAATTCGGCTGCAACAACGAGCCAACCTAAGATAGAATTCTGTTAGGGTTAAGACAAAACTTGGTTGCCTTTCATGCCTTTTATGAGATTCAGATCTGATCTCTGAGAATTTCGGCTGACATTAGAAGGCAAAATATATTATAGGGAAAATGATAGTTAACATCAAAAAAAGATATTTTTCAACTTTAGGTTAAAACAATGTTGTCTAATGAGTTGAAACTATCTTGTTTCATATTAAAATTCAGCTGCCATTGTGGATAATAAGTTAGAGATAATATCAGGCTGACAAATAAGTTAAAGGAGAAATGATTAGGGTGAATTTCGGCCATTAGCATAAAAATGAGGAATTGGATGGATTCAAGCTAAAATCTAGATGTCTAATGAGCCAAGGTGAGTTCGTTTTGCTTGAAATTCAGCTGAGATGATGAGATCAATCGGGAATTGATCTCAGGTTGCCGAACACATGAAATAAAAGTTTGCATCATGTGAATTTAAGTCAAGGTTAAAAGGAGAAAAAGTTTGGAGTTTAGAAAAAACGGGCTGCCTAATGAACCAAATCTAGCTTAGTTTATATTGAATTTCGGCTAGCTACCATTTTGGATGAGAAGTTTGGATTCAAGATATGGCATAATTTTGGCTGCCATTTGTGGACAAAGTAAGCTTAAAATTTAGGAAATTTTGGCTGTGAAAAGAGGAAGAGACGAAATTGGCTTGATTCACAAAAAACTGCCTGCCTTATAAGCCAAAAATCCTATTTTGTTTCAATGATGACTTTGATTGCGTAACAAATCAATTTAGCTTTGTTTTCTCTAAATTTCGATTGAACCTTGGCTATAAATAGGAAGAGGGTGTGGAGAAGAAATTTTGTTCATAGCAAAGCAAATTAAAGGTAGTTAGAGTGACATCAGAGTGAGTGAGTGAAAGCTAAAGTGTAAAGATGAACTTGAGATTTTTAGGTTAGCTCTTTGAAAAGTCTTCCATATTTTGAGTTCTATTCGGTTCAAATGCTTAGGAACATGTCTAGGATGAAGCATATGGAAGTATATGTTGATGATATATTTTAGAAGTTAGTGGAAACACATGAACCGAATGATGGTTTCAAGAAGCCAATGTTGGAGAGGAGCTCGAATTTCAAACATTCTACATCTGGACGCTCATGGTCTGTTACACCCCCGAGGCTTGAATTACAACCAAAATGGATCAAAGCCTTTTCAAGCCAGCTACGGTTGTTATTAACGTTGTGATGGCCTTGGGTTTGAGTACATCTTTGCATTATTATACTCCATTATTCATTAAGTAGAACGTCTTCTTGATGTTCTCCATTTGTTGGACACAGATTATTGTATCCAACCAAATAGAGATAGCCTCTATATGTTATTTGTTTCATTTGTTGGAAAATGAAAATGTTTGATCGAAAGGAAGTCACCTCTAGGTTGTTAAATCTAGGAGGCAACCGGTCTCTATTATTGCTTTTGTTCAATCTGAATAATTGTGTAAGTTATTCTTGATATGCATATTCCTATTTATAGAGCAATATAATTGTTTGGGAAGAGTTGCAACTATTTTAAGCATTGCAACTCTTCCATATTATCCGGTAACTTCCATAGAGACATCATTACAGAGCAATGCCTCTATTCAGGGTGATCTAATGGCTTGATCACCCTATGCACCGAATGAGTGCAATGGTTCAACATCTCCCTCTTGATTATGTCATTAGTTGTGATATGTAACTTAAACTAAAAACTTTCAGCATTTCATCTATCGTAAATAACATATTGACTCTAGATAAATAATTAATAATATTATATTTATCTAAGTTCACCTTTTTACTATATATTGATCCAATATATTAAGGTGTTACAACCACTAAATAAAATAAAACTTCTAAGTAGTAATATTGAAAGAAAAGACAAACAAGTTAAATGGAGATAAGGATAGAGAGATGACAAGGTGGTAACACTTTACGTACTATTGACTTCCTTGGGCTTCCTTCACTATACTAGCTGGATAACCTTTACACAGCTTACACTTTAACTCACTCTCTCAAATCCTCACCCTAGAGGATGTAGGACAAGTGTTTTACAAACACTCACGTGTTTTTCAAGAATGGGTACAAAGAGAATCTTAGTAAATTTTAAGCTGAATAAACAGATAGTGTGCAAAGAGACAAGATAAGAGAGCTACAGTATAGGTGGGAGTACATTTCTTGGATGGTGGAGCTATTTTTCTCTCTCTAGAAATTAGCAAGTCGCAACCTCTTGAATCTTCTATTTAAAGCTTCTACAAAGGGTCTTCTTGTAAAGCTTGAGTGCCGTTGGAGGTCATTTGAGACATTTGGATGCCTTTTTGAATGTTGACGTTGCTCACTGCAAAATAAGACAATGTGCTGAGTGGTATGTGCTGACACATTGAACTTTGCCAAGTCTCGGGTGTTAGTTCAATGTGTCGAAGTCAATGTGTCACACTACTTAGCCAAAAATTCATTTTGAATGGCTCAAACTTTTTAGAATGTGTCGACTCAAAGGAATGGCAATCCAATAATTGGTCAATGTGGACACTTCCAGTTGTTCTTTAACCTATCCCAATTCAATTTCTCAAAAATTTACAATGAAAAGGATCACAAGTACAATGAAGATCAAGTAGCTTAGAGAGAATTTTTAAAGAGAGAAACAATGATACTCAAAAATCCTCACTCCAAAAACTCTATCTTGAATATAATAGGTAATTTACGTCAATGTAATTTGTTTTGTAATACCCAATTGGAAACAAAATTTAAGCTCATTTCATTTATCTTATTTATTTTAATGTGAAGAGTCTTTTAGTTGAAGTCAGTATCTTGTTGGCAATCACAAAACATCTCTTCTGATATGACAATGGTTTGCCCTTGGCAAGCTATTTTTATAAAAGAGATTGCAGATTTGTTGTCACAAAACACATAATATACCTAATGTTAAACTTTCCACGAATCGTTTAATCCAGACTGCATTACTTACTGTTGTGCTGCATGATATATATTAAGCTTCCTTGGTGGATTTTGCAATACAATCCTATTTCTTGCTTAACTATGAAACAGTTGTACCACCAAACAAGAAAAGATAACCACTTGTAGATTTTCTATCATCGAGATCACCAGCGAAATCGGCATCTGCATAACTTTTATTTCTAGTTCATTTATACTAAAACACAAACTTAACTTTTTGGTGCCTTGAAGATATCTAAATATCCTTTTTACTGCTTGCAAATGAGCATTTCTAGGATTGGATTTATATCTACTTACCAATCCTAATGCATGACAAATATCAAGTCTTGTTGTAGTCATTGCATAATGGCTTCCAACTGCCTGAGCATATGGAATGTTTTTCATTTCATTTATTTCTTCATTAGTTTGTGGACACATCTTTTTACTTAAATTTGATCCTTTACTTATTGATGTGCTCAATGGTTTGCAATTATGCATCTCAAATTTTTTAAGCACCTTTTCTAAATATTTTTCTTGATCCAGATATAATTACTTGGAAATTCTATCTCTTGAGATTTTTATCCCTAATACATTGGTAGCAAGACCCATCTCTTTCATTTCAAATTTGGATTCAAGAAATATTTTTGTTTTGGTCATCATATTTGGAGATTACTAGCCAATAATATATCATCTACATATAGTGATAATATAGTCGTTTCATCATCACATCTCCAAATATATACACAATGATCTAATTTACTTGCTTCAAATCCCAATTCTAGAATTGCTTCATGGAATTTTAAATATCATTGTCTCAATGATTGTTTTAATCCATATAAAGATCTTTTCAATTCGTAGACTTTTTCTTTTTTATCATTAAATTCAAACCATTCCAATTGAATCATATAGATATCTTCATTTAATTCTCCATTTAGAAATGTTGTTTTCACATCTAATTGATGTAATTCTAAATTCATATATGCAACAATAGACATAATTATTCTTACCGATACAAATTTAGCTATAGGAGAATATGTATCTACAAAATCTACACTGGGTTGCTAAATAAACCCTTTATCCACCAGCCTTGCTTTATATTTTTCTAGGGTTCCATCATATTTAAATTTCTTTCTTAGCACCCATTTACAACCAATGGCTTTTCTTTTGTTTGGTAAATTTGTAAGTTCCCAAACATCATTTTTATTTATTGAATCAATTTCATCATTCATTGCTTTAAGCCATTCATTTGCATCCTTGGATTCCTTTACTTCCTTGAAATTTGATGGATCATTTTGTAGATTAATATCATCCACAGTTAAAATATAATGATCACGTAATAAACTAGATGGTTACCTATTTCTTTTACTCCCACTGTTCCCTCATCCTTGATGATAAATCTATATCCTGCAATTTTCTTTTATTGTGAGTTTTATTTATCAATTCATCATCCAATAATTTTAGGTCTTCTAAAGGAGTAATTTGACTCACATCTTCCAAAAATATAGCATCTCTACTTTCAATAAGTCATTTTTCAAAATGGTAAAAACGTAACCACTCCCATTTTCTACATAGCCAATAAACTTGCATTCCCAAGTTATACTAGCCAATTTATTCCTCAATGGTTTTGGAATAAGTACGCGGGCTTCACAGCCCCAAATTCTTAAATTTGTAATATCCAGTTTCAAACATGTCCAACATTCATTGGGAGTAATAGTCTTTGCCTTAGTTTTAACTTTATTTAAAATGTACGTAGTTGTTGATATGGCTTCTCTCCAAATTTGTCTAGATAAATATGTATACATCATCATGAATCTTGTCATGTTCATGAGAGTTATATTTCTTCTTTCAAATATGTCATTTTGTTGTGGTTTATAAGGCATAGTGTATACATGTTTTATCCCATTTTCTTTACAAAATTGATCTAAGGCTTGATATCCACCACCCCTATCATTATTGAAGGTTTTTATGGACCTACCCAATTGATTTTCAACTTCTAATATATATTCTTTAAATTTATCGATTGCTTCGACTTGTATTTCAAAAGATAAATATGTTCATACCTTCAAATGTTATCAGTGAATGTAATAAAGTATTTCATTCCTGTATGTGTCTTAGTTCTTAAAGGTCCACATATATTAGAATGTACTATTTCAAGTAATTCTGATGATTTCCAATGTTTTGTAAAAAATTTACTTGATGTTTTTCCTTTTATACATGGTTCACATGTAATGAAACCATCTTTATCTAATTGCAAAACCACTTTCAGACATTCTTATCATTTTGTTTTTGTTTATGTGACCTAAACACAAATCCCATAAATAAGAACTATTATCATTTGACACATTTAAATAACTGGAAATAGAAGCTTTATTTACATCACATTTGAGTACATACATATTGTCTGCTTTAGATCCTTTAAGCATTACAATACCTTTTCTAATATATACATAACTAGATTTGAATTTAACCTCATATAAGAAGCATGCATATGGATTCTAAACGAGCAACAGGAGCAAAGGTTTCATCAAAATCAATTCTTTCTTCTTGATTATAACCTTGGGCTACTAATCTTGCTTTGTTTCTCACTACAACCCCAGATTCATCCATTTTGTTTCTGAAAACCCATTTTGTGCCAATAACTGGATAATCTTTGGATCTAGGAACTAGATGTCATACTTGGTTTTTCTCAAATTGTTTTAATTCATCTTCCATAGCATGGATCCAACTTTCATCATCTTTAGCCTCAGAAAAGTTCTTAGGCTCAAGTTGAGAAAGTAAGGCAAGATTATTTGCTTGATGTACAGAGGATCGAGTTCTTACCCCTTTTTCAACATTACCAATGATTTGTTGGAGAGGAATGG